>JAVIAB010000051.1:58816948-59023561 GCA_032433765.1 Megaustenia siamemsis
GGCTTGAAACCTCAATTACTCATCGACGGAAAAAAAAATATGAGTGCCTCCAACGTCGGAGTTATCTGCCTGTGTGGCGAGGGACACTTGTGCACACGGCTGACAGGGAAAAATGGATTAACAAGTCAAATTCAGTTCCCAGCCTCTAGGGACTTCGCCAGAGGTGAAAGCTGGCGAACGTGAAACACGTTTGATGAGTGATTATGCTCTTTTTGTATTTCTTTTGTTTTTTCTTTTATTCATCCATTGAAGAGCGACAACAAGTAGTCATTACGTAGCCCAGTTACATTAATAAATATAAGCAACTAATTAGCTTAGTTATTAGTTTCCTGTTGAGTATATTTCAATATCTCATTGAAGCTGTCAACCAAAAGAAAGCACTATTGCTGCGTCTCTAGCGCCTGTGGTAGGGAAGAAGGGTATATATAAGTTCGACGTTATGAAAGCCTTCCACAAGTTTATGTCAGAAATCGACGTGAACACTATCAGTGAAGATACAATCATGAGGTTGTAACAATTTCAAATGCAACAACGATCAAGTAGAGGCTACAACCTGAAAGGATTAGCTAGGTTTGTGCACAACTAGCGAGGTACTGGGACCATAGGTATTCACACACATCCTCATATACATTGAATACTTTGGGGCTTTCTTGAGTGATGTCATGCGTATTCAACAAAGGCGCGCCTAATTTAAATGATTTAATAATGTGTAACTGAAATCTAGATAATATTTGCACACACAAATGTTTTTAAAATGTATTTACCATTATCCTCTTGCAATACACAACTTTAAAATAAAAGAGAATTACCCCGCATAAATGAGAGTGTCTTTAACGTAGTGGCTAAGCGACTTAGAGATAATAAGATCGTGGCTCAGTTCAAACCTGACACCCTGAATGAAATGATGAATAGTATTTCCCTACCATTATTTTGTTATCTATAAAAGAAGGTCTTTATCTAAGACACAAGAAGTAAAGATCACAGCACATGGGATTAAATGCTTGAAAGGAAAAAAAAAAAACATTAGTGTCACTTGAAGAAACAAGATAAGAAATGATAACATAGAAAGAATTGTTGGGAATTACATACTACATCAAATAGATCTTAATTAAAGATAGAAAATGTAATAAAATTGTCTTCTCTTGCGAATGATTACTTTCTTACAGTACCTCAGATAACCAATCATTTATGCTCTAGGGAGAGGGAGGTCAAGGGTTGGAGAATGTGGAATCTACGGGGTGTTTATAAAGTCGCTGTGCAGTGAAAATATTTATGAGATTACGGGAAATTGTAACGTAAATTTATATTAGTCATGTAGACACTACTGCTCTTGGCTGGCTTGTATTGGGTAAAGTGGCAGTTCACGCGATGAAGTTGTGTCTACAGCATGTGTTCAAAATGTCCACCATTGCCCCAAAGACACCTGTCGACTTGCCTCTTCATATTTTTGAAAACTTTCTGGATAATGACCGATGATATTTGTTGGAGCTGTTCGACGATTTCTGCCTTCAGGTCGTTAACTGTTTGTTGATTATTTAGATAAGATATTTCCTATTAACGCACTCCACAGATAATAGTCAGTCGGAGTTAGGACTTTTTAGTCTGGAAATTTCAGCACAAATTGTCGAATTACTTCTTCAGCATATTACGGAAGACACTTTCAACCAAAATTACCCTCTTTTCAATGTTTATCACAATTTCCTTTCCGGCGTACTGTGTTCGAAACTCGCGGTAGAAAGAAATGATTTTTTTTCTATCGGGGGTGAAACAAAAATCCTGAGTCTCACACGTCGTGGCGACTGCTTTGGCCAAGCGGCCTTTATACCTCTGATTCTATCGTGTGCCCCCGACATACACCAGCAATGGTACTACGTGTCGCAAAGATAGTTTTTGTTTTTAGCTTTCCTTTCGCAATGAAACTGTGGGTATAACAATGGCTTGTATTATGCTGCAGACTGGGTTGTGGACAACCGAAAGATGTAAATTTCATAATCCGTGACGTAATTTCAAAAAAATATATTTTTCGAGTAACTGCACAGCGACTTTATGAATACCCATTATATTGTCACGTCAATTCTGCATTGTCGCAGTACAACAAAGGCCATGCTGATTCTAGGATACAAACAACACATCCAACTAATTAGATGGCTCACGGGCCAAAAACACAATCCGAAAACACCCCAACTAGTGTGATGTTTTCAGCTTTGCAAGCAGGGGCGGTTGTGTTTAGACTGACGTCAGCCTTCTGTACCTCCTACAGCTGAAAATGTTACGCTAGTTGAGATGTTTTCCGTTTTATTTTCGTCCACGGGCCATATATATATATATATATATATATATATATATATAGCAGCACTAATATATAATCATATATATATATATATATATATATATATAGCAGCACTAATATATAATTATATATGTATATATGTATATATCATAGATAGATGGCAGGAATATATAACAGAACTATTTCATGATCAAAGGGACAAGAAACCAGTTATAAAATGTACATCAGGCTATAAAATCTTAAAATCTGAGGTGGAAAAAGCTATAAAAACAATGAAAAGGGGAAAAGCAGCAGGACCTGAAAGCATACAGATAGAGATGATACAGGCACTTGAAGATTTTGGCATTGAAGTGATTACAGACATATGCAACGACATATACCACACAGGATACATACCAAATGAACTAAAAACATCAACTTTCATTGCATTGCCTAAAAAGAATGGTGCAGTTGAATGCAGTGACTTTAGAACAATAAGCCTAATGAGCCATGTTACAAAAATCTTGCTAAAAGTTATACAAGGAAGGATTCAGAATAAAATCAATACTGAATTAGATGAGCAGCAATTTGGATTTAGGAAAAATAGCGGGACAAAAGAAGCCATATTCTGCATGAGAACATTAATCGAAAAATACACAGAAGTAAACAAACCAATATATGCCTGCTTCATAGACTACACCAAAGCTTTTGATAGAGTACACCACAAACAACTTATAGAATGCCTAAAAGAGATACATCTAGATGACATGGATATACGACTAATATGCAATCTATACTGGGAGCAAACAGCAATAATAAAATATAACAAAGAGTTCTCTACACCCATTGATATAAAAAGAGGAGTAAGACAAGGATGCATCCTATCACCAAGCTTGTTCAATCTATACACTGAGCAAATCTTTAAAAACATCATAGAGATGCCAGGCCTACAAATTAATGGAAAGATAATCAATAACCTAAGATATGCTGACGATACTGTACTACTAGCAGAAAATCCTAAAGACCTACAACAATTACTTAATGAAATAAACACGACAAGCAAAAAATATGGACTAGATATGAATATCAAAAAGACTAAAACTATGATCATAAACAAAGAAAATACTCAAAACCCACAAGTGGATATCAAAATTGAAGGAATAGACCTTGAGACAGTTCAGAACTATAACTACCTTGGACATACTATAACCAGTGATGGAAAATGTACAACTGAAATAAACAAAAAGAATAGGAATGGCAAAAAGTAATTTTAATGTCATGAAGGACATACTAACATCAAAACAAATAACACCAGAGCTAAAACTAAGAATAGCAAAATGTTACATCTTCTCAATATTCCTATATGGTGCTGAAACATGGACATTAGACAAGAAAACAGAACAGAGAATTGAAGCCTTTGAAATGTGGATATATAGAAGAATAGGTAGAATTGGATGGAAGGAAAAGAAAACAAACGACAAAGTCTTAAAACAACTAAAAATGAAAAGAGAACTTCTGAACACAATTAGAACAAGACAAATGCGATTCCTAGGCCATGTTAAAAGACACAACAGCCTACTGAAAGTAATCCTGGAGGGGAAAATACAAGGTAAAAGAGGCAGAGGCAGACCAAGATTAACATGGACGAGTAACATCAAAAGATGGACAAATCAACCGATGACAGCCTGCACCATCAAAGCAAGAGATAGAGCAAAATGGCGCTCCATGGTAGCCAACCTTCGTTGCGGAGACGGCACTCAATGATGATGATGATGATATGTATATATATATATATATAGCAGTACTAATATATAATTATATATATATATATATATATAGCAGCACTAATATATTATTATATATATATATATTATATATATATATATATATAGCAGCACTAATATATAATTATATATATATATATATAGCAGCACTAATATATAATTATATATGTATATATATAGCAGTACTAATATATAATTTATATATATATATATATATATATATATATATGTAATTGGCTATATGTAGAGAACACATCCATCTTATAAGGCCAGCGGGCTGAGATAGAAACGCCAGAAAACCCTTACTATTGTGACGTCTTCATCTGTGTTAGCTTTAGACAACTGACGTCATTCTACACACAACCGCCCTTCTAGCAAAGCTGAAAATATCCCCAAAATGAGGTAATTTCCTTCTGCCCACTTGCTTTCTCCATAGATGGGTAGTGGTAGAAAGCTACAGCTCCTCTTAACTCTCTGCCACAGCCATAATCATGAAGTATCATGCATGTTGATGTAGATGTTGATTTCTTTCAACGACTATCTCTACAGTTGCATATCATTGTTGTTGTTTACACCTTACCAAATCATTCTCTTAAACTGTTTGGTGTCTCTCTTCTCTGTTTCCCTCTATTTCATCTTCCCTCATTTTTCCCCAATTCATCTTGATAAATCATTTTCTTAAACTGTTTGGTATCTCTCTTCTCTGTTTCCCTCTATTTCATCTTCCCTCATTTTTCCCCAATTCATCTTGGTAAATCATTCTCTTAAACTGTTTGATGTCTCTCTTCTCTGTTTCCCTCTATTTCCTCTTCCCTCATTTTTCCCCAATTCATCTTGATGTTGGCAATAAATTTTCTTTCTTTTTTTCTGTTCTTTTTTTTTTTTTTTTGCCTTTTTTTCAGAACATCAGCTGTTCGTAGTATTCTTATCATTCTCCTGTAAATTATTTTACTACGTTTCTATGACCTTCAAAGATCGCCTTGCTTTTTATCAGATTACCCAGGATTCACTTCCATAAGAAGAAACATAATAGTCATCTGTCACCACAATTGTCCACGACATGCGTGGGTATACAAATAGAAAAATTGTAATTTGAAACAAACGATCATCATCATCATGTGCCATACCGGTTGGCGTAGGTGATCATGTCCTTCCACAATCTTCTATCTACAGTGCTTCGTATCAGTTCTGTTGTTGACTGTTTTCCATGCCATGACACCAAGCTATCCATCATTTTCTGTCTTTGTTGTCCGCGATCTCTCTTTCCTTTTATTTTGCCAGTTGCAACCAACTATTCCAACTTTCGTCTTCTCATGATGTGCCCGAAAAATGTTGATTGTTTCTTTCTGATGTTTTTTAGAAGCTCCTTTTTTGTGTTGGCCTCTTTGGGAATTTCCTCATTGGTCTTTTTAGCTTTCCAGGGAACTTTCAACATTCTTCTGAGAAATGCCATTTCTGTCGCATCGTTTTCATTTGTTTGTCTACTGTCCATGATTCGCTTCCATAGGTCAGAATTGGTTCTATATAGCACCAATGGACTCTTTATCTCACTTCTATTGACATAGATTTGTTGCATAAGATATTTTGCATTTTCTGAAATGCTATTTTTGGCCTGAGTTATTCTGCTTTTTATTTCTGTGGTGCATCTTCCACCTGATGTTATTATTGTGCCCAAATATTTGAAACGTTGCACTTGTTTCAGATTTGTCCTGTTTGTTTAAACAAACGATAAATTAACGTAAAGTTGGCCGTGACGTATACAGCTTACATTACAATCCTGTACTAGATATTTAAAGTGTATGTCAGTTATATATAATGTAATTATTAATATTATAAAATATTTCATCTTAATGTGTATCTACATGTATTAACTACAGTAAACTTGGAAGCAACAAGATCACACGAGTGAAGGCTGATGGTTTATTTAAAAGACTGCCCAACCTTCAGTTATTGTAAGTGTTTGATATTGAGCAGTCGTGTTATTTATGTAAATTTATTTTATTTATATGTTTACAATTTATTAATAAATGTATGTTCTGCTTTACGTTCATGATGTTTTGAAACGGTCTTCTAATCGTATTACGTTTGGCATCATACTGACTTAGAGCCTCTGTGGCTGAGTGGTTGCTGTTGTGCTCGCTTTCAGATCAGAAGGGTCCAGGTTCGATCCCCGAAGTAGCATTTTTTTTTTCGGACCAACGAGACTCCAGTGTATACCCGGCCTCTAAAAATGGGTACCAGAGATTTTCTGGCTTGAAGTAAAAGCGGCCTGTCGTGATAGCGACCATCATCATCATGTGCTATACCGGTTGGCGTAGGCGACCATGTCCTTCCACAATCTTCTATCCACCGTGCATTGTGTCAATTCTGTTGTTGAATCTTTTCCATGCTATGACATCAATCTATCTAGTATTTTCTCTCTTTGTCGTTCGCGATCTCTCTTTCTCAGTATTTTGCCAGTTGTAACCAATTATTCCAACTTTCGTCTTCTCGTGATGTGCCCGAACAAGGTTGATTGTTTCTTTTTGATGCTTCTTATGAGCTCTTTTTTGTGTTGGCCTCTTTGAGAATTTCCTCGTTGGTCTTTTTAATAAATACCGACCATATCACCCAAAAATGTGCCGTGGTCATGGACAAATATGGTCACTATCATCATGTTCCCTTTATGTCTAGCAAAGCAAGGGGGAGAACCTTTTTTTTATTTTATCAGACCCACTTAATGGATAAAATGGTTTGGCTACGTGACAAGGCAGAGTGATCAAAACACAACACAACGAGCCTTCAATAAGCGTTGCGAGAACACCAGACTTAAGGGTCGACCATGAACAAGATGGATAGATGGAATATTAGAAGCACTAGAAAACATAACAGCAGCAGAAGCGAACAGAAGAGCAAAAGACCGCAAATTATATCTCCCCTCGACGCTGAAAGGCAACTGAGGAAGGAAAGAAGAAGAAGAAGACTTAATGTCGGCAAAAATGTTGTCCTTATAGTATAGGATACAGGTAAACGCTTCCACAATTACGGATGAGCCAAAAAAAAAGAGCGCTGATCGTGACGTTACTCCGGTCTCTGGAGGTGATAAACAATATAAATTACAACAGTCCTAACTGGCACATACTTAGCCCTAAAACAATATAAGACCCACATACAAGGGAGAGTAGTTCGTTTTGTCAGCCAACATCCTATTTGTTTCAAGGTTTCCTATCTGCGTTTTATGACCTGTCACATGTGGGTATTAACACGTTGTTCTACTGTATTTTATGTTAGTCACCTCCAACTAGGGTTGCCAGAACCTTCGAAGCAGAAAGCGGGACAAATGGAACTTTTTTAGACGCGAAAGCGGGACACATCATGTAAAGCATAATAGCCATAGGAAAAGTCAGAGATAGCACACACATAGACTAATTATTATTACATTATAATTCCTCCAGCCTCCAACACATAAAGAAAGAATGAAGCCAAAATTTCTTCTTGCTGCTGGTGAGGATGGCCCGATGTTGTTGAATGAATTATTAGCGCCTACAGAAATACGACAAGGACAAAAGCATGCAGATTGTCACGTAGGCACAGATCACGTGAGCGGTGAGCGGTGAGATGGGTAGAGTAAGGCTCGGCGCCTCGGCTAAGAGTCGCCTAAGAGTAAGACGAAGCCGAAGACGTCATCTTTTGTAAATTTTTAAATAATACCGCCTTCCGCACTAACAATTTTGTGCTGGATATTCTCAAATGAGTATTTATGAGTTGTATCTACAAACTTTATTATTAAACAGCGATAGCACAGGACTCTACAAATAGACGTTTCGGACTAAGAAGCTTCATTTTGTAACAAAACTCAAACCAATAATAAATAATTTAAGAAAATATTAAAATTTGTAGGTGAAAAATTTGGCTGGATTAAAAAGCGGGACAAATTGCTGTCCCCCAGACCCTTAGGCGGGACAATTAATTTTTGATGAAAAAGTGGGACAATCCGGAAAAAGCGGGACGGATGGCAACCCTACCTCCAACTCGACCACTGGGCTCCTGTTTGTGTTGTGATACTTTATGTCGCACGTCTACGGGACTTTATTCACTTTGTCCACTTGAACCGGTTGCTAGGTATGTAAAGTGTCAACAAGACATACCACAGACTGCGCCAATCTCCGTGGAGTTTGTGCTCCAGACTAGCCCTCCACTCTCTACCTGATACTGTTCGGAGTGCAACGATGATGACCCTCTAAAAAATCAATAACTCTCCACCTTTCATAAAGAGAAAACAGTAGGCTCACTTATAAGCGATTGATAAATGGCCTTTTGAAAAAAATAGTGAAGGTGACTGTCTAATATACAAACATATCATAACGTATGTGTTAATTATAGTTTTGGTCTATTCGCTTTATAATCAACTTGTGTTTGGTGTATTTTTTTTCCTTTTTAAATGCTTTCTGTCCCATTTTCTTTACCAGAAATCGTCTGCCTGTTCCCAAATGGAGATATAAATATCTGTCTGGACCAATGACATCCAACATTATTTGGGTTGAGAGCGGTCAGCGATCATAACTGGCTGATTATGTTAGAATCACTAAACCATTGCTGATAAAGATCCTAGTGAACCTTTCCTCTCTGTGCCCGGGAAGAGACTAACCTGCCTGCACAAAGCGATTAGAAATTGATATCAAAAATGGAAAGCACCACAGCTCCTAAAGATAGCATGCTGAAGTTGAATGTTTTATGCCAAAATTCGCAGATACGGTGACTTGCTGTATATAAACTAAAAGTCAACGTATTTACGCTCATTTAGCGTCCTTTCTTTGTTAGGTGCATGATGAAGTGAAGCAGTCAATCAAAGGCAGTATGAGGAAACGATATTTGTCTCGTATCTGCGCCAATCTCCGTGGAGTTGACTCTATTGTCGTTTAACTGCTTTTAAAATGTCTTATCAGCATTTTCTATTGAAATTGTTCTATCTGTCCATCTATCTATCATTCTTTCGATCGTTCAATGGTCTTTTGAGTGCTTCCCAGGGGCGACATCTTTTTCTTTTACCCTCTTATTCCCATTTAATTGTTTTATAAATATATTTAATTGTCCTATTCTTGTAAAAATTTTGAAATGTCTTTACGATATTTTAAAACTGTTTTGTAAATGAATATGCTCTAGTTGAACAAATGTACATTGTTTTCTTTTCTAGACTTCTTACAACAATAAATCGGGTGTTTTTTTTTTGTTTGGTTTGTTTCAATCAATCAGGGATTTGAGTGACAATGAAATCCACGAAATAGAAGATGGAGCTTTTGAAAAAGCTGACAAACTAACAGATCTGTAAGTGAAGTCATTATTTAATCTTTGTTAAAATATGTCTAAAAGCACTGCCAATGTATATAATTTTATTTGGATTATTTTATTTTTTTTATTTGGACAGTAAATCCAATATTTTAGATGTCAGTATTTGTTATTTATTTTATCATGTGCAAATACACAAAGTCGAACACCATGTCAAACACTTTATTCACTGATAGACAATATCGGTGCTTATTTATGTATTCATGCAGATAAAGCCAGATTTTTTTCTCAATTTTCTTCCACCGAGTTGTGTGGTCAACTTGAAAACAGGACCTACATTCTATCGTCTCTCAGATAGAACTGAAAATGTGATCTCTTTGCCCTGAGATTCATCATCATCATTTACTATACTGGTTGGCATAGGCGATCATTTCCTTTCATAATTCTGTCCACAGTGCATCATATCAATTCTATTGTTGACTGTTTTTTTCATGTCACGACACCGAGCTATCTAGTATTTTCTCTGTTTATCATTAACGATCTGTCTTTCCTAATATTTTGCCAGCCGTAACCAAGTATTATAACTTTCTTCTTTTCATGATGTACCCAAAATGTTGATTGTTTCTTTCCTATATCTTTTTAGTAGCTCTCTTTTTGCTGTGAGAATCTCCTTGTTTGTCTTTTTAACTCCCCAGGGAGTGTTCAACATTCCTCTAAAAAATCCAGTCTCTATGGCCTCTAACTCTAATCATCTTTTTATTTGTTTGAATACTGCCCATGATTCAGTTCCACAGGTCCGAATTAGCTCTATACAGCACTGATGAACTCTCTTTCTCACTTCTATTGACAAAGACTTGTTGCACAAGATGTTTTTCATTTTCTAAAATACTGCTTTGGCCTATGCTATTTTGCTTGTTATTTCTGTGGTGCATTTTCTGTCAGATGTTATTACTGTGGTGCATTTTCTGTCAGATGTTATTACTGTGGTGCATATTTTCTGTCAGATGTTATTACTGTGGTGCATTTTCTGTCAGATGTCATTACTGTGCCCACGTATTTTGTGCTCTACACTTGTGTCAGATTTGTCCCGCTTATTTTTATGCAGCATGATGGTGATGGTTTTTTCTTTGATAAGACCATTTCTTCTGCAGTCATCATCATTAAAAATTGGATGCCACATCCAGGAGCATAAGCATCCATTATCTCGACATTTTCCTGTAATTTTCTGACATTTCCTGATTAAATTCCTTACATTTTCTATCCTTGATCGCTTTCCAGCCTGTTAAATCTGACTATTGTTTTCTATTGCTGCCTTCTTTTTTTTCTCTTTCCACCTCTCTTTCCCATTGTTAGATTATTGTTAAATTCTTATCTGTTCATGGCATTGCCAAAGAATGTACATTACTTTTTCTATTGCATTTGACTTGTTCACTTTCTGCTTGCACTGAATTAAAGATGTATTCATTACACCCATTAAACTATCCATGGTGCTTGTTAACATTTTTCAGTAGAACCACATTCTTGTTGTCTGTTTATTAATTGTCCTCAACTCACTTCCATGTAACAGGATACAACCAATGTAAAACAGGAGGACTTTTTTTTAAAACTACCACGATGTAACCAGAACAGTGCAGCTAACCATTAAAAACAAGATATCATTCAAGTTTCCACCATGTCCATGATTTTACTATTTGCGTTACATCAAGAATATTTGCTTATTAATATATAATGTAGTTACCTTGAATTTAACTTAAAGTTATCTTACTTTTCAACATTTCCTTTTTTTTCAGACAACTTTCCAACAATGAGCTTACTCAGCTGACAGGGAAAGCTTTCCAGGGACTGACTAATGTTAAAACTTTGTGAGTAATAGATCATGTAATTGTTTCATGTTAAACCTATCTGAGTTTTTCATCTATGTCTTTATGTAGATTCTTCTCTTCTCAGTAAAGAAAAAAGTAAAGAGCCCCTATCCCGCCAAGTGGCGTATTGGGAATATGGTGTTAGTGACCATAATTTTTACAGAACTTCGGCACATAATTTTTGAGGTAATGTGGTCGGTATTACACCCGTGCTGCTTTACTTTCCCAGAAAAAATCCAGTACCCATTTAAGGCTGGGTGAACTCGGCAGCCGTCGGTCAGGATCGAACCCGACCTCTTGTCCTTTGTAGTCCAGTTCACTAACCACTGAGCTATTGCGGCTCCCTCTTCTTCTCAATGCTCACCCGTTAAGTGGGCGTGGAAGCATCGTGTCACTAGTTCACAACAAAGCCACAACCCAGAGAGCAGGGAAGCGTAAAGCCATGAAGAAACCACGGATTTATTTTTTTGAAAAATTCCCAATGCCTGTTATGGAGATCGAACCTGGGAATTTTTTGTTCTAGTCCATCTTACCTCTCTACCACACAGTCCCCTCTTCAGATAGCAATTATAAAATGCATTTAAACTTGCCACACTTTTTTTTCTTGTACACCTTTTCCATCCCCTTCATAATTTAAACCAGTGGCGTATTCTCTATGATACCGCAGCTACCGCCTGTAGCCTGAACATATTAACGAAATACAAAAGGAAATGATAATTTATTATATTTTTTCATAATTATATTACAAATTTTCGAATATTCTATTACACATTTCGTAGGCCAATATTATTTATTTGCTTTGATTTGCATTTTTTAAAGCAAGGTTTTCCTATGGCCACTATAACGTTTGTGAATGAAACAGAAACTACTCTATATATAGTACATGAAACCGCTAATAAACAGTGGTACAGTTCTCTTCTCTCCAACTTAGAGTTAATGACCCTGACATTAAAAATTCCAGTGAAAATAATACGGGAGGAAGCTACCGCTAGAGGAATGCGGTTTCATGGGTTATTTTTAGCTCTAGCCAATCAGAATCGTCACAAAGTGAAAATGAAACTAAGTCTGATTACCGGAACTTCCTAACCTATTTATAACTAAGGTGTGCGCGTCAGCATCTGTAGAAATAACTTTTTCTGCTCTCAAGAGAATCAAATCTTATTGTCGTTCAACTCAGACAAAAAACGCTTATCTGGTTTGACAATAATGTCCATTGAGAAATCATTCCTTCAGAAACTTAAAAACCAACCCAACAGTATTTTCAATGACAAAGTCATCGAGACATTTTCGTCCCAAACAAGACGAATAGAGTTTACATATAAATAAGTAAGTAATTTAAAATGCAGTGATGTCATTAGCAAATATTACTTCATGTTAGCTTACTGAATATAATGTATGTCTTTATTTATTATGTCAGCGGTAGCCCAGACCCCAAAACCAGTATACGCCACTGATTTAAACTACTTCTTCCAAAATCTCTCCCACCAGGAATTATTTAGTCACGTGTCTATGTCTCTCTGTAAGACAATATTTATCATAATTACTGTTCTCAGGGTTCATTAATAATTTGGAGAGGGGATGGTGGTGGTTGGGGGGGGGGGGGTACCTGGGTGGTCTAGAGGTCAGCCTCTAGAGAAGAAGGTCTCGAGTTCGATTCCCTCCACAGGCAGTGTGAAAAAATAAACCCAAAAAAGTAAATAAATTTTGTGGCTTTACCCTCCCCTGGTCTCTGGGTAGTGAGATCCAATGTCCAGCCCTCTCGGAAAATGGTGAAAAAACAGGAAGTCCCATGTGCATTCTACGCACGTTAAAAAACCCTTGGCAGTTGGAAAGAGTAGGCCAAAAAATGGCCGTTGCCTGGGCAAAATTAATAATCTCCCCAAAACGTTTTTATGATAAAAATATGAGAGTACATCTGAAGTTAGAGAATATCTGCCTGTATGGCAGGGGATACCTGGGCACATCGCTGTCAGTGGGAAAAAAATGGAAAAAAATATGTTCACGCAAAATTCCATCTCTCAAAACATTTCTAGAGATATAAAGCTGGCGAATGCAAACAAACAACAATTAACAAACATTAATAAACAAACATTAATAATTTATTTCATTCATGAGAATATCCCAGAACTGCTCACTTTTCCCTTAGCACTGAGTCTCTTGTTTAATATAGATTTGTTGTTTATGCTAATAGTTAATTTATGCAAAGAGAACATTGATCAGAAAGGCAAGAGCAGCAGGAATTGGCTCCCTCAATTAGATAGAGTTTATTACACAGAACAGAGACAAATGACGAGATTTGATAAAAGATCTTTACAAGGATTGAAAACTGCTATAATAAAAATTTAGATAAAAGAAAGAGTATCTGGGTCTATGCCCTATGGGCCGGCTATGGCTCAAAAGGTCAATAGATATATAAGATAAATAGAAAGATAAACCTCAAATTTGTATATTCAAGATTGGATTTTTTAAAAAGAATTTTTGACACTGACATTGGTTCTGCTACAGGCTACTGCGGGGTAACAAGATTACTTGCATCAACAATGTTACATTTACTGAGACTCCTGGACTTCGACTCTTGTAAGTTGGTTTATGTGGTTGTCTAGAAATAGTTCTCAGCAGCTTGTTTACATTTTTTGCTATTTATTTCTTGCCAGAATCTTTACTAATTAGTTTAGGAGACTTGTAAATTTACTTTATGAAGTTTGTTTTTTCTCAATAAAATTCTTTAATTATTGAGTTATTTGCGGGTCATCATCATTGCACTCCGAAACATGTCCATAGGTGCTCAGATCCCCTCCTCAGCAATTCCCTCAGTGTCCAGCGACTGACGACTCCAGTTCTATGTTGGTTGATAAGTCTTCTTACACGGCCACCAAGTTTCTCATTTCTGGCTGTGCCCATCTTAACTCCCATTTCCATCATCCGAAGAAGCGACGTTGATCTGTGTTTGTCGAAGTCCTGTGCTCTTCCCACACCTCGGAGTGCATTGATGACGTCCGCCCGATCCATCGGTTGCCCGTCCTCAACGACAGCGCAGCTAGCCAACCTGTCCGCTCTCTCATTTCCCCGTACTCCCGCATGTCCAGGGACATAGACAAAGGTGACCTTACGTATTTTGGATTTCTGCAACGACTCTACCCATTGCATGCGTACAAAGCCCGCCTCCACTTTTTTTATCATGCTCATCGAATCACTCAGTATACATGCGTGGATGTAGTCTTGTGACTCTAACCATTTGAATGCCTTGGTCACTGCCATCACCTCCATTGTCATGCTACTCGTGGTCATGGCGTATGCACCACTGTCTTCCTTGGCTATTCTGCCTGCCGAACGTGCTGTAAATGCCCATGCACTTTTTTCGTGTCGTCTTACAGATCCGTCTGTATAGATGACTGCATCTTTCTCATCGGTGTTATCGCAGATGAGACCGTTGACCTCAGCATTAACCACGACTGGGTTCTGTTCCCTACTTTTCCTGTCGAGTGTGACAATACATGAGAAAGTCCCCTTGAATGACGTAGGCACCGGTATCCACTCCTCACCAACGCTGATATTGGTAAGCCCACAGACCTGTTTGATGACATCTTCTGCTCGGCCCACCCATGATTTGCCTCTTTTTAGCCTGGTACCTTTCTCTGTGTTGAGCACGTGGTGCAATGGATGCTCTGTATCTGTACTAATCTTCAGGTATGCTCGTGCTCTCCAGATCTTGATTCTGTCATCCATGGTTGGAAAGTCAAGAAGATACCTCATTGCCACACAGGGAGTGTCCCTCGTACATCCCAGGATAATGCGCATGGCTTCATTTTGTATTTTCTCCAGCCTATCAATTTGAGTCGTACTGACAGTAAGAATGGCCAGGGCATACTCGATTGGTGCGAGGACTAATCCCTGGAACAGAAGAGTAAGTAGCCTCTGCTCGATGTTGGCAGCTGATCCTTTCAAGGCGGCTAATCCTTTGCGGGATTTTGTTATCACATGGTCAACGTGGTCCCGAAAACAATTTGCTGCGATCAAATTTTAATTAAATTAGAAAGATGAAAGATGAGTCTAGTTACGTTGAAGCACCTAGATCTAAATAATACTGCCATACAAAACAAACCAGATTTTGTTCAGTATTTCAGTATTTACACATAAGATGAAAATATCTCCCTAAAATTACATAAAATTGAACTGCAACATAACTTATTGTAACAGATTTTTCTGTTTTTAGTAAAGTAGTTCTCATATTTAAATAAACACATTAGTTTTCACAATTTATGCTTGTATCTAAAGTTATGTTAGCTCAGACCAGACAACAAATCAAAAAGAGAGAACAAAAATTAGTGTAAAAAGGAATGATAAATATGAGAGTACATAGCTATATTGAAGGTTTAGAGTACAGTTATTTTACCTACTCTTCTTTATTCTTAAGAGATAACTAAAATGTCTATTCAGCAACTGAGCTGAGTACGGTCAGCGGCCTACAGCTGATTGCATGTGTCAGGACTGGCAAACAAAAGAGAAGATCGAGACCCTGCTCCACCTCTCAGTGGTGCTCCTGGAAACAGACTATCAAGTCTGGCTAAGAGGTTAGGGATTAAAGAGGGAAGGGAACCCAGTACTCAAAAATACAGTGCTAAAGTCGGATGTGGTGGGCCAAAAAACAAACAAATATCACGGCCTAGTTGTAAATCACAACACAATGCATCTGCACCCATTTAATGCTCTTTTAAGGGAAGTTGGTGAGGAGGACCACTAATTCCTTTAGAAATCATTTGGTGAATGCCAGAAAGGATCGCTAAGAAGCTGAACTACTTATATATTAATGAACCTGTTGGAATAAGATGACAGAATAAGGTGCCAGACAAATATACTGTCACAATCCAGCATGACAAGCATGCACTCCATGATATGTAAATCACAACTGAGATGTTCTGAACATGTTATCTACAAGTCACATCAATGTCTACTAAAGAAATTGCTTTATGGTTGATTACCGAAGGGTAGAGAAACATGTGAGAAACAAAAAACAACGACATACAACTTTCCACATAAAACAACAGGACATCTATCTATCTATCGTCCTTTCGAGCCGAAGACGGCACATAGGGCAGAACAACAATCTCAAAAACAGAAACCTTGCGTGCCAAAGTGGCACATATTGCAAAGACTGCTCTAAAATATATGGCGCTGTTTCTATAACAATACGTTTTATAATGACAGCTTGTCAAGCCATCGATCAACCTCCTTAGTCACCCATGCGACATATACATTACGACATAATATATATTACGACATGCCTGGAAGGTCACAGTGTCACTATTCTTTACTTCCCTCATAATGAGGCCCCGGTAACACACTGGAAACCTGTATTTGAAAACATGCAGAACCTTAAATAGTAATAAAGAATTTGAATATAAACACAAGTTTTGACCATCACAGTGCCACTCCTATCCCCATCATACAACAGAACAGCAAATCAAATTCCTATGATTTAAAAGCAAGAATGCAAATGAAGAATAAAAAAAAACAACTTTAATGTCAATTATTTTGTTTGCTCTTAGGTCACTATATGATAACCAAATTCGTTGTATCATGAAAGGATCGTTTGATAGATTGCATTATCTATCTACTCTGTAAGTACTTTTTGTTACATTCTCTTTTTATTAATAGCATTCTCAAAGATAAGCAAACATTTTTTGTTTAATTAAGTAGAGTGTGCTATGACTGCTAATTTAATTTCTAAATTTCAAGATTAAATAATACTTGAGAAATTATTATTGAACAAATTAAACTGTCTGTATGTAGTTTCTGTCTTTAAGCATCTTTGTTGTATCTTATTTTAAATGCAAGTGAATGTATACTACATTAATGTATACCTTTATTTTGCAATTCATTTTTAAAGTTTACTTTGTGATTCACTTTCATTTTGATAAAAATAGAAATTGGAACATCTTCAAAATACATAAATCTATGACCTAAACTTTATTTTAAAAGTTTGAGACTAAATAATATTAAGTGTATTTGTGTGTGTGTGTGTGCGTGCGTGCGCGTGCATGCGCACACACACTACGAACACAGGCCTGTCATGAGCACAACAGTAATTAAAGTAATCATGTTATTAAGATGTGCCTTAAGATATTTGGGGAGCATATGATAGTGCCCAGTTTCTGTGGTTAGAGACCACATTTCAGCAGTGATGCGGTTGACATCATGCCAGGTTGCCCTACTTTCCCAGCAAAAAAAACTCACTGGTCTTTTTATAGACTGGGTAAACCTCAACAGAAATTCACCACAGGCCTGCATATAATCATATATAACCAAGTAGCCTGTATAAAAATAATTTATACATAAAGACAATGTATACCAACTTTGTTGAGATAGGCAAGAGCAGCAGGGATCGGCTCACTCAATGAGATAGTGCTGCTTGTACAGAACAGAGACAAATGGCGAGATTTGATAAAATATCTTTAACAAAATTGAAAACTGCTAGAATAAAAATTCAGATAAGAGAAGGAGTATCTTGGTCTACGCCCTATGGGCCGGCTACGGCTCGAAAGGTCAATAGATAGATAGATACCAACTTTACAAATATAATCTGTATTATGACTGGAAATCAATCACTTTACATGAGGTAAGAAGGTCTAAAGTCAGGAAATATTAGAATGCAAAATTCAAGGGGAAAAATAATGTCAGTGGAGAAATACTAACCCAGGGCAGGGTATCTATCTGTGCCTTAAATTAACCATGATAATGATGAATTTATATTACTAAGGTCCAATGGATTTTGTATTTAAGTTTTGCTTATAAACTTTTCTATAACAATTGTATTTCCGAACCAGCAACCTTATGGCCAACCCATTTACGTGTAACTGCCACCTAGAATGGTTGTCCGAGTGGTTGAAGAAAGGAAGCATAATCACAGGTGCACCAACCTGTAATGCTCCACAGGAAGTCAAGGACACACCCATGCAGGACCTCGAGCCAAAACACTTTGTCTGTGAAGGTGCGTATAAAGTTTTAGCGCAAGCCTTTATTTGGCATGATAGATTAGATGTTACAATTTTATGTTCATAATCTGCAAATTATTGTACAAGTATATGAATTATAAAGAAAAGACTAAAGTCATGAAAAGCTTAATTCCAACAGATGGCAGAATATAGCCTACTTGGAAAATAAGCCAGTGGACAGTGGAAGAGATGGACCACTTTATCTATCTTATAAGTCACATTGATCGGAAAGGGGATACAAGTAAAGAAATTAGAATCAGAATAGCTATCTTTATACGGGTTGAAAACTGCTAGAATAGAAATTTAAATAAGAGAAGGAGTATCTGGGTCTATGCCCTATGAGCCGGCTACGGCTCGAAAGGTCAATAGATAGATAGATATGAATTCTTGTTTGTACTGTAGTGAACTTTCTGACCAGACAAATCCCTAACATATTTTGGAGGGCTGGGTTTACTTTCATTATTTGATTTCTACTCCCTTGGTTCAGGTTTGAGTAGTCTGTCACACACCAACTGCAGAGATTCCAACACACCATCACTTTCATCTGAGAACCTGTCACTTTACATTCCTAAGTTAGCTCTATCATCTCAAAGTGTGTCACACAAATTAATGCCCTCACACAAATGAATGCCCTCATACGAATGAATGCCCTCACACAAACGAATGCCCCCACACAAATAAATGTCCTCACACAAACGAATGCCATCATATGAATGAATGCCCTCACACAAATAAATGCCCCCACACAAATGAATGCCATCATATGAATGAATGCCCTCACACAAATAAATGCCCCCACACAAATAAATTCCCTCACACAAATGAATGCCCTCACATAAATGAATGTCCCCACACAAATAAATGCCCTCACACAAATGAATGCCCTCACACAAATGAATGCCCTCACATAAATGAATGTCCCCACACAAATGAATGCCCTCACACAAATAAATGCCCTGACACAAATGAATGCCCTCACATTAATGAATGTTTCCACACAAATGAATGCCCTCACATAAATGAATGCCCTCACATAAATGAATGTCCCCACACAAATGAATGCCCTCACACAAATGAATACCCTGACACAAATGAATGCCCACACACAAATGAATGCCTTCGCACAAACGAATGCCCATGTGGGAACTAGTATCCAGGACCTAGAAAATATCCTCCATCTGTGTCCAGCCCACAAGGAACTACAGTGTCAAATCTGGCCAGAAGGTGCTGAATTAAGGCAGAAACTATGTGGCAGGTGTCACGACCTGGAAAGAACTATGAACTTCATTATGGAAAGGGGACTTCAAATCTGACACTAAAGACTAAATGGAAGCCTCCCTTACCTGGATGGGGTGGCTGCAGCAGGTGAAATTGTTGCATCAGTTAAAAAATGTCCCATGTGTCTAATGACAAGGCAAGCCATGTCAGTAAGAGCCGCATTCAAAGTTCTATCCATGGGACAGTACACCCCAGGAAACAAACCACTACACCCTAGCAGTGACTGGCATCCACCCTATGAGAAGGAAAACTCCTTTGTGAAGCCTGATGAAGATGGAGTGTGTTAACAACAATGCAGATTTAGGGAAAAATTCAGGATGGACACACACATACAAGTATGCATGCCACCAGCCCATGCAACCAGCCCATCTTGTATCATGATGTTGATTATATCCCTCCATCATGAAACAGGACAGAGTCAAGTTTGTATGATCAAAAGATTTGATGGCTGAAGTAGAAGAAGACCAGTCTGTGAGACCACTAAGTGAAGATAGAGTATGGGAATAGAGATTAAAACTATGTGAAGCCATAGTAATGCTGGTATTGATAAAAAAAATAAAAATTAAAAATAAAAAAATAAGAATGTTCTGCTTTGCTGATAAGACAAAACTAAATAAACTGAAATTTGTATTCTCAGAAGTTTTCACGTGTAAACAAGCACAACATAATATACGTATTTGAGACGTCTTCTCTTTTATTATTTTTTTTCCTGTTGTAGATAGAGAAGGACAATCTTTACATTGACAAGAAGATAATTGGAGGACACAGAAATATGGTTTTACAAAAGAATATTAAGAATACCATGGACAACTAAAACAGCATTTAAGAAGTCCCGAGAGAGGTCATAACACAAAAAGGCTGTTTAAATTCTATGAGAAAAATACATTCACTTTCTTTGGGTTTCTGCTGTGAAGAGGGAAACTGAAAAATATTATGACAGCAGGAAAAATTGATAGAAAATTAGATAGAGGAAGGCAATGAGAGAAGATACTAGACCGTTAACATAACATTGTACCAAGGAAATAAATCAACAGTGGAATTGATAAGCAGCACCAATGTATGAGAGAGATGGAGAGAAATAATTGCCAGTGCTTCCAGTATGGGCTTGGTCATCACCAGTTTACTGACTCTGGTGCTAGTAGTCAGCTATGAAGTGCTGACTGCTATGGATTCATTCGATGTATCCTAGCCTCAAGTCTGTAGTATTACCTTGATGTATCATAGCCTGAAGTCTATAGTATTACCTTGATGTATCATAGCCCCAAACAATCATAATTTTTTGGCCATATAATAAGAAGGGAACAACTGGAATATATTGTAACAACTGGAAAAATTGAGGGATGAAGAGATAGAGGTAAGCAAAGAGAGAAAATACCAGACAGCTTAAGAGAATGGCTTGGCAGAAGGTCAACAACAGAAATGATAAAGAACTGTAGAGATCGAAAGTTGTAGAGAGACATGATCACCTACACCAGTAGGCCCAGTACTTGATGATGATGATCATAGCCCCAAGTCTGTAGTATTACCTTTGATGTATCATAGCCTGACGTCTGTAGTATTACCTTTTCATGTCTGCAATTGTTTTACAAGAAATGGCCATACAACCAAGAGTGTCATAATCAGGAAGAAAAGGTGGTCATATGCCAGCATGTGATGAGAAGAGAGGGTTAGAGAATCACAAAACATGTTCTGAAATGTGGAACAACAAGAAACTAAAAGAGGCTGAACTTTTGAGTTACTGAAAAGAACACTGACACGAGAAACAAAAATATCAAGCATTGATTCTCTTATTGAGATTGAGAAGCTCACTCAGATTAGGGACTTATGGTGAGGATACCCTTTGAGCTCTGTCTGATGTCTGACAACACATCTTAAGATGTAAAAATTGTTGAATAAAATCACTCCTCATAAAATAATTTAAATGACAAACGAAAAATACAATTTATATAATTGTTCTTCAATTCTTCATCATCCCATAATCCTGGGGATCACTAGGGCCCTACTGACAGACTTCATCAACCTTCAACATTGATCTCTATTTCTACACATTGATTCTCTTATTACATATTTTTAAAAGTACATTTGATGGCACACTTTTTAAGGTTAAGGTTACCAGTGAAAACCAAAAATTACAACTTTTAGATCACTGCATGTTTAAATTACTACATTCAACTAAGGAGATATTAACTACAACTTTTAGATCACTGCATGTTTAAATTACTACATTCAACTAAGGAGATATTAACTACAACTTTTAGACCACTGCATATTTAATATACTACATTCAACTAAGGAGATATTAACTACAACTTTTAGATCACTGCATGTTTAAATTACTACATTCAACTAAGGAGATATTAACTACAACTTTTAGACCACTGCATGTTTAAATTACTACATTCAACTAAGGAGATATTAACTACAACTTTTAGATCACTGCATGTTTAAATTACTGCATTCAACTAAGGAGATATTAACTACGACTTTTGTCTTTTTATTTCAGAGAACAATGAACTAGGTTGCCATATTGGAATCCAGCCTTGTTGCCCAGATACCAACATGGGTAAGAGTTTATACTTTTGTTAATTTACAGAGTGGGAAGTAAATGAACACTCCACTAATATTTTTCTGCAAATGTCATCATTCACATTGCTATGAGTATATATTTGTTCCTGAATTTTTTTTTCATTACTATCTTTTGATTCCAGCTATATCATTCATCAAAACAATTTGTTGATGTAGGTTTTGAAAAGACTTTGGAAGAATTTTAGCTGTCAGATATAATAACTGCTTGGCATACATTAAAACAGAATTTATTAAAGAAAGAGTAAGGTAAGGTAAAGTACGAGACTTGAACCGGCGTCTTAGCACGCGAGTATATACCCATATGTGCTCGGCCGCCTATCCAGAAATGTTCGGATATTTCTGTATAGTGTAGCCTCAAGCATCGAAACTCAGATGCGAAGCGACATTCCTCACCTTCCCAGGATAATATACCCTGGTACCCATTTCTGCCAACGGCTGGGTCGACCGTGGGGGTATTTTTTTTTTTTCCAACCACGAGTACAATTCACACTGCTCCCAGCGGGAATTGAACACGGGTTGTCCGAACGTCGGTAGTCCAGTCTGGTGGTTTTCCCAACTAGGCTACCGAGGCCCCCTAAAGAAAGAGTATAATCTGCTAATGATTATTTGCTTCTTGCATGGTAGATATTTTAGGAAAAAGTTAAATAAAATGATATTCTTTAACTTAATTGTTAAATCAAAAATGTAGTTACTTCAATATAAATGTTGATATTATGCCATTGGGTTGATGTGAGCTGTTAGCTCCGAGGCTGATAATGTGGTAGTCCACAATGACCTTGATGGGTCAATCCTGAGTTCTGTAAACCAGTTGGAACTTGTCTACCCTAGTGGATAGCGCAATACTAGGTCTTCTATTTCAACATATCCTATTGTGTGGGGACTGATGCAAAGATAATATAGAATAAGCTAGCCAAAGAAGGGGAGCTGCGATATCTCAGTGGTTAGTGAACTGGACTACAAAGGACAAGAGGTAGGGTTCGATCCCAACTGATGGCTTCCGGTTCACCCAACCTTTAATGGGTACCAGATTATTTTCTGGGAAAGTAAAGCGGCACCGGCCTAATACCGACCACATTACCCCAAAAATCATGTTCTGAGGATCTATAAAATTTATGGTCTCTAACACCATATTCCCTATATGCCACTTGGCGTGATGAGGGCACTTTACTTTTTTTTTAGCCAAAGAAGAGAAAATGTAAACTTGTAAAATGATAAAGACCTTCGTTTGTTCTAATGAATCTAGAAGGATGAGGATTACAAGCCTATAATGCTTAGTCTATCACATACATCTGTAGCAAAATGCACAAAAACTGTCAGATATTAGTAAACGTCTTTTGTTATGTAGGCTATATAAATACATCTCTTTGCAGTGATGGTAGAGAACAGCTGCGACCCAAGGGCCTATTGCCCACCAAAGTGTACATGTACTGGAACAGTAGTGAGATGTAGCCACCAGCAGCTTGCTGAGATTCCTAAATACATTCCGGTTGATACTACAGAGCTGTAAGTCCCAAGTACTAGAGGAATATTTCATTTTCAAAGGAGAAAAGAAGAGTGGGCCAAAGTCAGAAAACTAAATTATACACTATATGTAAAAATATATGGTACATAATATTATTTTTATATTTTTCAAGAAAAGACATATCAAATATGATTTTTACTCGTACAATTTGCTTTATGGTTTAAAACATAAAATGATGAGATAGACTGACTCCATCTAATTTGTTTTATCTGAGGATCATTATGAAATGGCAAAAAAATCAGTCTCCATAAGTAAAAGAATTGAAGAGAGTATGACAGTGGGCTGAGTGGTCTAGAGGTAAGATGTCAGCTTCTTGACAAGAAGGTCTCAGGTTTGAATAGCAACAGCAATGGAAATTTTTCACTTCAAATCTGTAATTTCTTCATGACTTTACCTTCCCTTTTTCTCTGGGTAGTGTGGTCCGATGTCTAACCCTTTTGCAAAATGGTTTTTAAAAAACAAGAGGTTCTGCATGGATTTTGTACATATTAACTCTTGGCAATTTAAAATTGAAAAGAAGAGGCCAAAAATGGCTGCTGCCTGCACAAAATTGGTAGGAAAAATCTACCCAAAATTCAAAACTCCTCAACGGTAAAAAAGAAAATGTGAGTACCTCTGAATATTTGCCTGTATGGTAAGAGAAACCTGAGCTGCCATTGGGAAAAATTGGGAAAAGTGATATACACACAAAATTTAGTCTCTTGGAACTTTACTAGAGAGATATAAAAGTAGTGTATGCAGATGAAGAAAATATCTGCTTCATTTAATACCTCCTTGTTGGATGTTTTGGCTGTTCACATTACCTAAGCATCCTTCTTTATTATTATCTTTCTTTATTATTATCTTTCTTTATTATTATCCATGATTCACAAACATAAAATAGCACTGGTTTTATGCAGCACTGCAAAACTCTTTTCTAACTATCAGTGATAATGACTTGATGCATGATATATTTCTTATTTATTAAAACTATTCTTGGCTTGTGTAATTTTATTATTTGCTTTAGTAAGACATCTTCCTTCTGATATTATGATCCCAGATATTTAAAACAATTTATTCATCTGAGCTTTCGCAATAAACATCAGTGGTTTAATACTAGGGGACTGGGTGGTCCAGAAGTAAGAGGTCAGCCTCTGAAGATCCTTTTCTCTGTTGTTTCCTCAAGGCTTTACCCTCTCCTGGTCTCTGGGTAGTGAGATACGATATCTAGCCGTCTCATAAAAAGCTGAAAAGCAAGAGGTCCCTTCACACTCATTCACATTAAAGACCCCTTGGCAGTTTAATATAAAAAAAAAAGAGCCAGCAAAAATTATCGCTTTTCAGGCAAAAACTGTTAAGCAAATCTACCTATTCTGAAGATGGATGTGTCTGGCTAGAGGTGTGGATATCACTGCTTTGCCATAAACTAGTGACACAAAGCATCCACGCCCACTTAACAAATGGACGCTAAGAAGAAAAGGGTTTATTACTGGTCCATGTTTCACAGTGTTTTAACGTGGAAATTATAAATTATCTATCTATCTATTGAGCTTTCGAGCCGTAGCCGGTCCATAGGGCGTGATCAGGTCTACATTTCATTAACAAAATCGTTTTTACGATAGCGGCTTGTTAAACCTCTGATCAACTGTTCTATACCAAGCCGAGAAAAATAATTCCTCCATCTTGGAAACTCCAAATCTATATCCACTGTATAAACCACTATAAATTATAGTGATCATTTAAGGAAGATGGTTAAAATGTGCATCATTTTATTTTCATCTTTGTGTAAACAATGTTTTTAACAATATGAATAAAATGTTTATACCAAGATATTTTTCTTATGATTTATAACATAAAAGAAGAGCTAATTTATAATTTAATTCATAGCTAAATTAATTATTCTCTGCTAAACTATGAAATATTTTAGCGTTTTCATGCTACCACTTAAATTTAAAAAAACAGCCCTTAAAATATTTAATTCTTGCTTGTTACAATCTATAAATGTTACTGCTATTTAGAACTAATACTGTATTTTCATATGCATTTTTCAGAGACCTAAGTCACAACAAAATTACAATTCTTCCACCTCAAATATTTTCCAACCTAACACAGCTATCCACTTTGTAAGCACCAAAGTTATGTTTATATGTGTAATCAATAATATCCATTTGTTTTAAGAAAGGTGTAAAATGTATTGTTTCTATTGCTTCAGTGTAATCACATCAGAATTTAATTTTGCTTCAGTGTTACATTTGTTTTCATTTCACAGTTGTTTGACATTGCTACTTTAGTTGATTTGCTCATGTGTGTCTTTCCAGAAAGAATACACAAGCTTCTTCTATTAGATATAGATATATACAATATATTATATATATAGTTTATATTGCTGTATTTACAATTTTTTAAAATGTGGTTAAAAATGTAATATTACATCCGCCTGAAACTCTTACATTTGCCAAATCTTTAATCTTTTTGATACAAGAATTATTGTGCTAAAATATCATTCATACATAAATATTGACCTTAGTTAGGGATGTTGTATTTCATGTGTGGTATCGCAAAGTTAAACCACTTTTGGATCAACCACTAATCTCTTCAGTAATCCAGAAAAGATGATGGTCATATGTTGGACATGTGATGAGGAGAGATAATAACCAAATAGCAAAGCAAGCCCCTCATGTGGGAGACAACATGTAGGAGGAAAAGAGGCCAACCCAGAGAGACACTGAGAAGAACATTGATCAGAGAGGCAAGAGCAGCAGGAATCTGCTCCCTCAATGAGATAGTGTTGCTTGCACAGAACAGAGACAAATGGCAAGATTTGATAAAATATTTTCAGAAGGATTGAAAACTGCTTGAATAAAAATTTAGATAAGAGAAAGAGTATCTGGGTCTATGCCATATGGGCCGGCTATGATTCGAAAGGTCAATAGATAGATAGATTTAAGAATGAGTGGAATGTACCAGACATAAGACAGCTTCTTCCATAAATAAAGCAACATTTCCAAAATTAGAACTAAAATGCCACTTTGGGAAGGAAACAAACATCAGCATTAGTCTCAGGACTGAGGAGTGTCTGTTACATATCTAACATACAGTAGTGATAAAAGTAACAGGAGTGTCTGTTACATAGCTAACATACAGTAGTGATAAAAGTAACAGGAGTGTCTGTTACATATCTGACATACAGTAGTGATAAAAGTAACAGGAGTGTCTGTTACATATCTCACATACAGTAGTGATAAAAGTAACAGGAGTGTCTGTTACATATCTAACATACAGTAGTGATAAAAGTAACAGGAGTGTCTGTTACATATCTGACATACAGTAGTGATAAAAGTAACAGGAGTGTCTGTTACATATCTAACATACAATAGTGATAAAAGTAACAGGAGTGTCTGTTACATATCTAACATTCAATAATGATAAAAGTAACAGGAGTGTCATTTACATATCTGACATACAGTAATGATAAAAGTAACAGGAGCATCTGTTACATATCTAACATACAATAGTGATAAAAGTAACAGGAGTGTCTGTTACATATCTGACATACAGTAGTGATAAAAGTAACAGGAGTGTCTGTTACATAGATAACATGCAATAGTGATAAAAGTAACAGGAGTGTCTGTTACAATAGTGATAAAAGTAACAGGAGTGTATGTTACATATCTAACATACAGTAGTGATAAAAGTAACAGGGGTATCTGTTACATATCTAACATACAGTAGTGATAAAAGTAACAGGAGTATCTGTTACATTTCTAACATACAATAGTGATAAAAGTAACAGGAGTATCTGTTATATATCTAACATACAGTAGTGATAAAAGGTAACAGGGGTATTTGTTGCATATATGTCTAACATACAGTAGTGAAAGCAATAACAGAAGTATTTGTTGCTTTTATGTCTTACACATAATGGTGAAAGAGACAACTGGAGTATCTCTAACTGGAGTATATCTAACACACAGTAGTGAAAAAAAAACAAAGTAGCACACTGTTACTTTACATTTTAAAAATTGTATGAAGATGATGGTAGACTGCTACATTTTTTAAGAACCATGAATATAAATGTCTAATGATGAATGACAGAAAGGAAAACAGAAAGAATTTGTTTTCAAGATAATAAATTGTTATGCTCTAATTAGCATTCACTATCATCATCAAGTACCGGCCCTACTGGCGTAGGTGATCATGTCTCTCCACAACTTTCGATCTCGACAGTTCTTTATCATTTCTGTTGTTGACCTTATGCCAAGCCATTCTCTTAAGCTGTCTGGTATTTTCTCTCTTTGCTTCCCTTTATCTCTTCGTCCCTCAAGTTTTCCAGTTGTTACAATATATTCAAGTTGTTCTCTTTTGCTTTGACCTCTTTCACAACATTTTCATTACTCTTCTTAGCTGTCCATGGTATTCTCAACATTCTTCTGTAAAACCACATCTCTACAGACTCCAGTGATTTTCTTGTCTGTTGTCCTATTGTCCATGATTCACATCCATATGTTAAGACTGGCTCTACATAACATTAAAGAACTCTTTTTCTTGTCTCTATTGTTAAAAAATGGATTGCATAATATCCTCCTCATTTTCAGGAAAGCTTCTTTTGCCTGAGCCATTCTGTATCTCACCTCTTTTGTACATCTTCTGTCTGAGATTAACAGTTCCTAAATATTTAAATTCATTTACCTGTTTTAATATTGTTCCACTTGTCTTTATTTTGCACTGAGGTGATGTCTTTTTCTCTGTTGTTACCATTACTTCTGTCTTTTTGCTACTATGGCTGAGTCCTTTATTTTTGCTTTCTTTCACTATAATGTCCAACATTTCTTTAACTCATTTTCACTCTTAGCGATTAATACTGTATCATCAGCATACACTAATATAATAATAATTAGCATTCACTAATAGATTAAATGCAATATCAAACACTATACCAGTTTTTATTTTATTATTTACTTCAGAATACTCAGCTACAATAAACTGCAATGCATTTCTGAAACCAGCTTTAGCAACATGAAAACTCTAAGAATTTTGTAAGTATGAATTTACATCCTGTAATCTATTTTATGTAATATTAAGAGGCCTACACCTAAGCAATAATAAAAATTGGAAACATAGAAAGAACACATTATTATGAGCAAATTCATTATAAAGAATCACCTGTGGGCCCAAAAGGGGAGTAAAGAATTATAGCACTGTTCCCTTCCAAGCATGTCCGTAAGAAGCGGCTAATGAGGGTTGGGCATAGGACTGGCTATCTTGTACTGTATAAAAAAAAAAAAATCGCAAAACTTCATAAACATGGACAAGTCAAAGAAAATATAAAAAGTAAATCTGCCATCCAGAAAAAATAAGGGCTCTCTGTCTAAGAGATGTATGAT
Source organism: Megaustenia siamemsis (assembly GCA_032433765.1). Lineage (NCBI taxonomy): Eukaryota > Metazoa > Mollusca > Gastropoda > Stylommatophora > Ariophantidae > Megaustenia > Megaustenia siamemsis. Next base: position 58,845,870 of record JAVIAB010000051.1, read on the forward strand.
GCAATTCAGAGAAAGCCGCAAGGAGTCCGGACTGCAGACTCACTTTTTGTCTACCAGGAAATCCTCCAGAATTGGCACCTGGAATGTACATATCTAAATGAACAAGGAGAAGCTGCACAAGTAGCAACAGAAATAGCAAACTACAAAATAGATATTCTAGGAATGTGAGAAATAAGATGGTTAGGAACAGAAAGGATAAAACTAAACACAGGAGAAATGATTTTATCATTAGGACACCAGGAAGCTGGAGTTCAACACAGTGCAGGGGTAGCTATAATGTTATTAAGGAAGCACAGGAAAGACTAGTAGAATGGGAAGCAGTAAGGCCAAGTCTAATAAGAGCAACATTTAAAACAACAAAAAAGAAAATAAAAATACACATTATCCAATGCTATGCCTCAACCAATGATAAGGAAGATTTAGTTAAAGATGAATTCTATAAACAGTTGCAATGTCAGATGAGTGAAAGAAGAGCCAAAGATATTATAATATTGATGGAAGATCTAAACGCAAAAGTAGGATCAGACAACTGAGGTTTTGAAAAGATCATGGGAAAACATGGACTTGGAGAAATGAATGAGAAGGGAGAGATGTTAAGGAACTTCTGCGCTTTTAATCAAATAAGCCTAGGAGAAAAAAAATATTCGAACATAAAAGAATACATAAAGCTACATGGGTGTCACCAGATCATGGAACAAAACAATTAAATTGACCACATATGTATTAATAAAAAGTTTAAGTCATCCTTACATGATGTAGAAGTATATAGAGGAGCAAATTTGGCTTCAGATCATTATCTTCTGCTAGCCAAACTTAAACTGAAAAGATATACTACAATGCATAAGGGTAGACAGTATGTCAATGTAGGTTTTCTTAAAGAACAAGGAATTAAAGATACAGTTGCAGTCACAGTATCAAACAAATACAAGTCTTCAACAACTAGAAAATACAATAAATATAGAAGATCATTGGAAATAGGTAAAAAATATATGGAACAAGATGTGAAAACACCAAGGGGAAGAGAGAATGCCAGAATAAGGCATGGTTGACAGCAGAGACCGTGGAGAAAATTAAAGAAAGAAAGAATAAGAAAGCAGACATAAATAAAAGCAAAATGAGAAGTACTAAAGCCAAGACACAAGAAACCTACATAGAGGTGAACAAAGAAGTGAGAAGGGATTAAAAGGGATACAAGAAAATATATAGATGAACTAGCTAAAGAGGCCGAGGAAGCAGCAAATAAAGGAAGTATGAAAGAACTGTATAATAGTAAAAAGAAATTATGCAGAACATACAAACAATGCCTTTATTAAAGATCAGGAAGGAAATCTGCTTAGTAATATAAGGGAACAAATGAAGAGATGGAAGGAGCACTTTGAAGAACTCTTAAACAGACCCGGTCCTAAATAAGTATTAAAGCTAAGTACTAGAGAAACAGTAAAGAGATACAGCAAAGATGATGGCATTGGATAGGATACACACTTTGGAAACCAACAGAGAGTATTACACAAAAGACCCTTTTTTGGAATCCCCGAAGAAAAAGACAAAGAGGAAGACCAAAGTATTCTTGGAGAAGATAGATGGAAGCAGAGATGAAGATGATGTGGAGACATGAAATGATTTTAAAAGAATGGCAAGAAATAGAATGGCTTGGAAAGCTTTTGTTGAAGACCTATGCTCCACAGGGAGCTGAAAGGTAGAAGAAGAAGAATTATGAAGAATGATGATGCTGATGTTAGTTAATTAGTTGATAGATCATCCTCATTTTACAATAGACTTCTCCTTTGCAATATCTCCCTCATCATGTAGCGACTGATACTCCAGTACTGTGTTGATTTATTAGTCTTCTTTGCTCCCTGCTTAGAGATCTTGTCTGCCACCACCTCTTTTGATTGTTGCAGTTTATTAAAAGTTAAAAATTAACATTCACATTCTTAATCATTCACTCTTCCTGTTTCCCTTATTGCATTTAGAAAATGTCAGCCCATCTTCATCTTTTCATAACAGCCATGCTTTCAAGCCCTACTGCTCATTCATTTCCTTTTACAGCCTAGTGTCCTGCACAAAAGTGAAGCAGATTTGTATCATCTGTGACCACTTTAGAAACTTCACCCACTGCCATTGAACCCAGCTCATTTCAGTCTTCTTAAGTGTACTCTTGCATCACTGAGAAAAGCTTATGTGGGTGAAAGTTTGAGACACCAGCCAAGTTGTTGATTTAGTTACTTCCATGAACTCCTTTCTCTAAATGTTTGCAATCAAAGCAAATGCACTACCATCTTGTCTAAGCTGTGTCTATGCCAAACTAGAAAATACATCTTAGTACATGACAGCATCACCTTTAGAAGGATTTTTTCAAATCAAGACTTGTATTTTTGCTTGTATGACCAGTGGGATTTGTTGTCTGCATTCTCTGTTCAGATTGATGCATGCTGAAATGAATAATTAGCACTCTTCTGGCCTTCTTAACTATACTTCATCTGGTTCTATGTCCTTAAGCAAACAAATCATCTAATAATGAAGATCAAATGCCACTGGGTCTACACAAGACTTTTGCTTATAGACTGAAAGTTGATGTGCTGATAACAATGGCTTTCCTGGTTTCCCAGGTTCTCCTGAAAAAGTTGAAGCTGTCCATCTTAGAGGTACAGCAATCCTAGATCTTCTATATATAACTAGACCTCATCTCTGGGGGTGGGGATGGGGGGGGGGGGGGGGGGGGAGGGGCTACAACAATCCCCAGCTCAATGGACAATCTGTTTTGACACACACACTTACCATCTAGTCTGCATAAAAGATTAAATGAGGATTTGATCATTTGTAAACCATGGACCCTGAAGTGGTGACTGCAGGTTGCACTGTTCCAGTTATAAAGAATAAAAATTAGTCGAAATAGAGTAAATAAAAATATATAGGCTATGTATATTCAGTTGGTGAACATTTAAAAAACAAATAAATGTAGCGATCATGTTCAGAATTCACAAAGAAATAAACAAAGTTTAGCTAAATGGTATTTTATTTTATTTTTTTTTCAAATAGGTCTTTGCACGAGAACAATTTATCCTCAATACCATATGGTGTCTTTGATGATCTGAAATCATTATCCCACATGTAAGTAAATATCTTGTCATTAAGTAACCTGTTTTTCAGTAATTTTCATGCAGCATGCCACAGTATGTATGACTTATCATTCACTTGCTCTTTTCTTTTGTTCAAATATCCACCTGATATTCTGTTGTTGTCTTGTAAATCTGACAGTTAAGTTGTATTATTTTATTATTATTATTATTAAAATAAATATGGTAGGATTTATATAAACCTTTGCAAGAAAATTAATAAACTCATTTCCTAAATTTGTTCAATTTAACTCCTTATTGATGAAAACTTTTATTATGTGTGCGGATAACAAAAGCATTTTTTTTAAATAATGTTTTGTTTTTGAAGTGTTCCTCATTTTATATAGGCCTATAAGATCATAAGCAATTAAATATTAATTGCGATGGGTGACTTTAATGCCAAAATGGGAGGAGACAACAATGGAATTATGATGGCAATGAGGAAAGAAGGAATAGACACTGTCAATCAAAATGGAGAAAGGTTAATAGAACAATGTTTAACAGAGGATCTAGTTATAGGTGGAATAATATTTCCATGCAAGGAGATAAATAAGACTTTTTTTCAAATGTATTATCAACACTTACCTATGCGTGTGAAAGCTGGAGAACGACAACAAAGACAGAGAAAATTAAACGCTTTTGAAAACAAATACCAAAGAAGAATATTCTGTGTACAATGGAATGAATTCAAAACTGATACAGAGATAATAGAAATGGCCAATGATCTCATCTACAATTAGGAAGAGAAGATGGACATATGTCGGACAAGAGACACCAAGAGAATTCCAAAACAGGCTCTTCTATGGAAAACATCAGGATACAGAAAAAGAGGAAGACCTAGAGGGACACTGTAAAGAACACTTATAAAAGGAGCAAAGTTGGCAGGCATAGACTCATTACATAAGATCGAACATCTTGAACAGAATAGAGATGGGTGGCAAAAAACACTACAAGCCCTATGTGACATCTATAGGTGTGGGAAGGATCAAGATAAGTTGAGGACTCAAAATAACTTGAAGCACATGAACTGAAAGTGGTTAGCAAATCATAGATGACTTCTTATATTAGATCTGTGAATAGAAACTGATCAAGATCCTATTTTGCCTCTCTATAGTAGCCCTTGAAACAAACTAATTGGCCTGACCGAGAGGTAAGAATCAAAGAAAAAATATAATCCTGGTACCTATAAACAATATGTTGAAGTCACTGTCTGGTTTGAATTATAAAATACTGCAAAATATTCTAATTTAATACTTTTTAAGAAAAAAGAATAGAAGTAATCATCATGTAAATGCAGGAAAAAAAGGATAAAAGATATATTAATAACATAAGGTTAAAATTGCATTTGCTATGAAAATTGTTACGCAATGTAGTAAAGAATGTATTATTGCTCCATGTTAAAAAATTGAATAAAATATTATTTATAATTATTTAAAGCTAGAATACATAATACAAATATTACACAACCTATATTTGACAAGGGAGCTGGATTTTTTTCTGGGAAAGTAAAGCAGCATGGGCGTAATACCGACCACATTACCCCAAAAATCATGTGCTGAAGGTTTGTAAAATTTATAGTCACTAACACCATATTCCCTATACGCCACTTGGCGTGGCGGGGGTTCTTTACTTTTACTTTTTTTTATATTTGGCAATAAAGATAGAAAGAGCTATAGAGGTAAAGAAAGATTTATATATGTGCTTATTATGCAGTCTATACTACACAAAAGCATTTGATAAAGTAAAGCATGTGGAAATAATCAATATGCTGGAGAAATTAAACACTGATGGCAAGGATCTGCGAATCATAAAAAACATGTACTGGCAACAAGCAGAAGCTATACGAATTAGCAACCAAACAGGACAATTCCAATATATAAAACAAGGAATCAGACAAGGCTGTGTTCTGTTGCCGGATTTGTTTTCACTTTACACCAAACATATTATGAGATCAATAGTAGACAAAAAAGGAATTGAAGTCAACGGTCACAGCATAAATAATTTGCAATATGCAGATGACACAGTCTTAATAGCAGAGACAGAGAATGAACTACAAGAAATGATAGACATAATAGTAAAAGAAAGCAACAAGAAAGGTCTCAGTCTAAATAGTAAGAAAACAGAAGTAATGGTCATATCGAAGAAACAATCATCACCATCATGCAGCATAATAATAAACAGGACAAATCTGAAACAAGTGCAACGTTTCAAATACTTGGGCACAATAATAACATAAGATGGAAGATGCACCATGGAAATAAAAAGCAGAATAGCTCAGGCCAAAATAGCATTTCAGAAAATGAAAAATATCTATGCAACAAATCTATTTCAATAGAAATGAGAAGGAGAGTTCATTGGTGCTATATAGAACCAATTCTGACCTATGGAAGCAAATCATGGACAGTAAACAAACAAATGAAAAGACAATTAGAGGTCATAGAGATGGCATTTCTCAGAAGAACGTTGAAAGTTCCCTGGTCAGCTAAAAAGACCAATGAGGAAGTTCTCAAAGAGGTCAGCCAACACAAAAAGGGAGCTCCTAAAAAAAACATCAGAAAGAAGCAATCAACATTTTTTTGGCACATCATGAGAAGAAGAAAGTTGGAATACTTGGTTACAACTGGCAAAATAAAAGGAAAGAGAGATTGTGGATGACAACGAGAGAAAATACTGGATAGCTTGGTGTCATGGCATGGGAAACAGTCAACAACAGAACTGATACGATGCACTGTAGATAAAAAATTGTAGAAGGACATGATTGCCCACATCAACCGGCATGGTCACATCATGATGATGATATTTGACAATAGAGATAAGATTGTTTCATTTTTATATAGAACAGACTTGGCATATGGAAATCAATCTTGGACAGTTGAACAACAGACATGGAAATGTCTGATAGCACAAAAAATGGTGTTTTTACAGAGAAATGTTAAGAATACCATCCACAACTATAAAAAAAAGAATAAAAGAAGAGTAATGAGAACAATCTAAAGCTGGTCAAAGCAAAAAATAAGTCCTTTGACTACATTAGAATGAAACAATCATCATTTTATCACCATATAAGAAGAAGCAACAAAAGGAAATAAAGAGAAAAGATACCAGATATTTTAAGAGGATGGACTTTTGTAGAAATTTCACATCAGAACTGATCAATAACTGTTGAGATAAAAGGTTGTGTAGAGAGACATTGATCATCTACACCATCAGTCACAGTACTTGATGATGATCAATGCTGTTGATTCACCTTCTATATGCACAAATGAACCAGAAAGTAAAAAAAAAAGAGACTTCTGCTGTAGTAGGGCACATAGATGCACACCACAGTAAAAACAAAGAAATTATTTAATGTACGAGAGAGTAGGAAAAGGAGGATCACATGTCAATCTAGTTTTCATCCACAAATAATTTGTCTTTCATTAAATTTAATTTTAAATGTGTCTCTTGATATATTGTATAATATTTAGGAGAGTGAAGTAATAATCCTCACTGTGCTAGGCCACATCATTATGAGGTGAGGGAGCCAGTGCTTTTCCTCACTGTTATTTGCCTTCCCTAACTCATTGAGTCAAGTATCCATTTTGTATCAGCTGGGTCATTTAAGAACATTAAGCACAATTGAACCCACTTTCACTTTATCATCAAAGCAACATGGTACTGATGCTTTCTTTACTAAAATAACTCTATCCATCTATCTATTGACCTTTTGAGCCATAGCCGGCCCATAGGGCGTAGACCAAGATACACCTACACCTATCTGAATTTGTGTTCGAGCAGTTTTCTTTTAAAGATATTTTATCAAATCTCGCCATCTGTCTCTGTTCTGTGCAAGCAGCTCTATCCCATTGAGGGAGCCGAATCCTGCTGCTCTTGCCTTTCTCTAATTTCCTCGTTTGTTTTGTAATTGCTAATTTAAAATTAAAAGTCAGGTGAGACAATATTTTTGTAGATACATTCCATTTTGTCTTTTAATCATTTAGAGCTCTAGGAGGAAACCCTTTGTTTTGTGACTGCAAACTGAAGTGGTTGTCTGACTGGATCAAGAGAGACTACATAGAGCCTGGAACTGCATCTTGTAGTGGTCCTGACAAGATGAAGTCTAAACTTCTTTTGAGCTCACCATCTTCACTCTTTGAATGTTTGGGTGAGTTAACATGACCCACAAATTTACAAATAACTGATTAATTAGTATGAATGAAATATGTCATTACATTTGAGGTAGTCCTATGGGTACTCAGTTACTCTCAGTAAATGGTTAAGAACATACATGATGATGATAATTTTATATTTACATGTTATCATTAAAAGAACTCTTTTTTATTTTTGTCATTTATATATGTGTGTGTTGCATAGATGGGCATAATACCGACCACATTACCCCAAAAATCATGTGCCGAAGGTCTGTAAAATTTATGGTCACTAACACCATATTAAGTTATTCTGCAAAATCATCCTAAATAGAATAAAGGATTCAATAGATACAGCAATGCGTGAAGAACAGGCTGGGTTTAGAAAAGGGAGAAGCTGCCGTGACCACATTTTTACTCTATGACTTATATTGGAGGAACACATTGAAAAGCAAAAACCTTTTGTACTTAACTTCATCGACTTCAAAAAAGCATTTGACAGTATTCATCGAGATTCTTTGAGGAAAATTCTGAAGCAATATGGCTTACCATCAAAAATCATAAATATTATTAAAGACATGTATGATGGTTACACATGTACAGTTCAAATAGAGGAAGGGCTGAGCGAATGTTTCCCAATAGAAACTGGGGTTAAACAAGGATGTATTTTATCGCCCTTGATATTTGGAGTTGTTATAGACTTCATAATGAAGAAATGCTGCACTGGTAATAAAGGCATCGAATGGATACAAGGAGACCATTTGGAGGACCTCGACTTTGCTGATGACATAGTTCTCATCAGCAGTCAGATAAAAACGATGCAGGAAAACACAAATGAACTATCATCAATAGCCAGCAAAATTGGGCTTGAGATCAATCATGAAAAGACCCCAACTACCAACAAAATGAAATGAGTTAGATGCATGACAGAAAGCAGGCTGAGACATAAGCTCACAAGTGAAGAACTAAAAAAAAATTCCTGAATAATTTCCACCATTGAATATATAAAGAAGAGAAATAATTTCACATTGCAGGATTGCTGGGAAGGAGACCTGAGTGGTTATGGACAATTTATTTGATTTGTTGGGGAGGAGACCTCAGTGTTTATGGACATTTATTTGATTTGCAATGAGAATGGTTTGATGACTAATCAACTAACAAATACATAAAGAAACAAAAGATCAAAATGCGATAGAACAACAAGCCCTCAACAAATGGTCTGAGAACACCAGATTTGGGGGGTGACCACAAAAAAGATTGATTGATAGAATATTAGAAACACAAGAAAACATAATAGCAGGAAAGGCCAACAGAAGAGCTAAAAGTTGCAAACTGTAACTCTCCTTGGTGTTAAAGTGCAAATGAGAAATAAATGAAGTGCAGGTTTACAGCTAAGATATAATTTGTTTCTATCCTAGCTTTTCATAAAACCAGTTATCTGTAGTTGAGGAAAAATTGAAAAAAAATAATAAATGGTATGTTAGAAGCTTTACGTGATTAATAGACGACACAGATTCGAACGACGTTTCCGCTCAATAGGCCTTCAGCAGGAACAAACAAACAACATACACACACAGATATGTGAATAAATAAAACTAATCCTACATAGCTAACTAGTAATGAAACATCAAAAACAAAATAATCGAAATATGTTGACTTCCCAGTGTGTCGTGGACAGTGGTCAGGCTGTGAAAGGAATTTCTCACGGGTGTAGCTGTAATTTATCACCATACCTTGGAGTGTTTAGCACACCCCACCATTGGCTCCCTGTAATTTATACCCTGTGGTCAGAGGTGAAGGGTTCTAAAAATACACGAGTGGGGGGAACGCTATCTAGGTACGTCGACTACAAAGGCACAGGCAATATCTGAAAGTATCTAAGGGCCCATAAATACATGTATACACACACACAGATGCGTGTATACATATGTACACGTGCAAGAAGAAGTGCACATACTAATAACAAGATGTATCATCCACTTCCTCTGTCACCTTCCTAGATCTTATTGTTTCTTTGGGTACTTCTGGCCTCCACACCTCGGTTTTCTATAAACCCACAGACGCCCACTGCTACCTTCTCTATACTTCATCCCATTCACCTTCTTGTCGCGACTCTATTCCATTCTCACAGTTATTGCGTCTCCGTCGCATCTGCCAGGATGACCAAGATTTCCTCCGACAGGCTCACCTCATGTTAGGTTTCTTCAGCCGCCGGCTTTATCCAGACTCGATCCTCCAGTCTGCCCTCAAGCGGGTCCTCCTTATCTCTCGTCCCGAGGCACTCACCCCTTCCAACCGCCCCCCTTCTGAGAGAACTATACTCACCCTCACATATCATCCTCACAACCTAGCAGCTGTGAGGATACTCAACCGCTACCGTTCCATTCTCCTCTCTGATCCCACTACCCGTCTACTTTTTAGTGATCCCCCAATGATCGCCTTCAAGCGCGACAGGAATTTGGGTGATATTCTGGTTAGGAGCCGTCTCCCTCGCTCCTACCCTCAACACTTCGGTACGGCCCCTTGTGGTCGTAACTGTATCACCTGTGCCTATGTGCTCCCTACTGACTCGGTCTTATTCCCCAATGGACGGTTCGAGATCAAGCATGGCTTCACATGTGTGTCCCGCAACATCATTTATGCCATTATATGCCAACGATGCCACATGACCTATATAGGCGAGTCTGGTAGAAGATTAGCGGAAAGATTTTGTGAACATCTACGTGATGTCCAACAGAATACTGGCACTCCAGTGTCTTCCCATTTCAACTCCCCAGATCACAAGGGCAAAGATGACATCCATGTCACTGGTATTGTCCTCTGTCACTCTGGCGACCGCAGCCGCTATACTTTGGAAAATCGCCTCATAGTCCAGTATGGTTCGCTGACCCCACGAGGCATGAATGTATCACACTCATACACATAGTTTCCTTTCGGCTGCTCCTTCCCTCTTGCATAGCCCTCTCTACCACCCATGTGGTGGCTCTTTAGTCTATCTACTATGCCACGCTATTCTTAGTTCTTCTCCACTAGTCCCCGTTGAGGCACTTCGGTTTTCTCCTATATACCTTTTTTCTGCGCTACTTAGCCCTCATATGTTTTTATTGCACCACACCCTCATACATCTCACTCTTTCCGCCTTTTGAGTACCTGTCATTCCACTGTTCTATTCTTTCTCCTTCGAGTTTGCACACTGACCCGGTTTGAACCCTTCCACACACACGATTGTCCCCGTATGGACGTGCACATGCATGTATGTGTCCATAGGCACGGGTATTGGTATATATTGTACACGCATATACATGCATGTATATGTGCTCTTGCTTGTATGCATACACATGTATGTGTGTGGATATGTATGTGTATGTTGATATGTATTAGTATGTGCACTTCTTCTTGCACGTGTACATATGTATACACGCATCTGTGTGTGTGTATACATGTATTTATGGGCCCTTAGATACTTTCAGATATTGCCTGTGCCTTTGTAGTCGACGTACCTAGATAGCGTTCCCCCCACTCGTGTATTTTTAGAACCCTTCACCTCTGACCACAGGGTATAAATTACAGCTACACCCGTGAGACATTCCTTTCCCAGCCACAGTCCACGACACACTGGGAAGTCAACATATTTCGATTATTTTGTTTTTGATGTTTCATTACTAGTTAGCTATGTAGGATTAGTTTTATTTATTCACATATCTGTGTGTGTATGTTGTTTGTTTGTTCCTGCTGAAGGCCTATTGAGCTGAAACGTCGTTCGAATCTGTGTCGTCTATTAATCACGTAAAGCTTCTAACATACCATTTATTTTTTTTTTTCAATTTTTCCTCGAATTCAGCTTTACTGCAGCTTCGCATTTTTATGCATTCATTTGCATTTCTTTGCCTTAACCCCCTATCTGTAGTTGAGTGTGGAGTGTTAAACTTTTCAAATGTTGTAGAACATGTGGCAATGTAGATGAACAATGTATATAATCAGAGAGCTGCAGAAACTGTCAATGTGCATATTTTGTGTTTTATGTTGTGTTCATTTGCTTATTTAATTAACGTTTTGCCACACTGTGCGCCATGCCGATTTCGGCAACATATGTTTCGCCACATAGTGCGCCATGCTCAATTTGATTAGTGTGAATGCTATCAAACCATATTCTTTTTACATGTCATGTATCATCTGGCTATTGGTGAAATTTAATACTTTGTTCAATTATCTAAACATTCATATATAATATGTTATATGTTATATAAATTTAAATATGTAGATTGATTCTAACTGGGGTTAAACAAGGATGTATTTTATCGCCCTTGTTATTTGGAATTGTTATGGACTTCATAATGAAGAAATGCTGCACTGGTAATAAAGGCATCGAATGGATACAAGGAGACCATTTGGAGGACCTCGACTTTGCTGATGACATAGTTCTCATCAGCAGTCAGATAAAAACGATGCAGAAAAACACAAATGAACTATCATCAATAGCCAGCAAAATTGGGCTTGAGATCAATCATGAAAAGACTAAAGTCATGACTAGTTTAATTCCAACAGGTGACAAAATATACATGGAAAACAAACCAGTAGAAGAGATCGATCACTTTATCTATCTTGGAAGTCACATTGATCGAGAAGGGGATACGAGCAAAGAAATTAAAATCAGAATAGCTAAAGCAGCAATGTCTTTCAGAAGCCTTGAAAAGTTGTGGAAATCAAAACTTATCAGCACAAACACAAAACTTAGGCTATTCAAATCAAATGTACTATCAACCCTTTCGTATGCGTGTGAAAGCTGGAAAACAACAAGAGATATAGAAACAAAGTTGAACGCATTCGAAAATAAATGTCTAAGGAAAATACTTGGTATAGCATGGAACGAATTCAAAACAAATGAGGAAATTAGAGAAATCGCCAATCAACCACTAATATCTTCAGTAATAAAGAAAAGACGATGGTCATACGTTGGACATGTGATGAGAAGAGATAATAACCGAATAGCAAAGCAAGCCCTCATATGGGAAACAACAGGTAAAAGAAAAAGAGGAAGACCCAGGGAGACACTGAGAAGAACATTGATGAGAGAGGCAAGAGCAGCAGGAGTCGGCTCCCTCAATGAGATAGAACTGCTTGCACAGAACAGAGACAGATGGCGAGATTTGATAAAATATCTTTAAAAGAAAACTGCTAGAACAAAAAATCCATATAGGAGAAGGTGTATCTTGGTCTACGCCCTATGGGCCGGTTACGGCTCGAAAGGTCAAATAGATATAGATTGATTCTTAAAACCATGAACAATTTAGTCTCTGAAATCTCTTCTGTTGCGTCGATAAAAAGCTTCCATACGGAGAGAGTTAACATGAAAACTAGTAGACCCAAAAGTAGTTTTTTTTTAATATCTACCACTAGGTAACTAAAGGTTTCTCCATTTATTTTTGAAGTACTTATATCATACCACTACTCATTATATTCTATATATTCTCAAATTTATCCTTTTATACCTTTATGTGGAGGCGAAGGCGCGCCCCACCCAGCACCAGAGCTGGAAGTCGTCAGTGACTCATAACTGATGGCTTGCGCCAGGATCGGTGAACCAGAACCATCCAGACCCTGCTACACCTCTCCGCGGTGCCTCCAGAAACAGACTAACCTGTCTAGTCTGGCCAAGCGAGCAGGGATCGAAGAGGGAAGACAAACCCGGTACTCAAAAATGTTGGCTGAAGTCGGATGTGTTGGGCCGAAAGGCGCAGATATCACAGTGTTACACTGCAAACTTCAACACAACGTAACTACGTCCACTTAACGTCCTTTTAAGGGCGAATGACGAGGAGGAAGTCTACGGTTCATATCCGCTAGAATACCTCAAATCATCGGGCGACCGCATCATCATCATCATCATCATCATCATCATACCTTTATGTCATTATTATTTTGCACACAATGTTTCTGTACCTTGCAGTATAGAGTTCTTTTATTTGTTCTCCTCTAATAGCAATTATCATTTTCTTTTTTGAATCCATAGAAGAACCTGATCCTCTTGTTGCCCAGAAATGTGATGTTTGTCTTACCAACCCCTGCAAGAATGGAGGGAAATGCAACACTCTAGAGTTTAAGAGTTACACCTGCGACTGTGCTCCAGGTTTCCATGGCACTGAGTGCGAACAAGAGATAGATGCCTGTTTTGGTAATCCATGTAACAATGGAGGCAACTGTGAAGTTATGGATCATGGTCGCTTCAGGTATTGAACTGAAGAAAACAATTATTATACAATATAAACTTATATATGTATATATATATATGTATATATATATATATATATATATATATATATATATATATATATATATATATATATATACTCCTGTGTATTACCGGGGCCTCATTATAAGGAAAGTAAAGAATAGTGACACTGTGACCTTCCAGGCATGTCGTAAGAGGTGACTAAGGAGATTGATCGATGGCTTGATAAGCTGTCATTGTAAAAAGTATTGTTATGGAAACAGCCATAGATTTTAGAAGCAGTGATCTCTGCAATATGTGCCATTTTGGCACGCAAGGTTTCTGTTTTTGAGATTGTGGCTCTGCCCTATGTGCCGTCTTCGGCTCAAAAAGACAATAGATAGATATATATATATATGTATATATATATATATATATATATATATATATATATATATATATATATATATATATATATATATATATATATATATATATATATATATATAAAGCCTCTTTCAGAATGTTTTCGTTATGCTTCTTAGCTGTCCATGGTATTCTCAACATTCTTCTGTAAAACCACATTTCTGCAGCATTCAGTGATTTCTTGTCTGTTCTCCTATTGTCTATGATACACATCCATATGTTTAGACTGGTTCTACATAACATTTAAGAACTCTTTTTCATGTTTCCAATGTCAAAAATGGATTGCATAGCATCTTCCTAATTTTTTGGAAAGTTGCTTTTGCCTAAGCTATTCTGCATCTCACCTATGTTGTACATCTACCATCTGAGGTTAACATTGTTCCCAAGTATTTAAATTCATTCTTTCTTATTTTCTTTTATCTAGCTGCAGATTCCATTAAGCGTTGCAGAGAAAGGAGATTGTTTTCAGTAAACTATGGTGTCTCTAGATATTTGGCTGTTTGTTGTTTTATTCTCTTTTATAAATGGAAGGTTTTTCTTTGGTGTATCCGGTTGCTGTTAGAAAGGAAATGTTTTGGTCTTTGCATGTCTTTTATTCCATCTTTTCCTTGGTCTTCCTCTTACCCTCTGTTTTGATGTTCTTAGAATGCTCTTGGTGACATTTGGTCTGGTTTCATTCTAAGTACCCATACCATTTCATTTGTAGTTTGTATATACATTCCAGACATGGTTTAATTCTGATATCTTCTCTGATTTTAACATTTGATACTCTTTCAGCCCTTGTGTTGTTTTTATTTTCCTTAAGCACTTCATTTTGGATGTCATATTTTCTGTTTGTGAACTTTGTTCAATGGCCTTTTTTTACATTGGTGTGAAGATGCAATTTATCATTTGTCTCTTAGCTGTCATCAAATATTTTGCTGTTTCAAGAGTGGAGTCAGTTGGTATTTAATAGTGTTCATTTTCTGCACTCTGGTTTATATTTATACTTCCATCTTCCGTGAACATACTACCCAAATATTTGAATTTGCTAACCTACTTTATTTGATTGTCATTTATTTTTATATTTAAATGCCTCCTTCCTTGTTCACTTTCATTTTTTTCTATTCTAGCTACGTTAATTTTCATATTGCATTCATTGCATATGTCATTTAGGGCTGTTACATGTTGTTGAAGATATTCTTCATCTGCATGTATCAGGCCGTGGTCATCAGCAAAAAAGTAATTCATTGAAGTTCTTTTGATCATTGCCTTTGATTCTTAGATTTGTTTCTTTAGTGATCTTGTCCCTATATGTTATAAACAATAGTGGTGAGAGAACACAGCCCTGTCTTACTCCTGATGTGATTCGGAACCAGTCTGTCATTCCTTATGACGTTCTTACAGTGCTTTGACTATTCTTGTATTGCGCTATCTTTTCTAACAATTGTCATTTCACTCCATTTTCTGCTAGCATTTAAATTTATTTACCAGTTTTAATATTACTCCACAATATACATTTATATAGTATATATATTAATATAAGTGACACATATGTGTATATACATATATATATATATATATACATATATATATATATATATATATATATATATATATACATATATAGATAGAGATATATATATATATATATATATATATATATATAAGTGACACAGCAGGCATGAAAGAACAATAATGGAAGCCATGGTTCCTGGATGATGCATCAGTGGCACACCAAGAAAAAGATGGCTTGAAAAAAATAAAAATGAGCATGAACATGGCAACAGAAGAAGTGGGAAATCCGACTAGAGACAGAGATTCTTTCAGATGGGCTGTGGTGAATACAACATCCTGGAAAGGACAGGTGACCCAATTATGATGATATTGTATGACAATTGTTTTCTGTTAATTAAAAACATACACGTATATATATAGGGATTTCACTTCCAGTGTTTCACAAGAAGACGGTATCATTTTTGCCGGTTTGGTGAAGGATCATATTTTTTATTTTGTGTTCACTAATAGGTGAGATTTCTGTGATGAATTATTACAGGATGGTGGTACTCTTTTTGCCGGTTTGGTTGAAAGTGTAGTTTTCATGTTGTGTGATTCTGAAAGAGGATTTTCCGGCAGAATATACCAAGCTCAAGGTGTATCAACATGCTGAAGAGCTGTATGCCTGTAGTTAACCAGTCATTAATGTGGAAATGGGTTCTGGACTGTGATACCAAGTGAGTGCACATGGGTCTAAACCATCCTTGGCAGATTATTGACATTCAGTGGCAAAATCAATTACAAATTTGCACCACAAGCTCAACACAGAGGAAGGTGACAGGCTAAAAAAAGGAAAATCTTGAGTGGGCAAAGCAGAAGATGTTATCAAACATGTCTGTGGGCTTACCAATATCAACACTGGTGAGGAGTGGATACCAATGCCTACATCGTTCAGGGGCACATTCTTGTGTATTGTCACACTCAACAGGAAATGTAGTGAGCAGAACTAAGTTGTAGTCAATGCGGAGATCAATGGTCTCATCTGGGATAACACTGATGAGGAAGATGCAGTAATCTTCAGATGGATCTGTAATACGACACCAAAGGAGTGCATGGGCATTTCCAGCACTCTCTGCAGGCAGAATAGTCAAAAAAGACAATGGTGCATAGGTTATGACCATGAATAGCATGACAATGGAGGTTATAGCAGTGACCAGGGAATTCAACTGGTTAGAGTCACAAGACTACACCCATGCCTGCATACTGAGTGATTCGATGAGCATGATAAAAAAGTGGAGGTGGGCTCTGTATGCAGGCAACAGGTAGAGTCATTACAGAATTCAAAAATATGTATGGTCACCTTTGTCTCTGTCCCTGGACTGCGGGAGTATGGGGAAATTAGATAGTGGACAGGTTGGCTAGCTGTGCTGCCATTGAAGACAGTCAACCAATGAATTCTGTGGACATCATCAATGCCCTCCAAGATGTGGGAAGTGTACAGAACTTCGACAACCATGTGTCCACATCACTCCTTCGGATGAAAGAGATGGGAGTTAAGATGGGCACAGCCGGAAATGAGAAACTTAGTGGGTATATAAGAGGACTTGTCAACCAACACAGAACTGGAGTTGTCAGTCGCTGAATGCTGCTGGACTTGTTGAGGTGGGGATCTGAGCACCTATGGATATGTTTGGAGTGCAATGATGATGGCCCAGAAATAACTCAATGTTTAGCTTACTTTTGTCACCACTGATTTTAGAATTATATGTTGAGTGTTATTTGAGTGGTACTTTCTCATGGCAGATGTGTTTGTCAGAAGGGCTTTCAAGGAGACAGATGTGAAACAAATGTTGATGACTGTCTAGTTAACAAATGTCAGAACAATGCTACATGTGTTGATGAGATTGAGTTTTACTCCTGCAAGTGTCGTGAAGGTTACACAGGTAATTTTCTGTTTTAAGACATTCTTCATTTTGATATAAATAAAGAGAACAATTGTTTCTAATAAGAAAGAGCTGAATAATCCAATGAGGACTACCACGCACGATTAATAAACAGACTTTCATTATCAATCAGAATAAATCATAACTCGCCAAATAAAGACATGTATAAATGTGGGCTGTCAGAATTATTGCTGTCCACATTTAGACTATATGACCTAACTGCAGACTGTTACCAACAGAAAAAATATTGAACAACTTATCCAAATGGCATAATAAAAGTTCAATGACTGAAATTAGGACATGCATGAAGGACCAAGAGATGTCAAGAGAGTGATCACCTGCGCCAACCAGCATGGCACCTGAGGATGATGCAGACCACATACTTTAAGATTACCCCATGTTTGATCAGTTAAGGAGAATGATCGGACCACAGACTCAGCATTACAACTGATCTTAATGAAGCAAACAAGGAGCTTCAAACAGTGGCCAAATTTATCATAAACATTCATATGATGGGGTAAACATTCAACAAGAAGAAAAAAGAAATGCTTAAACTCAATAGAAAGTTTAAAATTTACACTTCACGCACTGAATTTATGCATGTCATTAATATAAGTAAAGTAAAGTACCCCCCGTCACGCCAAGTGGCGTATAGGGAAATATGGTGTTAGTGACCCTATATTTTACAGACCTTCAGCACATGATTTTTGGGGTAATGTGGTCGGTATTACGCCCGTGCTGCTTTTACTTTCCCAGAAAAAATCCGGTACCCATTTAAGGCTGGGTGAACCCGGAGCCGTCGGTTGGGATCGAACCCTACCCCTTGTCCGTAGTAGTCCAGTTCACTAACCACTGAGCTATCGCGGCTCCTACTAATTTTTAGGGAATTAGTAAAACCCAGGTGTCCTCGCCAGGATTACGAACCCCGGCTGTTGCCGTGGTATGCCAACCGCCTATCGATTGCGCTAACCGGACACCATGTCATTAATATGTGTAATTTAAATTAACCAGGGAAGATTTTAGCCTTTAATTGGTACCAGATTTTTTTCTGGGAAAGTGAAGTGGCACGGGCGTAATACCGACCACATTACCCCAAAAATCATGTGCCGAAGGTCTGTAAAATTTATGGTCGCTAACACCATGATGATCAATTAGAATATGGAATATGGTGTTAGTGACCATATATAACGAGGAAATTAGAGAAATCGCCAATCAACCACTAATATCTTCAGTAATAAAGAAAAGACGATGGTCATACGTTGGACATGTGATGAGAAGAGATAATAATCGAATAGCAAAGCAAGCCCTCATATGGGAAACAACAGGTAAAAGAAAAAGAGGAAGACCCAGGGAGACACTGAGAAGAACATTGATGAGAGAGGCAAGAGCAGCAGGAATCGGCTCCCTCAATGAGATAGAACTGCTTGCACAGAACAGAGACAGATGGCGAGATTTGATAAAATATCTTTAAAAGAAAACTGCTAGAACAAAAATTCATATAGGAGAAGGTGTATCTTGGTCTACGCCCTATGGGCCGGTTACGGCTCGAAAGGTCAATAGAATAGAACACCATATTCCCTATACGCCACTTGGCGTGACGGGGGCACTTTACTTTTTTAGGGCAGATTTTAGTGTATGTTCTTGATTCTTGATCTTTCGGGTACCATTAGATGGCACATAGGGCTCATTAAGTCTGCTGCTAATTGTCTCTATTCTAGGTGAGCTGTTCAATTATAGACAGTGAGACTGTGCCTGCCAACCTTGCCTCTTTTGTTAGAATGAAATATTTTTTTAATGGGAAAAGGTGTATGTTTGCAGTTTTAGGTAGGTGAGGAATAAAACAATAGTAGAACAACATTACAACCCAGTGCAGCTGAAACAATTCTCAAAATCCAAAGATATAGATAGATACACACAAAAATAAAAAACAATAAGAAAAAGACTTGCTTAATCTCAATAAAAAATGTTTTATTTACATTTCAAGCACTCTGAATTTCTGCATGTCATCAATATACATAATATATTCTTATCATCAGCTTTAAACCAGCTTCACATTTTTATGCCTTTATACCACTTTTGTCAAGAGTTCTTTTCAGTGTTTCTCGAGGTCATCCTCTTTTCCTCTGAACTGATGTTTCCATTTGAGAGCCTGCTTAGTAATTCTCTGGCCATTTCTTTAAAATACATGCCCAACATATGTCCATCTTCTTGTCTTAATAGTAGATGAGATAAATGGTTGCATGACCATTTCTCTTATTTCAACATTAGTTTTGAATTCATTCCATTTAATGCAAGTATCTTTCTTAGGCATTTTTCTTCAAATGCATTGAGTTTTTTCTCAATCTCTTTTGTCATTTTCCAGCTCTCACACACATAAGTGAGGGTGGATTAACACACCTGAGTTGCAAATTCTAAGTTTTGTTTTCGTGCTGAGTATCTTTGATCATCATATTTTTTCATGGTTTTTTAAAACTTAAAGCCCCCCTTTGCTATTCTAATTCTGATCTTTTTTCTAGTTTCTCCCTGTTGATTTATACTGCCACCAGTGTATATAAAGTAGATCTATACTGCCACCAGGGTATATAAAATAGATCTATACTGCTACCAGGGTATATAAAGTAGATCTATACTGCTACCAGGGTATATAAAATAGATCTATACTGCTACCAGGGTATATAAAGTAGATCTATACTGCTATCAGGGTATATAAAATAGATCTATACTGCTACCAGGGTATATAAAGTAGATCTATACTGCTACAAGGATATATACAGTAGATCTATACTGCTACCAGGGTATATAAAGTAGATCTATACTGCTACCAGGGTATATAAAATAGATCTATACTGCTACCAGGGTATATAAAGTAGATCTATACTGCTACCAAGGTATATAAAGAAGATCTATACTGATATAAAAAAAAAAAAAAAGTAAAGTACCCCCGTCACGCCAAGTGGCATATAGGGAATATGGTGTTAGTGACCATAAATTTTACAGACCTTCGGCACATGAATTTTGGGGTAATGTGGTCGGTATTACGCCTGTGCCGCTTTACTTTCCCAGAAAAAAATCCGGTACCCATTTAAGGCTGGGTGAACCCGGAAGCCGTTGGTTGGGATCAAACCCTACCCCTTGTCCTTTGTAGTATACTGATACAAAGGTATATAAAATAGATCTATACTGCTAACAGGATATATAAAGTAGATCGATACTGCTACCACCTATAAAGTAATCCACTTCCTACACCTTTTTCCCACCCATGTAAATATTGCCTTTTGGTACAGCCCTGGTTGTCATTATTTTGGTCTACTCTAGTGTATGTACGAGTATTTTATTTGTTTCTGCTGTCCCTTTCCCTACAAGACTTTTCTACTGTGAATTCCTTTCTGCATCCTTGATGTGATGCACCTGTTTACTAAAATACAAGTTTCTTACCTTAGCCTGTTGTCGTTTGGTCTCTTCTATGCATATTTTGTTCAGAGTAGACAAGATTTGTTATTAGCCCAAAATACTTATTGGTTTTATTAGGAATTTTATCCATCTGTCTATTGTCCTTTCAAGCCAAAGATGGGAGAAAGGACAGAAATTTTAGACTCTTTGTCCAACGATCTTTGTTATCAAATGTCAGATCTTTCGCAGGACCCACATTGTCTGTGGGAGCCACGATAGTTCAGTGGTTAGTGAACTGGACTACAAAGGATAAGGGATAGGGTTTGATCCCAACCGACGGCTTCCGGTTTAACCCAGCCTTAAATGGGTACCAGAAATTTTTCTGGGAAAGTAAAGTGGCACAGGCATAATACCGACCACATTATCCCAAAAATCATGTGCTGAGGGTCTGTAAAATTTATGGTCACTAACACCATAATCCCTATACACCACTTGACATGACGGGGGCTCTTTACTTTACATTGTCTGTGTTCTGGGGAAGCCTCTTAATCTCAGCAAGAGAGCTGATTAAGAATTGCTGAGTGTAAAAAGAAAAAATAAGAATTTTATATTTAAGAGCTGCATTGACAATCACCTATCATTGAGAAAAATTCTTTGTAACATCATATGTGCATAGTTTGGGTTGTTAAATCATTACATTTTCAGTTAACAAATTGTTTTTTATATTTGCTTATCAACATAAATGTAATTTTTTTCCAAGTTTGAAACTTCCTTTATACGATTCAAATAAAATGTTTCAATATTTAAATGTAAAATTATATCATACTATATATCATATTACAGGAAAGTGGTGTGAAAACTCAATACCTTATTGTAAAGAGGGCTTCAACTATTGTGACAATGGTGCTACTTGTGTTGCAAAAACTGCAGGATATAGGTAACTGTATTAACTCTTTTTGGACTAACAGACTTTAGGTTCGGACCAGATCAATTTTCAATTTAGAAAAATCCTACGACATCTTTTTTTTCTACAATTTCACGCAATAATATAATTAAATGTGGTACATATTATTCATAAACCAGAAAGGAAAATGGTTGAAGAAAATGAAAATAGTCACTGTAGTTCACTATTGATGATATCTGAAGGAAAAAATATATTTCTTTTCTTAACAATTTAATGCGGTAACTTGTTCCGAATAAAATGCAAGCTATAGAGATGAAGTGTTATCAAAGGTTTTGGTCATCTCTTACATAGATTGTATAATGAGTGAAAAAGTTCACAAAAGGATACAACAAGCAATTGGAGTATATGATGATCTTTTGAAAATTGTGAAGAAACACAAAATGAAATAGTTTGGCCACAAATTTCAACCATCTGGCCTGGAAAAGACCATTTTGCAGGGAACTGTGAAAGGGGGAAAAAAATAAGAGATAGGCAGAGAAAGAAATGGGAAGACAACATAAAAGAATGGACAGGCTCCTGAAGAATGATTGTGGATAGAGATCAATGGACAAGGTTGATGAAATCTGTCTGTAGTATCCCAGTGGTGAAGATAACAAGAAAAAAATAACAGAAATTGTATGGTTGCAGTTTTACATAGGAGAGAGACAACACAAGATGACCCCAGGGTTATGGGATGAGAAAGAAATGAAGAATCTTATTTTCATATATGTAACATTATTCTTGCATTCAAATGCTGTTCTTTTGAAGTCCAATTTCTTTCTTGATCATGCATAAAGCTCAGCTCAGCTCTTTCCTGATCATGCATAAAGATATCAGCTCAGTACACAAGACATGTATCACAAGTGAAGGTTTCTTTTATTAGTATCATCACTGCTTAATTTTTGGAGCATATTAAAATTTCTTTGATAAAGTACATTAGTTCTATTTCTAGTGTTGAACATGGCAAGAAGTCTTATGAGAGAACTTCATAGCAGTGAACAAACTAATGAAGTACAATTCTTGTTTCTATTTTATTCAAATTCAATTTCATCTTTTCATAATTATATTTTAAATATATTTTATATTTTAAACCACATACTGGGCTATTGTGCATAAAAAACATTGTTGTTTAATGTATTTATTTAACATTGTTATGTATTTTATTTATTTTGCAATGTTGACTTTCATATTATTCCATTTATCAGTTGTGAATGTGCTCCTGGCTTCACTGGCAGAAATTGCTCAGAGAATGTGGATGATTGTAAGTCTCATGCCTGTCTTAATGGGGCACTTTGTGTAGATGGCTTGGGATCTTATTCCTGCATGTGTTCCCCTGGTTTCTCAGGCCGATTCTGTGAGATTGCACCAGTGCTGGATTTAGTCCTGCTACCTAGCTTCCATGACAATGTTCCCGCCTGCAAGCAGCATCAGTGTCAGAACAATGGAGTATGCTATCAGCCAACAGGCTCACCTGACTACATGTGTAAATGTGCTCATGGTAAAGTTCAATTTGAAGTAGTCATTCATTGGTGCAAATGCATGTGTGTGTGTGTGCATGTATGTGCACACAGGTATGTGTGCAATGTGTGTGCATGTATGTGCACACAGGCATGTGTGCAATGTGTGTGCATGTACATTTTGCACTCAATAGTTAACCATTCACAAATGACAACAAAATATGATATAAACAATCAATGTCACATAAACACAGAGAATTTAGGAGTAGTGTAGTGTGTTTGTTTTGTTTATCAACATTACTAACAAAACTGTGTGATGTGTTTTATTTATCAACATTACTAACAAAACTGTGTGATGTGTTTTATTTATCAACATTACTAACAAAACTGTGTGATGTGTTTTATTTATCAACATTACTAACAAAACTGTGTGATGTGTTTTATTTATCAACATTACTAACAAAACTGTGTGATGTGTTTTATTTATCAACATTACTAACAAAACTGTGTGATGTGTTTTATTTATCAACATTACTAACAAAACTGTGTGGTGTATTTTGTTTATCAACACTGCTAGCAAAATTGTGTGATGTGATCAAACATTGAAACACTATGAGCCATTCCATATGTCATAATACAAATATTATCATAGAAAGCATTCTCACAATGTGTATGTTTTTTTAAAGAATTTAAACTCTTAAACTATTTTTACAAGTTATCATTTAATACAGCTAATTAATCAACTTAAATATATAGTTTCAAAGCTGAATTTTTAAAATACAGTTCAATTTGAAAATACTATTCTGTCATTTATGGTTCATTATCAAATAGCAACATTTTCTTAACCATTGAGTTTTTTAGTGCTCTTCCATTGCAAAGAAAGTTAGACATTTTTCAGTAATTTCATTTGTTTTGTTTGCTAGAGGATAACTACTTTATCTGCAGTTGGAGGCTTTGTTTTGTCAGTCTTTTGACAGTTTAATAAGGAACAAAACACAATTTTGAGTGTTTTGAAAAAAATAATTTATGCTTTCTTATCATTATATGAACAGATAAAGAAAATAGTGAACATACTACATTACAAAAATGTTTATTTATCAAAAGGACAGAACACTATATTAATAGACTATGTGTCAAAAAGGTGTCAAATTGTGTGGTGACCTTTTTTTTCCACAATAAGTTGTCAGTTATTTATCATAAATGATACCTTTTGCATCTCCAACCACTCTGTCACTATGGATTTATACTTTCTTCTGTATTCTCAACTTTCCCAAAATGTAAGCTTTCTGCTTTTGGATTTTTTCCTGCTTATTTCTTCTTAACTATATCTAATTTCAACCTGATATATATGGATATGATATATATAGTAGACAAAAAAGGAACTGAAGTCAACGATCACATCATAAATAATTTGCAGTATGCGGATGACACAGTCTTAATAGCAGAGACAGAGAATGAACTACAAGAAATGATAAGACATAATAGTAAAAGAAAGCAACAAGAGAGGTCTCAGTCTAAATAGTAAGAAAACAGAAGTAATGGTCATATATAATATAAACAATCATCACCATCATGCAGCGTAATAATAAACAGGACAAATCTGAAACAAGTGCAACGTTTCAAATACTTGGGCACAATAATAACATCAGATGGAAGATGCACCATGGAAATAAAAAGCAGAGTATCTCAGGCCAAAATAGCATTTCAAAAAATGAAAATTATCTAATGCAACAAATCTATGTCAATAGAAATGAGAAAGAGAGTTCATCGGTGCTATATAGAACCAATTCTGACCTATGGAAGCGAATCATGGACAGTAGACAAACAAATTAAAAGATGATTAGAAGCCACAGAGATGGGATTTCTCAGAATAATGTTAAAAGTTCCCTGGACAGCTAAAAAAAACCAATGAGGAAGTTCTCAAAGAGGTCAACACAAAAAGGGAGCTCCTAAAAACCATCAGAAAGAAACAATCAACATTTTTTGGGCACATCATGAGAAGAGGAAAGTTGGAATACTCGGTTACAACTGGCAAAATAAAAGGAAAGAGAGATCATGGACGACAAAGAGAGAAAACACTGGATAGCTTGGTGTCATGGCATGGAAAACAGTCAACAACAGAACTGATACTATGCACTGTAGATAGAAGATTGTAGAAGGACATGATCGCCTATGCCAACCGGTATGACACATGATGATGATGATATATGGATTGAAGAGGGAAGGCAGCTCAGTACTCAAAAATGACATGCTGAAGAAGTTTGATGGAAAGGACAATACATATATTTTTATTTTGACTCATTTTAAGTGCACATGAGGAAAAGGAGTAATCATGTAGTGAACACAGAAGAAGAAGATAAACAACCAAATAATATTCTATCAAAATTTCTTTTCCCTTTTCAGGTTTTGAAGGTAAAAAGTGTGAGAAGCTCTCCAGTGTCTCATTTAAAGATACTGACTCCTTCGTGAAACTTCCGATGGTAAACTTTCACCATGAAACCAACATATCTATCACTTTTACAACTAAGAGCCATAATGGGATTCTTCTGTACACTGGAGAGCATCAACATGTGGCGGTCGAGCTCTTTAGAGGACGAATTAAGGTCAGCTTTGATGTTGGTAACTACCCAGTGTCCACTATGTTCAGTTATGAGAGAGTGGATGATGGTCAGACACACCAGGTCACGATGATCATTCATCAGAAAAATTTCACAATGACTATTGATGGCAGCAACCTTCCACGCACAATTGTTAATGAAGGTTCACAAACACATCTTGACATTAATGAATCCTTGTATCTCGGAGGACTTCCTAGTCCAATCAATGCTCAAGCTTTCAAGCGATGGCATATCAGAGACAGTAGCAGCTTTATAGGTCAGTGATGCAAAAAGATCTATTTTCTATTAACTAAATTTCAAAATTGAAACACATTTTTAATAACTTTTATTTTCAGCAACTAATTATTCATATTTATTTAATTTTAACTTACAAAAAAGAAATATTTGCAAACATCTAATTTAATTTTAGTGTTCATTTTTATTCTACAAGCACAATACTTATAAATGCAAACTGAAGAGAATGTTAAAGAACAACATTTGGAGGTCGACAAGGGTGCTTACTCTCTCCTACCTTATTCAACATCTTCTTGGAAAGAATCATGATACTAATAATCTAATCAGACATACTATTTTGCCAAGGAGCTTCTTTCATGGCTTACTCTGTTAATATTTGAATGACTGGTCTGGCATAATAAATAAACCACATTTATTTGTACTTTGTAAGGTCTCATCTATTTTCTCTTTCATCTACTATCTTCTAACTTTTACTTCATTTTGGTAACCATTATGCAGTGGCTGCTACCCCACTTGTCTATCTTCATAATGCACTTAACTTTAATATTATAGCATTTGTTATAACTATAAATAGAAGTATGTTCTTGTAATTTATATATTATGTTAAGTTTTTATCAGGTAATTGACGCATTTATTTGTTACATTACTGACATGTTGACAACAGGATGCTTCACCAAAGTGTACATAAATGGCAAACAAGTCGATTTACTAACAGCCACTGAACGTTTCAAGGTCACGCCAGGCTGTGACACCGTTACCAATGACCCATGTAACAATCACTTGTGTCAGCAAGGCAGATGTAAACCCAGACACAATAAATCTGGCTACCACTGCAAATGTAAGCCAGGTTTCTCTGGAACTTACTGTGACCAAAGTAAGTACAGTAAGTACACTATTCGTCTGTTTTGTTTCAAAATAATTAATAAGTTATAATTAATTACTTCATATCTTCCATTCTTCTTGTACTTCGACAAGGACAGTCATAATTGACACACCTTGTGGAGTCCTGCAGACAGAAACAAAATCTCTTCTCTTTAATTGGCTTTTGACCATCTTTTACAATGTATTGTACCAACAATGTACACTCCCTAAGATTGATGTGAATACAGGGTGTGATCTACAAAGTGTGATATGATGGTAGTGTATCTGAAAGAAATAATATAACAGCAGCTATATGAAAATGGAATAAAAGGTAAAAAAGAGAGTAAGGTAGTACTGGAATATACAGTGAAAGAAAAGTATATTGGCAGAATACATATTTATAATGGATTATAAATATAAGTTAGTAAAGAAGAATCATGATTCCTGTTGATGGGTGCCGATGTACCTACTAATATGTAGTGTAGACCCTGAGCATTGAGTAGGGAAATCACATCAGGAGCCATCACATATAAATGATGTACGATGGCCTACATAGGCAAATCAGGGCGCCGGCTCAAAGACAGATGCTGTGAACATCTGTATAACTTCACTCGAGACACAGGTATCCCAGTAGCATCCCACTTCAACTCTATGGGCCATCAGGGTAAGGTGGATGTCCAAGTCACTGGCATGATCATGTTCTTCTGACAGCCACACCGATCCAGAAATCTGCTGAGCTGAACGATTCACAAACTATGTATAACAACATTAAGATTGCTCTAGGTCCAAACATCTCAAAAATTGCTCCATTAAAAGACACAAATGGTGAGTCTATCAGTGACAAAACTAAACAGCTGGAAAGATGTGTCGAACATTACTCAAGTCTCTATTCTGAAGACAGACCAGCCAGTCCACTCCTAGATCAGCTAGTCCCAAAATACTCAGTGCTGACTGAACAAGACATTGAACCTACTGAGAAGGAACTTTATGATGTCCTCCATGACCCCCAAGTTCAAAAAGCTTCTGGTAATGACAACATCCCAACCGAAGTACTCATGGAAAATCTTGAAACATTCCTGGCCACCACTACAAACTCCTTGTCCAATGCTGGAGAAATGGAGATATATATAATACCCCAGGACATGAAAGATGCCAAGATTGTAACATTATACAAAATTAAAGGGGACAAGGGCAGTTGTAACAACTATTAGGATATATTCCTCCTGAGTATAACTGGTGGGGCATTTGCAATAATTGTTTTAAAGCGCTTACATTAATTGGCATAATGTATCCTTCCTGAGTCCCAGTGTGGGTTTAGAGCTGAATGGTCAACAACCAATATGATTTTTACTTTCTGCCTACTGCAGGAAAAAATGCAAGGAACAGAGAAGAACTCCATTTATAACCTTCGTTGGTCTCATAAATGCTTTTAACACCATGAGGAGAGCAGATGTATACAAGGTGCTGGAAAATGTTGGCTGCTCTCCTATATTACTCAAGATAATCAAGTCATTTCACAACAATACGTCTGCCACCATCCATTTCGATGGTAGATCTGTCCAGCCCTTTGAGATGAACTGTGGAGTCAAACAAGGATGTACTCTAGCCCCTAATCTATTCAGAATATTTTTTGCTGCCCTTCTAGACAATGCGTTTGAAACCGTCTCTGAAGACATCTGCATCCATACAAGATATGACGGCTCCTTATTCAATCTAGCACGTCTGAGGTCAAAATTTAAAACAACAGAGACCCTAATCAAGGAGCTTCTATTCGCTGATGATGCTCATGAAGAATCTGTCATGCAGTCAATGGTTGACAATCTAGCTAGATCATGTGATTTATTCTCCCTATCAATAAGTATGCAGAAGAATGTAGTGTTTCAACAAGGTGTAGCCAGCCCCGCAGCTATATCACTAAATAACATGCCCCTTGAATCTGTGAGAAGGCTCATCTATCTCAGTTCTATGGTCACAACCACTGCCTCCCTTGAAGAAGAAATAAATTCCCGAATCGGAACGGCAACATCCACTTTTGGTAAATTTAAAGATAGAGCATGGGTGAACATCAAATTAACACTCAAGACAAAGATTCAAATTTATCAAAGATGAGTGCTTAGTACACTTCTATATGGATCACAAACTTAGACTGGCTGCACAGGGCAAGAGAAAAGGTTAAACAGCTTTCATGTGCATTGCCTTCAAAAGATTATGAACATCAAATGGCAGGACAAAGTAACAAACTTTAATGTCTTACAACGAGCCTACCTCCTATACATCATGGCAACACTTGGGAGTCATAGACTAAGGTGGCTGGGCCATGTAAGGAGAATGTCAAATATTTGTATTCTCAAACAAATACTGTATGGTGAACTCAAGGATAGGAAGAGACCAAAGGGCAGACCAGTGCTAAGATATAAGGATGTTCGCAGGGCTTCTTTGAGGAAATTCTCTATCAGTGAAAGAAACGGGAAATCTGGCTGCAGATCATAGCACATGGAGAACAAAAATAAAAAATGGCACAGCAACTTTCAAGGCAGTGCTGATATAAAATTCAGAGGACAAAAGTCATAGGAGAAAGGAGACAAGGCCAGTATGATCCCTTTTTACAAACTTATATTTATAATCCTTGTCAATACGTATTCAGCCAAATTCTTCCCTTTCACTGTATATTCCAGTACAGGGTTAAGGCATAAAAATGCGAAGCTGCAGTAAAGCTGAATATGAGGAAAAATTAAAAAATAAAAAAAAAAAGGTATGTAAGAAGCTTTACGTGACAAGTGGACGACACAGACTAAACAACGTTTCGGCTCAATAGGCCTTCATCAGGAACAAACAATAAAAACACACACACACAAATTAATAACGAAACAACCAAAACAAAAACAATCGAAATGTGTTAAAGAAAACAACAACAATTAGTAAAACTATCCTGTCAAATCCAAAATAAAATCGTAACCAAGTGCGGCTGTCGTGAACGTCGAAAATCGTGCCAAAAAGTGCGTAAATGTAAACAGAACCAGAGGAGTAAACACAGGGGTCAGTGTGCAAAAACAAAGGAAAGAGAATCGAATAGTAGTCTGACAGGTGTAAAAAGACGCTAAGAGTGAGATGTCTGAGAGTGGGGTACAGTAAAAATAAATGAGGGGTAAGAAGCACAGAAAAAAATTATAGAGGAGAAAACCGAAGTGTCTCATAAGGGACTAGAGGAGAAGAACTATAAAAAGTATGGCATAGTAAGTAGACCAAAGAACCCAAATATGTGTAGTAGAGAAGGCCTTCTCTACTACACATATTTGGGTTCTTTGGTCTACTTACTATGCCATACTTTTTATAGTTCTTCTCCTCTAGTCCCTTATGAGACACTTCGGTTTTCTCCTCTATAATTTTTTTCTGTGCTTCTTACCCCTCATTTATTTTTACTGTACCCCACTCTCAGACATCTCACTCTTAGCGTCTTTTTACACCTGTCAGACTACTATTCGATTCTCTTTCCTTTGTGTTTGCACACTGACCCCTGTGTTTACTCCTCTGGTTCTGTTTACATTTACGCACTTTTTGGCACGATTTTCGACGTTCACGACAGCCGCACTTGGTTACGATTTTATTTTGGATTTGACAGGATAGTTTTACTAATTGTTGTTGTTTTCTTTAACACATTTCGATTGTTTTTGTTTTGGTTGTTTCGTTATTAATTTGTGTGTGTGTGTTTTTATTGTTTGTTCCTGATGAAGGCCTATTGAGCCGAAACGTTGTTTAGTCTGTGTCGTCCACTTGTCACGTAAAGCTTCTTACATACCTTTTTTTTTTTATTTTTTAATTTTTCCTTATATTCCAGTACTACTTTTTTCTCTTTTTTCCATTTATTCCATTTCCACATAGCTGCAATTACATTATTTCTTTCAGACACACTACCATCCCAGCCTTGTAGATCACACCACATGTTTACACCAATCTTCCTGGATCCTCCATTAAGCCATATTTTTCCCTTGTTTCCTGATGGCACATCTGGCTTTGTTTACTTCATGTTTTCATGCCCTAGTATACATTGCTCTATCTCAGTGGATACCTGTCTAATTCTTGATTGCCATTCACACCTCTTGTTATCACCTCCGACTCCTATCAGACCTCTCATGTAATCATGTGACTGGTCCTCCCTCCCCCTCTTACGTCTTATCACATCCACATTTGACTTACAGTCATCCACACAGTGGGAGCTTCTGGATCAAGTCTCAGCTAAGTCTCATGTTAATTTCAAAATATTTTTAGTTTAATAATTTGTATATATTATCAATTTTTATTCTCTAAATATGTAGTACATCTCCGTTTTGTTTTATCATTTCATTTCTTATCCCTCTTTATTTCTTCTTGAGTTCTCAGAGTTTATCTTTATTCCGTAATCCGTTTGTGTTCTCATTTTCTGAAGAAGGCTGCGTGTAGGACAAAACATCAGTATTTTGTTGTGTTCTTTTTTTTGTAAAGCTGTTACCAATTTGAATATATGATGATCTTTTAACCATTGTGAAGAAATATAAAATTATTTGTTTGGCCACATATCTCAATTATCAAGCTTGGCAAAGACCATTCTGCGGTAAACTTTAAAAGTAGAAAAAAGGTGTGATAGACAGAGAAACAAATGTAAAGAGAATATAAAAGAATGGGCAAAAGAGTGACTGTAGATAAAGATCAATGGAGAAAGTTGATGAAAGTCTGTTGGCAATGCCCCCCCCCCCAGAGTAATGAAATGAGGATTGAAGGAAGGTCTGTCTATATTATGTATATTTCCTTTTGGTGGCTTTTATCAAATAGATCTTGGTTATTCAATACCTGACTTAGTTTATATTAATCAATAATTTCTATTATATGATGTTTGTACATTTATATGGAATGGAGACAAATTGTAAAATCTAAAAAAATATATAGCTTTTCTTCATTCCATTATTTTTTTCATTATATGACAAAATTGTCCCTTCCTCACTAATGATGCGTTTTCCAAATTCCTCATCTCATCTTTGATAAAGCATAATTTAAAACATTCCATCAATTGTCAGGAATCTTGCTTCAGTGTTGTGTATACTCTATTGTCTCTACTTATATTACACAAAACATTTCTATCTATCTATTGACCTTTCGAGCCGTAACCGGCCCATAGGGCGTAGACCAAGATACACCTTCTCCTATATGAATTTTTTGTCCTAGCAGTTTTCTTTTAAAGATATTTTATCAAATCTCGCCATCTGTCTCTGTTCTGTGCAAGCAGTTCTATCTCATTGAGGGAGCCGATTCCTGCTGCTCTTGTCTCTCTCATCAATTTTCTTCTCAGTGTCTCCCTGGGTCTTCCTCTTTTTCTTTTACCTGTTGTTTCCCATATGTACAGTATGTATGCTGTATAACAACAAAACATTTGCTGTTGGGAAATATTAGAGACACATGTTAGCTAATTTACGGTACAAGCTGCTCAATGGGAACATTTGAACTTCCAAAAATGAGATTTTATTTCTACTTTTCTCTCAGCCTGCTCCTTTACTTCCTTTCAAATATAAATTTTACAGGCTTCTTCAAAAAATTGCAATATCTAATTGATAAATATCTTCTCTGACAATTATGTTATCAATATTTATTTATATGTTGCTTTACCATTCATATGTTTAGTTAACTTTACTTTTCTTGTCATTCTATTATTTTTATATTTCTATTTTTTTTTTTTTTTTTTTTTTTGTGTTTGAGCTAAATCTAATTTCAAGGTCTTTACAATGCTATTGATTTAGTGCACTTGAACTGAAATCACCTTCAGAACTTTCCATAGCAGGTGGTCATTGTTGGCAATTACTGTCAGTATTGATCATTAGAAGCTGCACATAGGGGAGGATATCTGAGCACTATGGAGTTGTGTGATGTTCAGTACAGATGAAATGTTGACTATTCAAGTAAACTAATTGATTGTTTGTACACTTTGATCTATACAGGTTTGATTCTTGGTAGTGTCAAAGAGTTGTTCTGTTAGGGAGTCTGGGAGGGTATATGAAATAATTATTTTGGTTTATACAGATTGTGGTGATTGTACTGGAACATGCTACAATTCTTCATTAACCAGATCAAAGAGAATCTTCAACCCCAGCAGACCCCAGAAAAGTGGTAGATAAATGTCATAAAAGAGATTTTAATTACTTATTTTTTCATTCCATATTTGCTTTGAATCTTCATATTTCCATTCTCACTGTTAAGAAAACAAACACAAATATAATTAAAATATACATTTTTCCTGGAAATAGACAAAGTGTCTTCTTCTTTCCTTCCTCATTTGCCTTTCAGCACTGAAGGGAATATAATTTGTGGTTTTTTTCTGCTCTTCTGTTCGCCTCTGCTGCTGTTATGTTTCCTAGTGCTTCTAGTATTTCGTTGATCCATCTTTTTCATGGTCAACCCTTGGGTCTAATATTCTCACAATATTTATTGAGGCCTCGTTGTGTTGTGTTTTGATCTTTCTGCCGTGTCACATGGCCAAACATTTTATCTGTTGTTTCTTTATATATTCTATGGCAGGGGCTATTCCTAGCTTTTTTCTCAGTTCTTCATTTCTGATCTTATCTCTCAGACTGTTTCCTGTCATTTGTCTGACACATTTCATCTCTGTTGAGGTTATTTTTCTTATTGTTCTTGCATCTAGGGTCCAGGACTCACATTGGTAGTACAATGTTGGAATGAAGTATGTAAGAAACAATCAACATTTTTGGGCACATCATAAGAAGATGAAAATTGGAATACTTGGTTACAACTGGTAAAACACACGGAAAAAGAGATTGTGAATACCAAAGAGAGAAGATACTAGATAGCTTGGTGTTTTGGCATGTTAAACAGTCAACAGCTAAATTGATATTATCCACTGTGGACAGACTTTTGGAAGAATATGATTGCTTCTGCCAATCAGTATGACACATGATGATGTAAAAACAATCTATACAATCCTAATATAAGTATTTCTTTTTTCTTTTTCAGTACCAACCTGCAAGACACTCATGTACAAGGACAATTTTATTGACTCAAAAACAAATTGCAAATCAAAATCCCACATTCGTTTTCGACGCTGTGAGGGCAAATGTCAGAATGGCTCTTGCTGCAGTCCTAAGAAAATTAAGAAAAGGAAAGTTCGACTTTATTGTGATGATGGTGTTAGCTATGTCTATGAACTGTCCATGATTAGAAAATGTACATGCAAAAAGATGCCCCAGGAAACATCTCCTAACCGGACATGCAGTAATAATTAGGCCTATACACCTTTAAATCTGCATCTGTTTGCTCTCCTTGTTTACATATCTGCTAAAATGCTATGACAAGTGAAAAAACGATTAAAGAATATGTAAATGTGCTTGAACTTACAATGGCACAGCTGTAAATTAGCTCTTTTATTGGAAGCTTCAGATCATAAATATGTTCATATAAGACTGGATAATGAATGGAGACATTTGGACTTAATGTCCTAATCAGAAAAATTGTGAAACTTGTATAGAAATTGGAGATTATTCCATGAGCAAAGTGTGCTTCAGACACCTATTAAGGACTGGACTATAGGAAGTTGTTAGATGAGAAATGAGAAGTTGCAGTATAAAAGCAAGTTTAATATCACAGCAAAAGTTAGCCATATTGTTATTTCTTTTAAGTTCATTTTACAAAATGAAAAAGAAGACAGTCAAGTATGTTTTTTATCAAACTAAACTGTTTTAATTTTACTGTTATGTTTTATCTTTATTTTTGTTCAAAGTCATTGTTTATGAAATATGTACAGTTCCTCTAACAAACACTTGTGCTTGAACAGTCTTTATTGTTGTTGTAATGAAAAAATAAACTATTGAGGTGTTCATAATTATAGTTCTTTCAGAAATTCGTGCCCACAGAGTTTATTAATTATCTCGGAAACTGTTTGATGAATTTCTGTAATTCTTTTTCATGAAATATTATTTTTTCACCGACCTTAAGTCTGATTTTTTTTTCCCTATTGTCATGCATTTAGGAAAGATTTTTGCTTCTTTGAGGCATATAAAAATATGATTTTCTTGGTTGTCCTAATTTTTAGGATTTTACAATACCCACATTTGTTGTAATCAACTCATCATTTAAAAAGGCAAATTTCACGTGCTCTCCACACAATCCTAGCACCATCTGAACCGTAACTTGTAAGACACAATCCACAGAGAGGTTTGTTAGAAAATTAAAGTAATTTAGAGTAAAATCTAATGTTTAGACCACACTGTTTAATATTTTCTTTAAAAATATTATAAAATCTTAAGGTTGGTGAAAAAATAAGATTTCATGAAAAAGAATTACAAAAATTCATCAAACAAGATAATTTATATACTCTGTGGGCACGAATTTTTGAACGAACTATAGAATGTGCTGCTTTGACAAAAAAATAACCTAATCTTTGCAGAAAAATAATTCGTTAAAAAAATGATATCATTTTCCCGATTGATAACATTAATATTGTTATTATGTTAAAGTTGTCTGACGGGCAATGAAGTTGATTCTGTTAGCCAATACTATTACTCTTCCACTAAATATCACTCTTTGGAATTACATTTTATAATTTTGAGGAAAATGCTCACGTGGTTAACATCAAGTTCACATAATTTACAATTTAATAGTGTTAGAAATTTGATATTAAGAGTGCCTAAAAGGTCCATGTAGAGTATCATAAACACTACTACTGTTAGTGATAAGAATTTAAAATTGGAAATGAAATAAAAGCTGAATTTTTTTTTTTTATAAAAAATCTGCCACAATTTGGAACTGGGTTGTGATGTATTTACATTATATGTCCCAGAGCATCCAATTTGGCAAGAATTTTTTCTATAATCTGTCTCAAAACTACCTGCTTGGTTGGTAGCAGATGATTTGAGATCAACATTTTCCTTCTTCTACATGAATTGCTATTCAAAGTTTGTAAATTTTATCCTTTTGGTTTCAAGACTTACTCATTCTTTTGGCTAGCAAAAAGCAACACACTACAAAGAAAGTGTCAGGAATTCTGTTCTAAAACTACCATTTTGTTTTTACACTGAAGGGTAGTGAACAAATTATAATATTTATAATTCATATAATTGTACCTTTGTGTGGATCAGCTGTATAAAGTTTGCTACAAGTTTTCTTGACTCTTTATTAGCTGATTCAGTCCAAGGATCATTGTGCTAAGAGTTTCTTTGTTGTTAATATTTTTTCTAGTTTAAAACTATTTTTAAATTTGTGATCTGGTGCAATGGAATTATTTGTATATTAAATGTGCTACGTGTGTGGAACAATTTTAAATGCAATGTGTGAATGTTTATACAAACAATTTCATCTTAAAATATACTTCTAACTTTGTGTGTTTTGACATATTTGTAGAATTTGTTAAATGGATCTGAGTAAATGTACATTTAAATCTGGATATAAGTCCACTCTTTCACCAAAAAAGTGTTTTACAGAACAAAAAAAAAACCTGTTCTGCTTTGCAGAACTGACATGTATGTATGTGTTTAATGGTGTAAATATATAATCAGCGTTTTGAAGTCACAGAGCCTACTTATAGAAAAAATTGAATATGTGAATGAGAGAAAACTCTGACTTTACATGACATTACCTCATATAAAAAAGATATGCTAAGCAATATGAAAGCATATATTCATTCTTTCTGTTATTTACAACATAGATATGATAATAAAGCATTCTTTCATTTATAGCACACTGTGGCAAAATATTATATTATTTACAACACCTTTGAACATCTACTTAACTTTTGACTGTAATATACTGTTTGCCCCATCGTATTGTGTATTCTTGTTGACTAGAAATGTGTATGAGGTATTTGTAGACAATATGATAATACTTTACTGTAAACTAAACTTCACCTACCTCATAACTATTTACAGAGCACACCAAAGTAATATTTACAGTCTGTTAGCTCAGTACTGAGTGTGTTGATACACAGTGGGCAGTATTTTTTTTTCATAAATACGGTTTCTTGTTAAAGTTTTTGGTTTCGCCTTGCGTATATTGTTTTCCATTATACCTCAATCTGTAGAAGACCAAAGAAAACTAAGCATAATAAAATGCAGATGTTACCATTATTACTAAAATAGAATAGATTAATTGATAACTAGTACTGTAAGTAGGGCTGGAGAATTGATAGCAATGGCTGTTTCTTTCTCTCTCTCTCTCTCTCTCTCTCTCTCTCTCTCTCTCTCTCTCTCTCTGCATCTCATATTTTTTTTCCATGCTTCATATTTTCCTCATTGCCAAGAAAATAGCTTTCAGTCTACTCTAGGTCCTCATAGCAGCATTCAATGGTGTGGGTTATTCCTAAGTGGTAAAGTCAGATTATGAGGCTGAAACGACCCATTCTGAGGCAGATAATAATGGTTTGGGCATGCCTTTGCAACTAGAGGATTGGATCCTGCTTGTTGTTTATTTGTAGGATCAAAGGCAAAGAAATGCAAATGCATCGAAATGTGAAGCTGCAGTGAAGTTAATAGTGGGGAGAAATGAAAAAATATATATATAGACAAAAACAGTAAAAAATATATTTTCCTTTCATTTCTAGTTAATTTTATTAGTTAGTTTTAAATTATATTTTTTTATTATTAATTTTTATTTTAAATACGTATTTGTACGTGTGCTGTATGTTTTTTCTTGTTGAAGGCCTATTGCGTCGAAACGTCATTCTAGTTTGTGTTGTCCACTTGTTATGTAAAGCTTTAATGATATCATTTTTTTCTATTATATATATATACATATATATTTTTTTTTTCATTTCTCTTCCTTGTTGTTTATTTGTAGCTTTTGTTTCCATCTTGTTCTATATTTGTTTCATATGATGTCTTGGCCTCACTATTAATTCACTGTAAAAGTATTTTAGACTACTACTATTACTATTACTATTTTTCTACTGCTTGTTTTAGAGAGGGTATCAGCTACCTCATCTCCGGCAATTTTGCTGTGGGATATCTGTTGCTGGACTGCTTTTATGGAAAGGGGCAGCTGATTTAACTCTAACGATGATGAATTTGATTAAATAACTCAGTAATATTTCAAATGAATAAAATAATTTTACAATCACATTTCAAAGTTACACCTTCTTTTAAACTAATTGCTAATTTAACAAAATATTTTGTGTTTTAGCGCTGAAAATGGACTTATAATTATTGCAAACATTATATATCCAATGTCATTGATCAGCTGATTTTGAATGTCTTTATACTTCTTTAGACTTTTAATGCTAAAATACAGATTTAAAGGGTACAAATAATATATGCCATTTTTGAAAACTGTATAATCAGCAGGAAAGAAAAATAATTATGGTGACTTATTAGTGCTTGTTTGTGCGTATCACAAGATAAGATATGTGGATACTATTATAAATGAGTGAACAGACTATGTAAAGCACAAAATAATTAATTAATATGTTTATATATGTTTGTATGTGCATCACTTGAAGTGACCTTTTTTAGTTTTGCCATGAAAATACTTGTAAAAATGGAATGAATTCAAGACTAGTGCAGAAATAAGAGAAATAACAAAGCATCCACAAATAATGATCTATAATCAAGAGAAGAGAGTGGTCATATATTGGTCATGTGATGAGAAAAGACAATATGAGAACATGAGGAATCTCTCTTTCTAAGACTGAATGGCTCACACAAACAGGAACTTATGGTGAGATGCGATGTGTGTCCTGTGCTAGGTCTGACACTTGATAACAAATCTTGTCGGACAATGAGAGTCTAGATTATCTGTCCTATTCTGTCCTAGATTTTCTGTCCTAGATTTTCTGTCCTATTCTGTCCTAGATTTTCTGTCCTATTCTGTCCTAGATTTTCTGTCCTATTCTGTCCTAGATTTTCTGTTCTTGGTACATTCTTTGACTTGAAAGGACAATAGATATAATAAATAGATAGATGCTTGATAACAGCATTTAATCAATTTATGAGTATATACTATTGTGCATCAATATAAATTTGGATATGATATATCTTATAAGTTATTAGGATAAAGGAAATAATATTATTCTAATTTGATTACTTTGTTTGTAATGCCAAATGTGAATAAAAATACACAAAACAATGTGTCCTGCAATTTTTCCCTAAGAATACACCTCTCTTCTTAGCGTTCATCTGCAACATGGATGTGGATGTGTTGTGTCAATAGATTATGGCAAAGCCATTATATCTGTATCTTTTGACCCAACACATCTGTCTTTGGTATATGTAAATTATGCTTAACAGTTCTTGCCTGGATGGCAACTTTTTTTGGCCTAATCTTTTAGACTTTTAACTGGCAAGTGTTCTTTAACATGCATGAGTGCGTACAGGATCTTCTGTTTTTCACCGTTATCTGAGAAGGCTAGACATCGGATCTCATTATCCAGAGACTAGGGGATGGCAAAGCCATGAAGAAACCACAGATTCGAAGTGAAAAATTCCCACTGCCTGTGACAAGATTTAAACCCAGGACCTTCCCATCCAGAGGACGACATCCCTCCTCTAGATCACCCAGTCCTTCTAAGAGCACACCAACAAACATTCTATCTATTGACCTTTCGAGCCGTAGCCGACCCATAAGACGTGTAACCCAGATACTCATCTTATCTAGATTTTTATTCTAGCAATTTTCAGTCCTTGTAAAGATCTTTTATCAAATCTCACCATTTGTCTCCTTTCTGTGCAAGCAGCTCTATCTCATTGAGGGAGCCGATTCCTGCTGCTCTTGCCTCTCTCATCAATGTTCTTCTCAGTGTTTCTCTGGGTCTTCCTCTTTTCCTCTTACCTGTTGTTTCTCACATGAGGACTTGCTTTGCTATTCAGTTATTATCTCTTCTCATCACATATGACCATCGTCTTTTCTTGATTACTGAAGATATTAGTGGTTGATTGGCGATTTCTCTAATTTCCTTGTTTGTTTTGAATTCATTCCACGCTATGCCAAGTATTTTCCTTAGACATTTATGTTCGAATGCATTCAACTTTGTTTCTATGTCTCTTGTTATTGTCCAGCTTTCACACGCATACGTAAGGGTTGATAGTACATTTGATTTGAATAGTTTAAGTTTTGTGTTTGTGCTGATGAGTTTCGATTTCCACAACTTTTCAAGGCTTCTGAAAGACATTGCTGCTTTGGCTATTCTGATTCTAATTTCTTTACTTGTATCCCCTTCTCGATCAATGTGATTACCAAGATAGATAAAGTGATTGATCTCTTCCACTGGTTTGCTTTCCATGTATATTTTGTCGTCTGTTGGAATTAAGCTTTTCATTACCTTAGTCTTTTCATGATTGATCTCAAACCCAATTTTGCTGATTATTGATGATAGTTAATTTGTGTTTTCCTGCATCGTTTTTATCTGACTGCTGATGAGAACTATGTCATTAGCAAAGTCAAGGTCCTCCAAATGGTCTCCTTGTATCCATTTGATGCCTTTATTATCAGTGCAGCATTTCTTCATTATGAAGTAGGTATATAACAACTACAAATAACAAGGGTGATAAAATACATCTTTGTTTAACCCCAGTTTCTATTGAGAAACATTCACTTAGTCTTTCCTCTGTTCGAACTGCACATGTTAGCCATCATACATGCCTTTAATAATATTTATGATTTTTTATGGTAAACCATATTGCTTCACGAATTAAAATACATTTAATTAAAGGTAAAACATACGTCACTTACCAAGAGAAAAAAATTAAACTGATGAATATTTATTTTTGTCTTTCTTCATACATCATTTGGATAGTAAGTTGCAATGTCTGTGTGTTCACACTTTAACTGGCTGTTTTCTCCTCTTTAATTATCAAGTATTCTTGATGCAAGCTATCTCCTCTCTACATGTCAAGTACTCTTGATGCCAATTATCTCCTCCTTACATATCAATTACTTTTGATACCTGTTATCTCCTCTCAATATATCAAGTATTCTATGTTTTTAATTATCTTCTCTCTACCAGAAAATATTCTATCATTCTATTATCATCTCTCTACAGCAAGTATCCTTGCTATCTGTTATCTCTCAACATAGTAAGTATTATATGTGCTAATTAATTTCTCTACTACTAAGTATTTTTAGTGGTTTATTTTTTTCTCTACCAGCAAGTATACTTGATGTCTATTATGTTCTCTCTATCAGCAAGTATTCATGATGTCTATTATCTCCTCAACTTATTATGTTACTATTTCAGTTTCAGTTTTTTTCCTATGATCAGTTTTTTACTTTAATGTTCCTAATAAATATCTTTTTCATTGAAACATTGATATTCTATTAATATAGGTGTGTAAAATTGCAGATTCTTGTTTGGTCATAATGGGAGACATAACAGCCTACTACCAAAAATATAATGAAATAGTTTCTAACATTAGTCAAAAAGCAAAGAAACTTATTGGAGGCTATAGAAATGTAAATATTCCAGAGGGCAATATATATCTCAATCCATTGAAAGTGGAGACAACTTTATATATATATATATATATATATATATATATATATATATATATTGGTAGCAATATAGATAAAGGTGGTGAAGCAAAGAAAGAGATCAGAAACTGGATAGCAAAAGCAGCAGTGAATGTTAAAAACCTGGACAAAATATTGAAATAAAAAATATTAAGCAAGAAAGCCAAACTTAGAATATTAAACTTAAACATACTATCAACACTTACCTGCGCCTGTGAAAGCTGATAAACAACAAAGGAAATTAGGAGAAAACTAAATGCTTTTTAAAACAAATGCTTAAGTAGAATCACCACAGAAATAAAAAGCAGAACAGCTCAGGCCAAAATAGCATTTCAGAAAATGAAAAATATCTTATGAAACAAATCTATGTGAATAGAAATGAGAAAGAGAGTTCATCGGTGCTATATAGAACTACTTTTGACCTATGGAAGCGAATCATGGACAGTAGACAAACAAATTAAAAGACGATTAGAGGCCACAGAGATGGGATTTCTCAGAAGAATGTTGAAAGTTCCCTGGATAGCTAAAAAGACCAATGAGGATGTTCCCAAAGAGGCCAACACAAAAAGGGAGCTCCTAAAAAACACAGAAAGAAACAATCAACATTTTTTGGGCACATCATGAGAAGAGGAAAGTTGGAATACTTGGTTACAGCTGGCAAAATTAAAGGAAAAGAGAGATTGCGAATGACAAAGAGAGAAAATACTGAATAGCTTGGTTTCATGGCATGGAAAACAGTCAACAACAGAACTGATACTATGCACTGTAGATAGAAGATTGTGGAAGGACATGATCGCCTACGCCAACTGGCATGGTACATGATGATGATAAGTAGAATACTCAGAGTACAATGGAATGAATTCAAGACAGATATTGAGGTAAGAGAAATAGCCAGGCAACCAACATTCTCATCTACAATTAGGAAGAGAAGATTGACATATGTCGGACATGCGCTTAGAAGAGACAAGATAATTCCAAAACAGGCTCTTCTATGGGAAACATCAGGATACCGAAAAAGAGGAAGACCCAGAGAAACACTGAAAAGAACACTTATAAGTGAAGCAAAGTTGAAAGGTATATATTCATTAGATAAGATCAAACATCTCATCCAGAATAGAGATGGATGGTGAAATATGCTACAAGCCCTGTGCGACGTCTAAATGTGCATGAAGAATCAAGATCAAAATTAAGCTATAAATTTAGTTCAATGGAAGAATGTTGAGAATACATTGGAAAGCTAAGAGGAGTAATCAAGATGTCTTGAACAAGTTAATACATACAAATAAATTTAGAAGCACATTAGAAAAAAGCAGTTTGTCTTCCTTAGTTATATCATGAGAAAAGGAAAACTAGAAAAATATTACAACTATAGAAATCAAAGAGAAGAATAAGTGAGAAAGACAATGTTTAAAAAAATACTAGACAGCTTAACAGTTTGGCATGGGGTTAGATCAACAGTAAAGCTGATAAAGAGAGGGCTGCTATAGTGTTGAGGTTCACCTCACAACTAAAAAGTATCTGATACAAACTACTTTTAGGAGGCGAAGGCGCGCCTCCCAGCAGCAGAGCTGGAAGTTGTCAGCGACCCACAGCTGATGGCTTGCGCCAGGATCAGTGAACCAAAACCATCCAGACCCTGCTCTACCTCTCCGTGGTGCCTCCAGTAACAGACTAACCTGTCTAGTCTGGCCAAGCGAGCAGGGATCGAAGAGGGAAGACAACCTGGTACTCAAAAATGTTGTGCTGAAGTCGGATGTGTTGGGTCGAAAGGTGCAAATATAACAGTTATACTGCAAACCACAACACAATGCAGATACATCCACTTAACGTCCTTTTAAGGGCGGATTACGAAGAGGAATTCTAATGTCTACGAATACTCTAGAATACTTTAGCCATCAGACGAACGTAAGCAAGCAAACTACTTTTAGACCAATCCGACTCTTTTTTCAATAACTCCTGACCTTGGTTAGTAATCTGAACTGCTAAAGACAAAAGGTTGGGTTCAATCCTGATTGATGGTTTCCAGGTTTACCCAGTCTTAAATGGGTACTGGAATTTTTTCTGAGTAAGAAAAACAGCACAGGTGTAAAACCGAGAACATTACCCCAAAAATCATGTGCCGAAGGTCTGTACAAAATATGGGCACCAACACCATATTCTCTAAACGTCATGTGGCATGATGGTGCTTTTTTTTTATGACCTCAAAGTAGGTGAGAGTGAGTAACAAGACCTATCAGAGATGGATAATAAAAAGGATGTTCCATGTTCAAGTTTGCAAATGAATATCTAAGAATAGGTTGTTTAATGCTGCCTTAGACATATTTCAAAAATTAAAAAGTAAAATAAGGACTAGAAAATAGTTTTGTTGTTTACTATTAAGGGGACCTTAACTGATGCTATGGTGTCTATACACTGTGCTGAGATCTTCTTGTGTTATCAGAAAAGATATTAGAATTCTAATGATGGTCCTAACACAATGACTAACACAATGACAAACACAAAGATAACTGATGAGCAACACTGAGGAAAGGAACACACAAAGGCCTTGGTCCTCTATATCCATGGATATGACACACATTAAAAGTGAAAAATGAAAAGAGCTTCCAGAAGCCAATTTATAAGCATTACCAAACAAGGCCTTATCTGAAAACCACAGAGTAAGAGGAAATTGAAAAGACCCAGAAACATGTAGTGACAAAACACTGATGCAGAAATAACAAAGATGAATTTGTCCTGGAAAAGATTAGATAAGTCAGCAAAGGACAGAGAGAATTGGAGACTGTTATTGATGGTTCCTGCCCTAATGTAGGAGTAAGAAGGTAAGAATAGAATAGAACAACAATGTTCTTCTATTAATGTTCACTTTAACAGCAGCCTGATTGAATACATAACTTATATTTTTCAGATTTGAGGTAATAAATCCCTGGCTATGATAATTTGTGGTCATTCAACACAATGATCCTGAATAAATTAAAGTGTTCTAACCCATTTACTTTATTATAAATGTGTGTTCCTTTTGTGTTTTTATTTTAATGGCAATGTGTTTTTTAACAAATAAAATAATACTAATATTATAATATTAAAGGCACTAACTCTTTGTTTAGTTTTGCTCCAGTTAATTGAAATTCATATAATTTGTTTTCATAATTTGTAACTAGATTGAGTTCTTATATTTATAAAAAATGTTGTTTTTTGTCATATTTATTGCATGTGAATATTTATGCTTCAATAGTAAGCATGCAGATAAATATTTTAGCATAATTTGTTGTTGTTCGTGTTGGTATTCGTCCACTTGTGTTGATGAAA
Organism: Megaustenia siamemsis; assembly: GCA_032433765.1. Lineage (NCBI taxonomy): Eukaryota > Metazoa > Mollusca > Gastropoda > Stylommatophora > Ariophantidae > Megaustenia > Megaustenia siamemsis. Next base: position 58,890,444 of record JAVIAB010000051.1, read on the forward strand.
ACCAGAATGTGTAGACTGAGTTCAATTGAAACTACGCTGTCTTTCAAAAATAGTATAACCTGTTTTTATATGTTTACCAAGTAAATTATGTTATATGTTTTAACTTTGTTGTTGAAGTTTAAAAAAATAAAATCCCATATTTTACAGGATAGAACTTTTTTGAATAGTCTACTACATGCAGCTTAAAATTTCAGATCTTCTAACTTACATCTTAACATCTGTTTTATCTACCTTAACGTTAGTGCCATAAGGTTTCACAGGAAAAGTTAATTTAATTTTCTGTTTCTTATTCCATTCATTGAGTAGAATTTATATATGTAGAACTGTATTTTAAGCAGCTGCTATCATCTAATCCTAAGATGTGTCCACTTTGAAGTTTTACTCTCTTAATGCTAACTGATGTTGATTCTTTGTCCTGGTTGCCCAGGAGATTAATTCTGCTGCCTTTCATTATATTCCATCACAGGTGCTATCCCAAAAGTGCCTGTGATACGGGTGCTTGATTTCCTAAATAAAACAAAGACAACTACAAGAAGGTTATAAAGTGAATATTATTCATGTATGACTCACTTCAATTTTCTGTTTTTTTAGATAGATCATCAATAAGTTCATAACACACATCTATGCTTCATTTTATTACACTATAATCATTAAGGTTGTAGGCAATTTAAATCATGGGTAGAATAGGAAGGGATATCTAAGAGAACAGTTAACTTATTAGCTCAACCACCAAACTTACAAAACAATTAGCATATATGTCCCACCCTAGGTAGGTGCATATTTTTCCTTTGTTTGGGAACTTTAAACTGAGTTTGGTAAGTGGTAGTGGGTCATGACAATACCAGGAAAATTTCCTACAAATGTGACAGTTGTATTTCAGCATAATTTCTACAACTTAATGGTCACAGATTGATTTCACATCATACATGTATGTTTATGAAATGATACTCAAACTGATTTGACTATTTCAACTAAAAATCATTTCATCCAAAAATCATCTTACACTACTAATGGAAAAAAGGACTGCAGCTATAGTTGTCATAGAATTTTATCCAGTCTGTTTTAACAAAAAAAACTTTTATTTCAAACATTTTACAAATTAGTATTATCTTGAAAAAAAAATTGTGTTTTTGTTTTCATAACAAAACATTTTATATTTCAGGATATGTAAAATATTGACAGTTTTAATGAGTCTCTAGTGAGTCTTTCAAAAACTGTATAATAAAGAAGTGAAATTGTTTCCTCTGCATGTCAAATGAAACTTGTTGACAAGATGTTTCTATAATGAAGAGCCATATTGTTGTTATTGTATACTCTTTAGAAGCCGCGATAGCTCAGTGGTTAGTGAACTGGACTATAAATGACAAGAGGTAGGGTTCGATCCCAACCGATGGCTTTGGCTTCATCCAGCTTTAATGGGTACTGGATTTTTTCTGGGAAAGTAAAGCAGCGCAGGCGTAATACTGACCACATTACCCCAAAAATCATAACCCGAAGGTCTGTAAAATATATGGTCACTAAAACAATATTTCCTATATGCCACTTAGCATGACGGGGGCACTTTACCTTTACTTTATACTCTTTACACAGTGTCTAATTACATTTTTTCAAATTTTCTCTGAAAAAATTTATAGCATTGGGTTTGATCCTGATCAACGACTTCCAGGATCACCCAGCCTTAAATGGATACCTGAGTTTTTCTGGAAAAGTAGAGCGGCATGGGTGTAATACTGACCATATTACACCAAAAATCATGTTCTGAAGGTCTGTAAAAATTATCACTAACACTAAATTTCCTATATATGCCACCTGGCTTGATGGGACACTTTACTTACTTTTACAAACATTTGAATAGATCAGTTTTTGCTTAACGCTTCAGGCCCATAGATGCAATTATCGCAGCTTTGCTGTAAACTGGCAACACAATACATCCACGCCCACTTAACAGGTGAAGACCAAGAAAAAGAAGAATAAGTTCAGAGTTGATAGCTGATAGTTGATAGCTGATAGTTGATAGCTGATAGTTGATAGCTGATAGTTGATAGCTGATAGTTGATACCAGTGAAGAACAAAAAAACCTATCTTGCTGACCAAAAAGTCTTTGACCTAAACAACTATCATACAAATTGAGATAAAATTATTACAACACAAAGAGATTTCATTTTTTTATTATTTCAAAATATGCACAGTTTACTTGAATGTCTTTGATTATTAACTGTATCAAAAGAATAGAATATTTTTGAAGACCAATGGTTCATTCACAAGGAATTAAAATGTTGATGATATGATTTTGTTGTGTCACTGGCCCAAAGCTACAAGCTACTGTCTAGGGGAATCATACTGGGGAATAATGCTGGTATTGAAGAGGAAATTGGTAAATAATGTAAGTAGAACTTGTTAAGCACTCAAGAGATTTGTCAGAAACAGATATTTATACCAAATGAAATATAGACCACTAGGATCATAAACAAAAAAATATTTCACTCCAAGTAACAATATATAGGAAAGACTAGATTAAAGTAACACTTCTTTTTAAAATCATAAGGAAATGAACATAGGATGAGTTCACAATAACAATGATAAAAATGTATTGACAAATGTCTTTTACAGAAGTGTCTAGAAATGAGGAATAATAAATTCTCATTTTGCCATTACCTGTGCTATTACAATATGCACTGTACAGTGAAATTAACCTTCAGCTGACCACTGCTGTTTTTTTAATGTATACAGGATAACATCTGAAACTACATAAAAGAAAGAAAACATGAACTGAAAAAAATCAATGTAGAGGATTCCCACTACAAATACTTGATTCCCAATATCTAGTCATAAAGAGCGAGTTAGCAAAGTGATAATGGGCTCACTTTTCATACTGAACATCAGTGTTTGAAATAGGCTTCCTTTGGCTGAAAAAATGAGTACCAGCATTTTGGACAAGAAAAGAAGTGAAAGCTCTACTCTCCGATTCCCAATGGAAATAATGCTACAGAATATTTTTACCATTTTATTTTTCTGTAATCATGTATTACAGTCTCATTCAACTGAAGAATGATTTTTGTATTTGAATTTCACTTCAGCATTAAGACAATTTTTTTCTTTAATTATCATATATACAATCACATCCCAAATACATGATCAAGCATACCTGCTCATTAACTTGCAATGTGGAGATTTGCCACAGAGACAGAAAATTATAAAATGTTCAATCTCCATTCTTTTCTATTTAATATTCTCTTCATGATCTTTCATTGATTTCTTATCTTCTCACATGATTATGACTGGGAGCTTGTAATTTAATTCTTTGATTCTTGACTTCTCTAAAGTCTTTGGTGACTGATTTATCTGTATTCTGTCAACATGAAATCATTCAATGTGTGTAACTGTTGGTGTTACCAAGTGTTATACGTCAAACACATCATGTAATGTCTGACTTAAGCTTCTCACATACAAATTCACAACCAAAGTCTTATGTGCACAACTATCAATTGTTGATCAATCTAGCTCATGAGCTCTCTCAGCCTCAAGCATTTGTTATAGTATAGTAGCCTCCGTCAGTCACAGCTGACTATGGATTTTTCAGCGCCCCTAGAAATGTTATTTTTCCTTTTCTTTCACCGTGTATTCTCTTTTTCTATGAATTTGTTTCTTGTTTGAGTTGGAGCTTTAGGGTGTGTTTCCAAAGATTGCTGTCTGCAGCTATTTCTTCCCAGGCTGCAGTGTTTATGGTCAGAGTCTTCATGTCGCGTTTAGACACCTCTACAAATCAAAGTTTTTTTTATAGTATACAACATTATAAGTTTTAATGTGAGTTACTTTTATAGACTGAAATGTGTTCATCTTTTGCTGTTTCTACCTGGCTTTTAGAATTTTGTTCTAGATTCCTTCCTATGAAACTATATTAAAATGTGCCCTTTGAATGTTATTGTCTGCCTGTATTATGTTATTTGTTTATTATTAATCAATTTTTTCCCATGTTTTCATAATTGTGATAACCCCCAAAAATATAGAATAAAATAAATCTGAGCTCCTGAAACTGACGAAAGCAACATTTACTTTAAGTAGACTGGTTGTTAAAGGTTTGGTAGTCATAGTTTTATTTGTGAGTGTTTATTAGATTATTGCAGGATTATCTGCAACATACAATATGTTCTCTGACTGGTATATAATATGGTGATTTAATATGATGTGTGTATAATATAACTTTCATGTAAAATATTACACACGCGCATATCATTATTGTTTTCTTTATTATACAATGTTAGATTCTTCATATACTTGTAAACATCAACACAGCATTTCACTGGTTCTCCCAACCCCTCCACTCCATACTATTTATATTTAATATTTATACATCAATCATGTCACACTAAGTGAAGTTATCTCTAACACAAAAAACAATGTATATACATCTGCTTCTCCATTTGCCTTAATCATTTAAATCCCACACTTGATAAATCCCACACTTGATTTTAGAATTATTTTTTTAGTTTGTATATATATATATATATATATATATATATATATATATATATATATATATATATATATATATTGATACATAAAAATTATTTTAAAAAACTAAACTGAAAATTAGAGGTGAAAGCTATTTTTTTTAGAATTCAGAAATAAAAATGGTATATATAAAATAGAATATATTCTTTCTTTGCCAAGGATATGTATCATTTCATACAGTGAAGTTAAAGTTTTTATGTGTTTTAAAACAAAGTAATGCAAGCTGATTGACATACAATAAATAATATGAAATTAATCATTTGTTAATGATTTAATTTTAATTTCCTGCTTGAATCCCAAATGTGATAGCACATAAATTGATATCAGTGAAATTAAATCTTGTAAAATCTTGTATATATATGTGATTTCCACTCTTATATTTTTTTCAAGTTTGTCTTTTGTATTGCAAAGTGTATGTTTTTAATGTGGTTTAATGTAAATGTTGTGAATTTTAATTTGATTGTATATTATTTGTAGATTTTGTTTTACTTGATCAATTAACTTAGCCAGAAGAAATGTATTCTAATATTTGTTTACTATTGTTGTCATTTGGTTATATTTTTTTTATATGGAGAAGAGGTGCTGATGAAGAGAGAACGAGAGAAAAGTTGAATGAGTTTATAAAGTTTAATTAGATATATTGAATATGTAAAATATATATGTATATATATATATATATATATATATATATATATATATATATATATATATATACATATGATTATGTGTTTGTTTGTGTATCAATGTATATGTACCTGAATGTATGATGTGTTTGTGTATGTACTATGTGTGAGAGAGATAAAGTGAGAGAGAGAATAGTATCATTTATACTTTATAAACAAAATACTAATACTAAAATTAAATTTCAAATGTTGAAAGTGTAAATGGTTTTACTTGTTGATTCTCTTGTTAGATTTTCTTGTTTATTTTTTAATTTAGTGTTTTGTATGTTGTTCACATTCTACAACATGGCTGCTATATCTAAAATGTTTGTTAAAAAAAAGTATGGTTGTGTTCACTTTCTGTGCGATTTCGCCTTATGCCTTTTGGCGTGTGCTGAGACTGCTACAGGACTCCGACAAACACAGATCCGCGTCACTTCTTCGGATCATGGAAATGGGAGTTAAGATGGGCACAGCCAGAAATGAGAAACTTAGTGGCCATGTAAGAAGACTTATCAACCAACATAGAACTGGAGTCGTCAGTCACTGGACACTGCGGGACTTGCTGAGGAGAGGATCTGTGCACCTATGGACATGTTTGGAGTGCAATGATGATGACCCGCAAATAACTCAATCAATGAAGACCCAGTATTGCAATACTTCCTAGGTGGTCAAGCTCCAATTTCTCCAACAGAAACTAGGAAACCAGAAAAGCCATTGCAAGCAAGTGAGGCCTAGCAATGGGGAGAAAAAAAATAAAACTTAATGAGAAAGATAATTAGAGCGAGTGAAAAATAGAGAAGAGAGAGTGCAAGAAAGATTTTAAAAATAAAACAGTTCAAAATGAGTGAGAAAAGCAAATGTGATGTATGAACATGAGAGAGAATGAGAGTGACTGGGATAGAAATGTTCATTAGTGGAAGAGGGTGGGTGATTAAAAAAAACAACAAATGATAAGATACGAGTAAGGAAAATCTAAGAGAAAGTATGAAAATGAGAGTGAGTTAGATAGAAACATGCATGAAGATGAGAGTGAGAGAGAAGCTGAAAGACAAAATGAGAATGAAGCAGAGACTACATAACAGAGGAAATATGTGAAAGGATGAGAAAGACGTAATTGAATGCAAGAGCTAAGTAATAAATATTTAAATTTAAAATATAGAGACGTCTCAAAACGTTTAAGCAGAAAGACCAAACATACAATCTTATAAATCACAAAAATCTATTATTAGAAATCACATAATCAAATAGCTGGGGCACGTCCAGCGAATGGAAGAAGAACGCATCCCCATGCACATACTATATGGTGAACTAATACATGGAAAAAGACAAATCAGCAGACCTAAACTACGATATAGAGATATCTGTAAATTATCTCTGAATGACTTCTCCATCTGTGAAAATGACTGGGAACATCTGGCAAGTGATCGCACATCATGGAGAGCAAGTATAATGAATGGTATAAATATCTTTTGAGACTGTGCTACGGCAAAACTTAGAAGAGAAAAGATTCATGAAAAAGGATGGAAAACCCTGTGGATCAGTGGGCCTGACTTGTTCATTCTGTGGCCGTGCGTGTTTGTCAAACATTGGTAGAATTAGCCACGAGAGAAGCTGTTCGACAAAAACAAAACCTAAAAAAATACACAATAGCCTCCACTAGACCGTCTGACAAGACGAAAAGAGTCATATATTCATAATCAAGTACCGGGGTTGCTGGTATAGATGATAATGTCCCTTAACAACGTTCTTTCTCTACAGCTATTTATCAATTTTGTTGTTGGCTTCCTACCAGTAAAAAAAAAAGTAAAGTACCCCCGTCACGCCAAGTGGCGTATAGGGAAATATGGTGTTAGTGACCCTATATTTTACAGACCTTCAGCACATGATTTTTGGGGTAAGTATTACGCCCATGCTGCTTTACTTTCCCAGAAAAAAATCCGGTACCCATTTAAGGCTGGGTGAACCCGGAAGCCGTCGGTTGGGATCGAACCCTACCCCTTGTCCGTGGTAGTCCAGTTCACAAACCACTGAGCTATCGCGGCTCCCCTTCCTACCAGTCTTAAACTATATTGTCTCTTTTTCTCTCAGCTTCGCTCATTCTCTTTTTCCTTTGACTTTTCCTGTTACTACAGTGTATCCCAGTTGTTCCCCCCATCATATTATGGTCAAAAATGATGATTATTTCCTCCAGCTGTTGGAAATAATGTTACCTTTATTTTTGGCCTCTTTTGGAATATCCTCAAAAGATGGGTAGATAAAATCAGAGAATGTCTTCGAAAAATTTATTGAATAATTGATGATGATATTGATAACATCCCCATTATTCTTTTTAGCTGTCTGCAGTATTCTCAACATTCTTCTGTAAAACCACATTTATGTGCCTCCAAAATATTATATTTATCTTTCATTCGATTGTCCAGGATTCACAACCATATGTTAAAGACTTGCTCTGCATAACACTTAAGGACTTTTGTTTTTCTTGAACTCAAACTGAGTTGAATAATATTCTTCTCATTCTCTGAAATTCAACCTATATCTGTGCTTTTCTGCAACCCACTTCTATTGCAATATGTTGCAAAGCTGCAAAGTATAAAAATGAGGTAGCTGGTGGTTGTATCTTCGTAATTGCTGAACAAATAACATATGGCATCATATGGCCCTTTTCGTCTTGTCAGACGGTTTAGTGGAGGCTTTTGTGTATGTTTTTTGGGAGGTCTATTTTTTTGGGAGGTTTTTGTTTTTGTCGAACAGCTTCTCTCGTGGCTGATTTTGCTAATGTTTGGCAAACACACTCGGTCACTGAATGACCAGGTCAGGCCCACCGATCCACAGGGTTTTTCATCTTTTTTCATAAGTCTTTTCTTTCATGTTTTGTCATAGTACATCCTCAAATGATGTTATACCATTCCTTGTATAGGCTCTCCATGATGTGTGATCTCTTGTCAGATGTTCCCAGTCATTTTCACAGATGGAGAAGTAATTCAGAGATGATTTACAAATATCTTTATATCGTAGATTAGGTCTCCCGATTTGTCTTTCTCCGTGTATTAGTTCACCATATAGTATTTGCATATAAGTGCTGTTTTCTTCCACTCACTTGATGTGCCCCAGTCATTTTAACCTTCGGCTTCTGAGCATTGACATGATTGTTAGGATCTCAGCACGTCGCAGGACTGTTAAGTTGGTTAGTTTGTTCTGCCATTTCATGTGCATTATTCTGCGGAGAAGTAATATGATATCGTCAAAATACCCAAATACTATGGGCAGCTGTGAGGGCTGTTTGTCCATATGTAAGTTTTGATAAAGATTGCATTGCCATCACTCTTAGCCTTTATTAGAGATGATAGGCAGGTGATCAATGAATCTAATCCAAGTCTTTAAGCAGTGATGACATGGGTGTACCGAAGATTGACCAGATACAATATAATCTTCTTCTGCGTCCACCAGATGATTACTTCTATTCGTGGGCGTAGTTGGGTTGTAGTTGTTAGTAGATCATGTTGTATATCTATCTTGGAAGCTACATAGATCAAGGGGAGGGAAACAAATAAGGGGATGATTAGAATCAGAATAGCGAAGGCAGCAACGACTTTCCGAAATCTTGATAAAATATGGTCATAAAAATTACTAAGCGCAAAAACAAAGCTCAGGATTTTTCAAATCAAATGTAATATCCACCCGGGGAACTGGTTGGTCTCAAGACAGAGAGGTTGTGGGTTCAAATCTCGGCTACACTTGTTTGGGTTTTTATTTATGATTTCTCTGCGGCAACCACCCCTGGTCTCAGCAGCGAGTCCCGGCTTGAAACGCCAATTATTCATCGACGGAAAAAATGAGTACCTCCGAAGTCGGAGTTATCTGCCTGTGCGACGAGGGACCCATGTGCACACAGCTGCCAGGGAAAAATGGATTAACACGCAGAATTCAGTTCCTAGTGTCTAGGGACTTCGTCAGAGGTAAACGCAGGCAAACGAAAAAAATTTTTTTTTAAATATATATATCCACCCTTACTTATGCATGCGAGAACTCGAAAACAACTAAAGAAAAAAATAGAAAATAAACTGGAGGCATTTGAAAACAAATGTCTGAAGAAAATACCTCGTTTACCAATGAATGAGTTCAAGACTAGTGCAGAAATAAAAGAAATTACAAAGCATCCAAAAATGTCAACTATAATCAATAGAAGAAGGTGGTCATATGTTGGCCATGTGATGAGAAGAGACAACAAGAAGGTGGTCATATGTTGGCCATGTGATGAGAAGAGACAACAAGAAGGTGGTCATATGTTGGCCATGTGATGAGAAGAGACAACAAGAAGGTGGTCATATGTTGGCCATGTGATGAGAAGAGACAACAAGAAGGTGGTCATATGTTGGCCATGTGATAAGAAGAGACAACAAGAAGGTGGTCATATGTTGGCCATGTGATGAGAAGAGACAACAAGAAGGTGGTCATATGTTGGCCATGTGATAAGAAGAGACAACAAGAAGGTGATCATATGTTGGCCATGTGATAAGAAGAGACAACAAGAAGGTGGTCATATGTTGGCCAGGTGATGAGAAGAGACAACAAGAAGGTGGTCATATGTTGGCCATGTGATGAGAAGAGACAACAAGCAAATTTTAATTCAGGCGATTAAATTCAAATGGAAACCAGATTGTAAAAAAAAAAGAGGTCGGCCTAGAGAAACACTAAAAAGAACATTGAAGCGAGAGGCAACAACAGCAGACATCAGCTCCCTCGCCGAGTTTGAGCAACTCGCCCAGAACATAGCCATGTGTTGAGACACAACGCAAGTCCTGTGCAAGGTCTGACAGTTGAAAGATCGTCAGACACAAGAGTAGAATCTGTCCTATGTGCCGTCTTTGGCTCCAAAGGACAATAGATAGGGATAAATAGATAGTTTGGTTGTGTCATTGTTTGTAGCAGACGTCGAAAATATGTCTATTTCTACCAAACACGTCCAACTTCGGCACTGTATCGCCACCCCCCCCCAACCCCACCCAACCCCCGAGCAACGGTTTTTAGGTTTTTAAAGGCTGCGCTAAACCACTCAGAGCAAGTCAATGAAGGAAGTCTCCCTTCAATAGTAGGCCTGCACTCAGCTGCTGACAGAAAGGACGAAGGTTCGACAATAGTCTCAAAGGCATGAGCTGCAACATCCTGGTGTCAGGCTTAGATGAAGGTGAAATGCAGAATAGTTCAGGCAAGAGCAGCTTTCCAGAATAAGAGGAAGATACTGTACATTTTTAACAATAGAAACATGAAAAATTGTTCTTAAATGTTATGTAGAGCCAGTCTTAACGTATGGATGTGCATCATTGACAATAGGAGAACAGAAAAGAAAATCACTGGAGGCTATAGAAATGTGGTTTCACAGAAGAATGTTGAGAATACTATGGACAGCTAAAAAGAGTAATGAAAACGTTCTGAAAGATGACAAAACAAAAAGAGAGCGCATTTCCAATATTAGGAAGAAACAATCATCAGTTTTTGGCCATGCAATGAGAAGGGAACATGTGTGGAATATATTGGGACAACTTGGGACATTGAGGGACGAAGAGATGGAGGGAAGCAAAGAGAAAAGATACAAGACAGCTTAAGAGAATGACTTGGCAGAAGGTCAACGACATAAATGATAAATAACTGTTGAGACCGAAAGTTGTGGAGAGACATGATCACCTATGCCAACAGGTATGGTGCTTGATGATATATTGGGTAATAGCGTATTTCTTGTGACCGCGAACCATTTATTCTTTGCACGATGTGATTGTCTGCCCTTTAGCAGTTCACTATCTACGATCACTTTGTAGAGAACACTTCCGGTGTCTTCTCGGTAGGTATTTGTTTGTGCGGACAAAGGGATTTTCTTATTGTATTATTATAATACTAAACGACAACACGGAAGAGTACTGTAATTGACAGATTCTAAGTAGCAGGGTAATAAGGTGAGAAACTGCTTTATCTTAAAAGAGTCTAGGTTGTTCGTGAGTCATCGATTATGACCAGTCAATCAGTGTTTTCTTCTTGGTTTTAATTCAGCGTGTGTCGTCTCCGCACCAAACCAAAGGTTGACTTGACTGACTTATGGACTATCAATACTATCATGGAGCGCCATTCCGTTCAGTCTTGATTTGATAGTCACAGTCAAGTCGTTGTCATTAATGTCATAGGCTGACTTGTCCATCTTTTGATGTTACTCGTAACTCGTCCATGTTAGTCTTGGTCTGCCACTTTTGTCTTGTATTCTCCCTTCCAAGATTACTTTTAGTAGGCTGCTATGTGGGGTCTAGAGACAAATAATATAATATAGGATAAAAATACAGAGGGAAACTTCTGAGGCGATAATCAGCGAATCAATTCAGAGGAAGTCTGATTCGCTGATTATCGCCTCGGAAGTTTCCCTCTAAATAATATTAATTTATTATTATTTGTCTCCAGACTAAACCACCGGAAACTGGGAAACTACTATTCGTGCTGTTTCGTCCTAAATCATTCCATTCCTAAATGTTTGTCTGCAACGCAAGTATTCAGCCCTACCCTATCCGGGAGATATACTTGTCTTAACAGGAAAAAATACAGCACCTGTGCGAAAGACATTGCCTACGAAGCTCATTTTTAGTTAGCCGAGTGACAGTGTTTGAGTGTTCCCTAGCATTTGGCTTTTCGTGGCAAGGGACTGTGCCACTGAGTACGGTACGGGTTCGATCCTGCTTTGGTCCATATTTTTTTCTGTTGTTGATTGTTTGTCAATTTTTCAGAGTGTACATACCTCTTCCTCTGAATTGATTCGCTTATGCGGGGTCTAACTGTCTTTTAATTTTAACATGCCCCAAAAAAATCTAATTTGTCATCAACTGTCATGTTTGAATTATAATTATTGTGTGTGTAACTACAGTGTTTGGTATCAAGACCAGAATTACAATGAGCTCTAATAAATCTTTAAAGTGATTGCCTCAACAGGTAAATTTACTATTGAGTACTTCTCCATGAAGGAGATTGCCAGTCCCGATTGAACTACTGCATGTCGTTTCAGAACTTTATTTCTGAACAAGGTGATGAAGTCCCCGATGTGACTTTCTTCACTGATGAGGCATGGTTTCATCTCTCTAGTTACATCATCAGTCAGAATCCCCATGAATTATAGCAAGTGCCGTTTCACGCTCAGAATGTCGGAGGCAAGACACCGGTCTTGAAATCAGTTAGGATTTTTATTAGTGATTGCTGTCTCTGCTGCAACCACCCCCTAGTCTCAGCAGCGAGGTCCAGCTATAAACGTCAATTACTCATTCATTGTAAAAAATATGAGTACCTCCGAAGTGTGAGTTATCTGCCTGTGTAGCAAGGGACCCTTGTGCACACTGTAAAAAATATGAGTACCTCCGAAGTGTGAGTTATCTGCCTGTGTAGCAAGGGACCCTTGTGCACACAATTGCCAGGGAAAAATGGATTAACACACAAAATTCAGTTCCTAGTCTTTAGTGACTTCACCAGAGGTGTTAGCTGACGAACGAAAAAGAAATATGGGGATAATTGGGCCAATATTTCTCAATGTAACAATCAACACAGAACATTACTGTACTTTAATCTTGGAACCATTCATAGCCAACCTTACAGAGCAGGAAATAAAAGAAAGCTGGTTTCAGCAGGATGGGGAAAAATATACACAGCCGCAACATCACTTATTTAGAAAACGTATTTGCAAATTGCATTATTTCATGTGGCAGTTGACCTGCTCATTCACCAGACCTAACTCCACCTGACTTCTTTATCTGTGGGGTGTGCTGAAAGGAATAATCTAAATAATCTGCTAACAGTTAGTGACCTTAAGGCAGAAGTCATCACTCAGATCCAAAAAATATCACCAGTCATTATCCAGAAGGATTTCCAGAAGGAGTCGAGTCAACAAATGTCTTGAGGTCCATGGTTATGGTTATGGATGGCCCCAGTATCACTGCTAACGAATTAAAATCCATAATTGCTCAACCACCTGTGCCAGTGATATCATCCAAATTAATATCTTATCTCCCAAATAAAGAAAGATAGCTGCCGCTCCCATCATTGCAGTCTCAGCACATGCCAAAAGGCATAAGGCGAAACCGCACAGAAAGTGAACACAGCCATCTGTTCCTTGTTATACGATATCATCATTCATTGTAAGCAATCGGAATATCGAAACACGATCAAAGTGGATGAAACACACAGCTCACGGTGTGCACAGAGAACTTAACTCAGTAGCTCCGGCAGCAAGCCGGACGTGGAATATGAGGAAACTTCAACAAGGAATGCTTTCCATGCACAGCCTTTAACGGTTCTTGTTGGAACATGATATCCAATGCTTCATGATATGGACTTTGAATTAATAAATAACTTCTTTTTCTTAGCGTTCATCAATTAAGTGGTCTTGGATGTGTTGTGTCGCTAGTTTACTGCACAACCACGATATCTGTGATTTTCTATTGTGGATTTGCATTTCTGTTTTGACAATGTATTTTTTTTGTTTCAGGTGCATCAGTTTTCTTGAAATTGCCTCGTCACCTCCAAAATGAACGTGGGGGTTGCTCATAGTGATAGTAATCCCACACACTCATATTTCAATAGCAAGGGCATATGGCTAACATACATATTGTTGGTGTTTGGAGTGCATCTTCTCTTGCTGTCCGTCCCTTTTTTCACAGTGGCAATGGCCTGGACTCTGACTAACGTGTTGCATGATGTGGTATATTGTTTGCTAATGGTTATGTTATGAAATATTTTATATGTGATATATATGTTGCATAATATATCTTACGTGTTGTGTATTGTTATAGATGGCACTTATGTTTACTGTTTTATACAGTGTTATAAGTGTGTTGATTTATGTGTTTATATAATTCTGTGATTGTGTATTTAATGTGCTGTATGTAATGTAAGAAAACCAAACTTAAAGTATTCAACCAGAACATATTATTATAGTCCGTTCAGATTCGTTTGCCTAGACATTAATTTATTTTTTTCAAAAACTTATTGTTCATTTGCATTGATCTTTTGAAGTTAGGTTTAGAATACTAATGTCGCTATAAAAATATTTTTTTATCAAAGAAATGTGATCCAGTTTCAAAGATGCCTTATTTAACCTATATTAAAAAAAAGTTAATCGATATTATAAACACCGGCGGGATTATGTAGATGCTTACATCTCACAGCTGATTCTTTAACATATAGGCATGACCTTCACGGCTGAATGCGCACCGTCCTAAAATAGTTATGTTTCCACTATAAATTTTTATAAAGAAATGTTACATATGAAATTTCCCGTTTAGCACAAAATGACATTTTAGCCGAAACCGGAAATTATGTGACATCAAAATCACGGCCGTAGACTCGAGTTCGAGTCATAATTCAGAGGCAAATCTCAATATTTACAGAAAGGAGGCGGCACTATCCATATTATCTTCTGCAAGTCTATGTGAGAATGAATATAAAGGCAAAATATTTTACTGAGCATAACATTGCTATAAAGATTTATCAATACTTCTGCAGAGAGCGTAAAAAGGGACATCTTTATTGTTCTTTATCAAACCCTGAGAAGAGAACAATGCATATTTTAGGTTTGTGTAAACGTTCATTTGATCGAATAGTTAAAGGAAGCGGATATTTATTGCCAACAAATGCAAGAAAGCAAGGAAGGAAAGAAACGTTAGACAGTTTTGATAAGGACCTAGTAAAAAGAGAAATCTGTCGAATGTTTGATATAAACGAAGAAGTGACACTTAGAAAGTTGAAGCTTTGGCTGAAAACTAACAACGACATTGAAATATCAAAAACTTCATTATGGAAAATATTAAGAAGTGCAGGCTTCACCTTTAGAAAGTATGCTGGTGGGAAAAACATTATTTGTGAGAAGCCACATCTAGTAGCTCTTAGAAGCAAGTATTTACGTGAAGTGAAGGAAATGCGCGAAAATGATTATGATATTGTTTATTTAGATGAAACTTGGATCAACGCTCATCATACAAATGAAAAGGAATGGCAGTTAGCAGATGGAAGTATTAAAAGATCAGTACCAAGCAGTAAAGGGCAACGTTTGATAGTTGCACATGCAGGTAGCAGACATAATGGGTTGTTGCAGAATGCTCATCTTGTTTTCATTTCAAAATCCATAGACAATAGAGACTACCACTCCGAAATGAATGGGCACATATTTAAAGACTGGATCGAGAAAAGTATCCTTCCAATATTAGATCGACCTTCTTGTCTGATAATGGACAATGCTTCATACCATAACGTAGTTAACGTAGAAGATAGAATCCCAACATCATCAAGTACAAAAGATGCAATCAAAACATGGCTCATAAAAGAGCACATACAAGTTAACGACAGCTACTTGAAACCCGAATTGCTTAGCCTTGTAAAACAGACACAACGTACAAAGATATTTAAAATAGACAAGTTAATTCAAGAACATGGCCATAGATGTTTGAGACTACCTCCATATCATGCACACTTAAATCCTATAGAACTAGTTTGGGCAAAAGTTAAAGGACACGTAGCATATACAAATAAAACTTTCAAATTATGCGATGTTGAGACACTTACAAATCAGGCTCTATCAAATATAAATAAAGACTACTGGGTAAAATGTGAGGATCATGTGTTACGACAAGAAGAGGAATATTGGAAAAAGGATGGTTTGTTGTTTGTTCAGCCGAAAGCAGTAATCGACCTATTTGACTCGTCTGATTCTGAATGATCATTACTCTGATTAAGTCTACAGATAAATAGTTTGATTTGCAAAATTTCCTAGTTGATTTGTTAAACAGTTTATTGTTCAAGACCACCCAAGCAATCAAAAATATGTTATAAGCAAACCAACAACCATTACTTTGAATGGAAGCCTGCTTGAGTCAGTACAGAAGTTCAGCTATCTTGGATCCACTATTACAGCCACACTTTCCTTAGATGAGGAACTAAATGTACGTATTTGAAAGGCAGCGACAACATTTGGGAAACTCACACCAAGAGCATGGAACTATATCAAATTGACTCTACGAACAAAAGTTCTATATATAATTTAAAATTTGTATACTTGCCACCAAGTAAAATTTTATGGACACGCCTATGGGTCATCGTTGCACTAGATTACCGTAAAACATTTTGATTAGGGTCAAAATAATAGTTACATGGGCAAAGATCAAAGGAATTCGCCGCTTTAAGAAAACCGTTATAGCTAGACATCGAGTAACACATATGTTCTCGTGACATGGACATTTTAACACCGTATGCCAAAAATCATGTGAAATCATCAAGAACTTTTTGAATTATAAATCATAACATCTCGGCAAACGATTCTGAATGGACTATAACACTTATCTATGCATGTGAAAGCTGGAAAGCAACAAAAGAGATTGAGAAAAAACTAAATGCTTTGAAGAAAAATGTCTAAGAAAAATACTTTGCACAGTGGAATGAATTCAAGACTAATATTGAAATCAGAGAAATGGTCATACAACCAAAGATCTTATCTACAATTAGGAAGAGAAGTGAACATATGTTATACATGTGCTGAGAAGAGATGACATGAGAATTCTAAAACAGGCTCTTCTATGGGAAACAACAGGTTACAGAAAAAGAGGAAGACCTAAAGAGACACTAGAGAGAACACTTATAAGAGAAGCAAAGTTGGCAGGCATAGACTCATTACATAAGATCAAACATCTTGCCCAGAATAGAGATGGTTGGCGAAAAACACTACAAACCCTATGCAAATTCTAATGGTGTGGGAAAGATCAAGATGTAAAGCTTGTTCTAATGGAAGGAGCAAAGCCAGGATGCCTTCTATCTCCATGAAAATAACTCAGAACAGCAAAAATGGAATCCAGGGATCTGACTAAGCAACTTAATGACTTAGACTTTGCTGATGACATAGCTCTCCTATCACATAATCATCAACAGATGCAAGGTAAAATAAGTATACTTGATGAGAGATCACAATAGCTGGGACTGAAAATAAATAGAGATAAGACCAAAATGATTCAAATGAATGCAGTTGGAAATAACCAAATACCAATGTGAGAAATACCTCTACTAGACATACAATCTTACATATATCTGGGCAGTAATATAGAAAAAGAAGGAGGAACAGAGAATGATACCAAAATAAGGGTACAAAAAGCAAGAGAAGCCATTTTTGCACCAGGAAACGTGGAAATTCAAAGAAATTAGGTTAAATACAAAAATAATAATTTTCAAATCCAATGTTGAGTCTGTCCTATTATATGGCTGTGGAACATGGAGAACAACAAAAATGACAATCATGAAAATACAGACCTTCATTAATGGATGCTTGTGCAGAATAAATGGATGGAAATGGCAAAACAAAATCACTAGTATAGAATTATGGAAAGTGCCAGTAGAAAAAGAGATGATGGTGCTGGATAGGACATACACTGCAGAAGCCAACTGAGAGTATTACATAACATGTTATTTTTTTGGAATTCCCTGGGCAAGTGACAAAGAGGAAGACCAAAAGATTCTTGGAGAAGATAGGTGGAAGCAGAGATGAAGATGATGGGGAAGCCATGGAATGATTTTAACGGAATGACTTGGAAAGTGTTTGTTGAAGACCTATGCTCCACAGGGAGTTGAAAGGCGGGAGAAGAAGAAACTAATGCTTATTATTACTGTATTACACAATATGATCATTTTATCATCCTGTGTGATAATATAGCATAGCAATATATTATGTAATGTGTTACTATACGTAGTGTGTTGTTTAATTTGTTGTATTTTGTAACATAATATGATAATTAGTTAACTGATATGTTGGTATAAATGACAATTCACAAACAGCAGAAATAGACCCACGATGCAACAAAGCTTATCAAATCATTGGACACCTATCACCACTATTGTCCAACAAGGAGGCAAAATGGGCACTCGTACAACACAATCGACACACATAATATTGTGGTCAGTATTATGCCCGTGCTGCTTTACATTCCCAGAAAAAAAATCCGGAATCCATTTATGGTTGGGTAAACCCAGAAGCCATCTATCAGGATCGAACCTGACCTTTTGTCCTTTGTAGTCCAGTTCACTAACCACTGAGCTATCATGACTCCAGAGGCTGGAGTGTGCCAGGATTAGCCAACAATGATGACCATGCGCAACATGTGTATTATTTCTGTGCCTTTCTCTTTGTAAACATATTTGGTTTTTCCATAAGGCTCGCAGGCTGAAAGGAATCACCTACAGTTTGTGAGTGGGGGTCATCGTAGGTTAAATAATGTCAGCCGTCTGTAGCTAAAGATGTCACAAACTTTGGTTCTGAGGTTTTCCTCTTAGCCTTATTAAAACTAAAAATGGTGGAGGTTCAACTACGGATTAAAGAACAAAATAAGATTTTCAGTGGATCACCAGACATGAAAAATTATGATTTCTGCCATCTTTGGCCTGAGAACTAACAATGGACAGCAAACTTCATTTTGGTTTTGAAAGATTAATAATGGAAGGCATAGATCCAAGAAAATAGAGAAGTGAGTAATCTAAAAGACATAGACAATTCCTTACATACTACACTCACTAATGCAGGCAATACAGCCAGGCAATACAGCCAGGCAGCAAGAAATGTTCAGACTGGTGGTTAAAAGAGTATTAATGAAACTGGACGGGATGTTGGTTAATGATTATGATGTAAGGGACAACAAGATTTCATTTATTGTTCTTCAGTTCCACATTGAGTTATTTGCAGGTTTTTCATAATTGCACTCTGAACATGTCCATAAGTCTCATATCCCCTCAAGTCCCGCAGCGTCCAGCGATTTCCCAGTTCTGTGTTAGTTGATAAGTCCTCTTATATGCCTACTAAGTTTCTCATTTCTGGCTGTGCCCATCTTAACTCCCATCTCTTTCATCTGAAGGAGTGACGTGGACTTATGGTTGTTGAAGTCCTGTGCCTTTCCCACATCTTTGGCGGCATTGATGACGTCCACCCGATCTATTGGTTGACCATCTTCATTGACAGTGCAGCTAGCCAACCTGTCTGCTCTTTCATTTCCCCATACTGCCGCATGTCCAGGGACGTAGACAAAGGTGACCCTACATATTTTTGACTTCTGCAATGACTATCCATTGCCTGCATACAGAGCATGCCTCCATTTTTCTTGTCATGCTCATCAAATAAGTTAGTATGCAGGTGTGGGTGTAGTCCTGTGACTTTAACTAGATGAATGCCCTGGTCACTGCCATCACCTCTATCGTCATGCTACCTGTGGTCATAACGTATGCACCACTGTCTTCTTTGACCATTCTGCCTGCTGAGTATGCTATAAATGCCCATGCACTTCTTTGGTGTCATGTTATGGATCTGTATAGATGACTGCATCTTCTTCATCGATGTTATCCCAGATAAGACCATTGACCTCTGCATTGACCACGACTTAGTTCTGTTCCCTACATTTCCTGTCGAGTGGGACAATACACGAGAATGTGCCCCAGAATGATGTAGGCACCGGTATCCACTCCTCGCCAGCATTGATATTTATAATCTCACAGACATGCTTGGTGACATCTTCTGCTCGGCCCACCCATGATTTGCCTCTACTTAGCCTGACAGCTTTCCCTTTGTTGAGCACATGGTCCAATAGTGCCATTTAGTTCATCGTACATGATATACTTGTTTCTTATTCAAAATACTTTTGAGTTTATGTATATATATATATTAACACCCTCTATAAATTAGTTTTATATTTAATTATATTTTTTAAATATTTTTTTTCACACTTTCCAGTGCATGTTTGTGATGCTTCATGTAACCAAGGGCACACCGTGGGAAACCTCAGACCAAGGTGTCTCACGCTTAGAGACACAGTGGGAACAAATTGACTTTGGAAAACATTTCACAGCAACCAAAAAATTTTTCATTACAGTTCCTGTTGTCCTGTAAGTAAAGATGTATTATACTCAGTGTTTTGAAATTGATAGATGTATAATTTCATATATCTTCACTTGCGGGCCCTCTGTCAAGCATATATATATATATATATATATATATATATATATATATATATATATATATATATATATATATATATATATATATATGTGTGTGTGTGTGTGTCTTTCATAGATATGCAGATCAAAGACATAGGGACTCCCATCATGCTTTAACACATTCCATACCATGAGCCACAGATCATGGCTTTTGTAGCCAGCATGCCAAGCCCAAAGCAGCGTTATGCAGCTTTAAATTTATTAATGTTATTTCCACTAGAACCTTGTAATTCTCTTTTTACCCACTTTTTAGACTTTGTGAACAAACGGTCCCAACAAAATGAGTGTTTTAGATCAGCTTTCATTTATTTTATAGATATTTCAAAATAAATTTTAAAAATTCTTAAAAAACAGCGCAGTGATAGCATGTTAAACCCTTTGATTAGACTAATAATACAAGCTGCCAGTGAAACAATACCTAGAGGGGCACAGAAACACTACAAACCATACTGGAGTAGTGAACTAGAGCAACTGCACAATGACATGGAAATATTTAGAAAGCAAGCAGAAAATAACCCTTGCCAGGAACACCACAATAACTATCAGCATGCTTAGGCCATATTTCAATGGGCTAAACTACAAGCCAGACGGAGAAGCTGACAAGAGAAAACAGAGTCCTTGAATATTGAACAAGACATAAGAAAAGTGTGGAAGCTTGTTAAACAGCTGAATGATGAGGGCGCAGAAAGGAACATCAAAATTACACTCCAGTAGGATGGAAACATCCTAACAGGCAAGCATGCAGCAAATCACTTTGCAGACTCCTTTGCAAATGACAATAATATTGAAATTAGCCTAGAGAAATGACAAGAGACCCGTTTAAAACAACAAAATGCAAGACAAGAAGAGACCACACATGAAGTCATGGAAATACCTATTACACAAAGAGAGCTAGAGCTGGCAATATCCAAATTAAAAATGAAAAAGTCACCAGGCAATGATGGAGTGTCCAATGAAATGATTAAGAACTTGGGAACTGCAGCTAAAGCAAAACTACTGCAGATCTACAATATTTGCTGTATCATATGTAGAGTGCCACAGGCATGGAGAGAAGCAGTTATGATATTATTACCAAAGCCAGGAAAAGATGGTTCAATGACATCCAGCTATAGACCATCAGCCTTACAAGCTGTTTGTGTAAAACAATGGAATGTATAATCAATCTCAGACTGCAGTGGTACCTGGAAAGTGAAAATCTCCTTGTCCCACAACAAGCAGGCTTTAGACAGTGTTACTCTACCGAAGATCAGGCAACCTATTTTTCCCAGGAAATTGAGGATGGGTTTCAAGAAAAGAAACTGGTACTAGCAGCATGGATAGACCTAAAGAAACCCTTTGATAAGGTATGGAAGGAAGGGCTTTTGAAGAAACTGAGTAAATGGCAGGATGTATAAATGGGTGAAATCATACTTGTATAACAGGAGAGCCAGAGTGTAACTGGATGGTCTTAAAAGTAAGAAGGTCTTACTGCACCAGGACGTTCCACAGGGAGGGAACTATCTCCAACACTTTTTCTAGTCTACATCAATGACCTAGTTACTGAACTACCAATGTGGCAATGTATGCAGATGACTTGGAAAAGTGGTGCACAGAGGAGTATGCAACAGTGGCCTCCAATTTGTTGCAAAGAGCTATGAATGCACTGAATTCATGGACAAATACAGTACGACACTTTTCACTCTCTCCCCAAAACAAAAAGCAAGAGCCATCTACATAAACAATGAGCCTGTGAAAGAAGACATACAAGCTACTTATCTCGGAGTTACATTTGACAACAAACTATCTTGGAAACAGCAGATAAATCAGGCAATCCAAAAGCAAGGAGGAAGTTTGCTATATTCTAAAAAAGCTGTGTGGAACTATGTGGGGTGCGAGTGAGAAAATACTTAGTAGAGTTTACCAACAGAGTATATGCCCACATTTAGAATATGGATCATCTGCATGGTGCTCAGCATCAAACACCACACTGCAAGAGTTGGATAAAGTACAAAACCAGGCACTTAGGATCATCATAGGAGTGATGAAATCAACACCATTATTGGAGATGGAGAAATTGTGGAGGATACCAGCACTGAGAGAACGGAGGGACACAAAGGTGCTGATGCAGGCAGAAAAATTTTCACGCATGCTGAGACATCCAATGAAGGACCAAAATCTTGCAATGGAATGGCTTAAGAGAAGCAGTTTTATCCACCAAGCCAAGCGAATTTGTAGACAATCACCAGACATACCAAGAGTTGTTAACCCCCTACTGCCCATACCACAACAGACTCCCTGGACAGAAGAATCAGGATTGTCAATACAAATACGGACAGAAGTGAAAGGAATACTTGACAAAGAGGAACAGAATAGAATACAGCGTAAAACAATAACTCTCAGTTTCTTGGATGAAGAATACCCACAAGACCTATGGATTTGTGTGTACACAAATGGATCAGCACAGAATGCAGTAAAGAATGGTAGAGCAGGTACATACATAGAGTACCGAAATAACACTAGGGATATGGAGAAAATAGCAACAGGGAAATATTGTCACAATTATGATGCAGAAATCCAAGCAATAAAGTTGGCAATAGAAAAACTGCTGAAAAGTAATCTTAACCCACAGCCTGTAGTGTTTTTGACAGATGCAAGATCAGTACTCCCGGCACTACAATCCAGAAAATTACCACATCTGCAGACCTTATTGACTGAACTCCGCAAGCACCACAGGGCTGCCCTGCAGTGAATCCCATCTCACTGTGGAATACCAGGAAATGAGAAAGCGGAGCAGTTGGCAAAGGAAGGTGCAACAGGCACACAACCAGATGCACCGGTTACATACCATCATATAGGTCATATAGAGAAATCTGGACAATGGAGGCAGGCTAGAAAGGCTCATGAAATACATCCCCTACCAGCAACAACAATTATATGTCCGTACTGTTCTAGATTATTCCGAGCTTGCATCAAGCTTAACAGTCAGTTTGATTAACTTGTAAATAAAATACTTTTTTTTGAATTTGTGAATGCAGTTGTGCAACAAAAACTACCAAACAGTCATTTGCTGGTATTTTCTGTTGTAGTTGATCTCTTTCATAATATTTTTATCAATGTGAAAATTCTCTTGTATATTTATTTTTCATTTTGTACTGAAATAATAGTTGTACAATTTTCATTCAATCCTTTTTACATTGTTGTTTCACAGGTTCTTTCTGGCAAGTTTCTACTCAAGATATGATCCTTATCACTTTGTTGTTAATGCCAGTGTATTGGTACTTAATGTCATACCAAAGTTACCTCAGTTTCATAAAGTTAGACTCTTTGGTGTTAATAAATATTGATACAGATACATTAGATGCAGGAATTTAGCTTTGATATTTTGAGATATTTTTTTTATTTTGAATTAATTTAAAGGCATTTTCATACAAAATGAACATCCAAAAATTTAGAAGCAGTGATTTTCTCAATTTTAAGATGTTCTCGCAGGTGCAACTCTTTCCGTACATTTCACAGCACAGTGTGCCATGCTGATTTCGGCTGTGTATATTTCGTCACATATTCTTTTTATATGTCTTGTATCAATTTGGTATTGGTGAAATCTAATACCTTGATAATTTATCTAAAAATTCATATATATATAATATGTTATATGATAGATAAATATAAATATATAGATTGATTCTTAAAACCTATGACAAATTTTGTCTCAGAAATCTTTTGCATTGCATTGATAAAAAACTTCTGTATGGAAAGAGTTAAGTAAATTGTTTGAAAAATTACCTAAATTAAAACTTTGTTGAAACAATACTCCTGCTATAGAGACATTTGTAGTGACTCAAGAATCACACACAGTTAGTTATATAGTCATTATAAATCTATGTTTAGATTGAGATACTGCACTTCTGTAGGTCAGTTACTCTATTGTTTTCCTTAATTGTTTTATTAATTATTTGCTTAGGAAGTTTAGGTATTTGAGGGTGAGAAAAATCAAAGCATTGGGTTTGATCTAGCACCTTTGTTGTAGTTTAAAACTCTCAGTCTCAGGTCCAATCAAGATAATAGTAGAGTACATTCGTTATACATTTTACTAAACTCCCAAACTTATATGTATATATTTTATGTGTAAAAAAAAGTAAAGTACCCCCGTCACGCCAAGTGGCGTATAGGGAAATATGGTGTTAGTGACCCTATATTTTACAGACCTTCAGCACATGATTTTTGGGGTAATGTGGTCTGTATTACGCCCATGCTGCTTTACTTTCCCAGAAAAAAATCCGGTACCCATTTAAGGCTGGGTGAATTCGGAAGCCGTCGGTTGGGATCGAACCCTATCCCTTGTCCGTGGTAGTCCGGTTCACTAACCACTGAGCTATCGCAGCTCCCCATATTTATGTGTGCTGAAATGTTTAATCAGTAAAATTGTGTTATATGAAATATTATTTTGGATAATTGTAATAAAATAACCTTTATAAATTTAGTATTTAGATTTTTATCATTTGCAATGTGTTCTTTATTATCAGAGTGATACAAATTCATTTATTCTTAACACTGGAGAATTATGGTGATTGCAGATTGTAGTATCATAATCATTAATGCTTATAAGAAAGTCATGAATGAGGTCAAAATAGAGGTTTTGTGAAAGATTGGTATATATTGAAAGTGTTGCTTATGTATGTTATTCCTGGCTGTGATTGTCCTAACATATGATAGTTTTTACATGACATTTATAATCTTCTTCATATTGTTAAATACATACCACATATAAAAGGTAAAGTAAAGAGCCCCATCACTCCACATGGTGGTGGTGCACCTCCTGTCCTTAATAGTCCACTAACCACCGACCTATCATGACTCATATACCACACATACTTTTCATTATTGATGGGCAGAACTTTTCCATTAAAAATAAGGGAATGGAGTGTAGAGCCTCCACTATCATGGGCACATATTTTGAGGACGTACGACCCAGTGCTCTCTCTCCCTGGATGCTTGACCAACAGCAGTGTAACCAATTTATTTTTTTTCAGCTGGGTCAATTAATATCATACCAATCTTTCTAGCTGAAGTATCTACCTTAATTTTCTTTCCTATCTAAAAAAGACTTGTGTCATTTACATTTAAGACAGAAGAATCCAGCCAATAACTTGTTAGACAAACAAATAAAGATATATTAAGGTAATTGAAAATAAATAATAAAGTATTCTATTCATGAAATCGGTTTCATTGCAGTCGGGGCATCCCCATATCCACTCCACCGCCCATTTCAGCATTTCTCAAAGCGTTTACAGACTGATTGTTCCTGTAAGGTGTTGATTGTGGATGCATCTACATTTCCCACACTCTGGATCAACCAGATCCTTTTTTTCACCTTTAGACTCCTCAGTCTTTCATTATGTACATCAATGTCCCACCCATTCTTCTCCTCTTATCTTAAGGATAAAGAACAAACTTTGTGATGTCCTCTTTGTTCAGAATAAGGCCACACTTAGTGCCAAAACTGCTTACTTTTCCGCTATTTCATTGCTGTGTACACCAGCATGCCCTGGACAGTACACCCAGATTAATGCACTCACTTTAGATTTATTCAAGAACTGCATTCACTCCTCTTGTCAATCTTCTGTAGCATACTCTGCGAGTCACTAAGACTGCATACTTTGTCAGCCACTAAGATTGCATGATTCACATTCTGTGTAACCAACCATATTATCGCTGCCCGCTGCCATTGCTGTTTCTATATCCATTCTCATGCTGGACACCGTAATGCTACATTTTCCAGATTCCCTAGCCACTTCTCTGCCTTGATGGTATGCCACAAAACCCCAACCACTGCACTGTCCACAGGATATAGAACCATCTGTGTAGATGATAGGATCCTGAGGTGGTGACAATTTTTTGGTGGATTACCTTAATTACGGCCTCGGTATATATACAATAGGACCCAGTTGGAACACTCCCTGCTAAGCTGAATGATTGCTTTGGTTAGCTGCTTTTTCTCCGCTGTTACTTCTATCCAATCCTTGCCAGCCCTAATGTCATTCAAATCACATACTCTCCTTATGGACTCCTCTACCTCAGCCATCCAGAATTCTCCACGCCTGAGGCACCTGCCCTTGGTTGCATTCAATTCTGAAATACTTTCAAATAAGCCAGGACCTGAGCAGATCTATATCACAATCTAATGCTTAGTAAGTCAAGTTCTCATTGAATGTCATTGGGACAAGTACTCCCAGAAGACCAAATCAGTTTTGAGTATGTAGTTCGCACGTAATCATCACATAACATTCCGAAGAAAGTCATGGAGAGAAATTCTAACTATTGTTTTAAGAACAAGCTAAAACAATAAAAAGAGAACTACTAAACACAATTAGAACAAGACAAATGAAATTTTTGGGGCATGTTAAAAGACACAACAGCCTAATAAAAGTAATATTGGAAGGGAAAATACAAGGTAAAAGAGACAAGCAGACAAAGACTAACATGGACGAGTAACATCAAAAGATGGACAAGTCAACCTATGACAATCTGCACCATCAAAGCAAGAGACAGTGGAATGGCGCTCCGTGGTAGCCAACTTTCGATGCGGAGATGGCACTCAATGATGATGATGAGTTTGCACGATTAAGAATGCCACAGAAGTGCCCCAGGACTGGATGGTATAAGATACAGTCTTTTAAAGGAGGCAGAATCTGTCATTGTAAAGAGAATGTCACTGCAGACTTCAATCAGAACATTAGGACTGGGAGTGTCCCAGAAGAAAGGTTACATAGCTATCTGGTTCTGCTCTTTAAACCGGGTAAAGATAAGTCCACACTAAGTGCATATCGCATTATTACTATGCAGAATGTCTATGGAAAGGTTCTTTAAAAAGTCATATCCAAAAAGCTATGGGCTATCTTGAAATAATAACTGGTTAGTGAATTTATTTAAGAGAAGAAAACTGACAAAATCTTATTGCATCAAATGCCGTAATGAAGTTTTAAAATAATTAAAGGAGAGTTGTGTTCCTGGAAAGTGGAGAAGTGAGGCAACCTACACAACGATGGGACCAAGATAAGGATTTCCTACAAACTCAGCTAGATAATGAGAAACATTTAGATTGACAGTGAAATAGTGAAGCGTCATCTTTAGAACAGTCTACTTGATGGTGAGATCCATTCTATTCATGGAATCAATTTCATTATATTTGGGGCATTCCCTTATCCACTGTGTAAGTCCAAGCATACTTCATGTAAAATCAACATATCTGCGCAGCAGTTATTTTACCATATCACTTTAACAAGGATTCTTTATCCAATTTCATAATTTTCAAAATCCCTTTTTTTCTGCTTCTAAATTCTAAAATAAGCCTACCTTTGTGTGACACATTTGATTTCCACATTTGTGTTTTCTCAAGTCTTGCATGAACTTTTTGCTGTCAAATATTACTTTACGGTTGATTAATTGATTTTGTGGCAAATGGTGTAGTGATACTTTTGTTTGGATATATTACATACTTGAAATTCTGAACCATATATGTTTATTGCTAATTACTGTTAATATATGAAATTGTGTTACAGTTGTGAATCTTGCTATGTGCATTTTATCATTGCTGGTATTGCTTTGTTGTTTTGATTATAGATTTGCTCACTTCATAGTTCAAGACTGCTTCACTTTGAAAACTTGCATTTTCGGATTCTGATGTTTTTTTTTTTTAAATATATTTTATATGTACTAATCAGACTCTGATGTTTCCATGCATTTTATGTAGTTTATGACGAGTCTGTGCAGAAATTTAGTTTCATTTGGTCAAATTTGGTACAGAATTTTCAATAATAATATTGCACTAATACAGACAAAATCAGAATTTGGCTTATTCAGCATGTTTATGTTTCTATGGTTTTTTCTTATTCAAACACTAAAACTTGTAAGTAGATTGTGCTGCACAGTGTTTTTCACCTTGTAGATCATTTTATACATCGCCACCACACGCTGGCTTGGAACTGCTTCCCTGGCCATTGGCTTATGCATTTAATCCTTACATCAGTGGCATGATGGGTACTTTCTAATTTTCATCATCATCATCATTGAGTGCTGTCTCCATATCGAAGGTTGGCTACCATGGAGCGCCATTCTGCTCTGTCTTTTGCTTTGATGGTTTAGGTTGTCTGAGGTTGACTTGTCCATCGTTTGATGTTACTTGTTCATGTTAGTCTTGGTCTGCCTCTTTTACCTTGTATTTTCTCTTCCAAGATTACTTTTAGTAGGCTGCTGTGTCTTTTATCTATCTATCTATTGTCCTTTCGGGCCATAGCCGGCCCATACGGCATAGACCCAGATACTCTTTCTCTTATCTAAATTTTTTATTCTAGCAGTTTTCCATCCTTCTAAAGATATTTTTCGCCCGTGTGTTACCGGGGCCTCATTACGTGGGATGTAAAGAATAGTGACACTGTGACCTTCCAGGCATGTCGTAAGAGGCGACTAAGGAGGTTGATCGATGGTTTGACAAGCTGTCATTGTAAAAAGCATTGTTATGGAAACAGACCATAGATTTTAGAAGCAGTGATCTCTGCAATATGTGCCATTTTGGCACGCAAGGTTTCTGTTTTTGAGATTGTGGTTCTGCCCTATGTGCCGTCTTCGGCTCGAAAGGACAATAGATAGATAGAAAGATATTTTATCAAATCTCGCCATTTGTCTCTGTTCTGTGCAAGCAACTCTATCTCATTGAGGGAGCCGATTCCTGCTGCTCTTGCCTCTCCGATCAATGAAGTCTTTTATCATGCCCCAAAAATCTCATTTGTCTTGTTTGAATTGTGTTTAGTAGTTCTCTTTTCATTTTTAGTTTTAAGACTTCATCATTTGTTTTCTTTCCTTTCAATTCTCCCATTAATCCATAAGTCTTTAATTTTCTGTTCTGTTTTCTTGTCTAATGTCCTTGTTTTCTGGACTATACAGGAATGTTGAGAAAATATAACGTTCTGCTATTCTTAGATTTAGTCCTGGTGTTATTTGTTTTGGTGTTAGTTTTTTTTTACATTTTCCATCACTGGTTATAGTATGTCCAAGGTAGCTGTTACTCTGAAATGTCTCCAGGTCTATTCCTTCAACTTTGATATCCACTTGTAGGTTTTGAGAATTATCTTTGTTTATGATCATAATTTTAGTCTTTTTGATATTTTTTGCTTGTCATGTTTATTTCATTAAGTAATTATAGTAGAGCTTAGGATTTCTGCTAGTAATACAGTATCTTTCTTCTACTTTTTACTACTTTACTAAAATTTTCAACTATTAGAGTGAGTGTTGTATAATTATTTTTCTAACAAAATTGCTCAAAATGTAGATTCTTAAACACTAATATGTTTATTATGTGACTTATAACGTTTGGCCACATCCAGTTGTTCTTTAGGAAGTCTAATTACATATACATCGCCTTTGTCATCTTGGCATTTTCTGTATGTAATGAGCAATTAGTAAATTATAACAGATATTGTCAGATGCATTTATTTTTATTTAAAGCTTCTCTTAAGGCTGACTGCCGATATAGGATCTGCAGATCTGGTTGCAGGAGCAACATGTAGTTCTACTTTTATCTGTGATATTAGACCCCCCCCCCCCCCCCCCCCCAAAAAAAAAACCCCCCTTTTAACAAAAATTTGTTAGCACTTGTCAACTGATTTTTTCATCAACTCCATCTCATGTGTGATTGTGCCTTTCTTTTTCTATTCTTTCTGTAATTCTTCTGTCCTTATTTACCCAGTTCCTTTCACTGATGCAGAAATCCCTTATTGGTTCCTTGCACACATTTCTACAGCTTAAGAAATTTGCTTGATCCACTTTTCAGTATAATTCCCCACCCCCAAGATCCAATGCATGTTTGATAGTGCTTCAGCTTCACAAGGGAAATAAAAATGTTTGGTTGACTTCACAGCCATGCATATACTGCCATTTTCACCATATCAGTACACATTTCTTGCCTTCAAGTGCCTACTTAAGGGGTTCAATAATATAATCATTTGGTGTGCGGTCTGTGAGTGAGGTTGATGTTGAAGACACTTGAAATGCAGATTTGAGTGTCTCAGCCGTGATGTGTTGGCCTGTGCATTGTCATGCTGCAATACCACCAGAATAAACAAATGATGTTTGGACCTTATTTAGGGTTTAAAAATTGTTCTCAAGCGGGTCACAATAAGACTCAATGTTCACTATTGATCCTCTGGGCATGTAAAATTTCAGAATTTGACTCTTGTAGTTACAGAAAACCATGAGCATTATCTTGCCAACAAAATTGTAAAGGAGTAAAGGTCCCAAGATGCATTGAGATGCGAAGCTGCTGTAAAGCCGATGATAATAATGACAATTTTTTAAAAAGGGAGAAAGAAGTGGTATGGTAACAGCTTTACTTAAGTGAGTAACAAAACAAAAGTCGACATTTCGGCCTTGTAGGCCTTCAGTTGGAACAACAACACAAAAATATATATAAGGATATATACACAAATCTAACTACATGGCGATAATAGGCTAGATACTCAAGAAAGGAAATAAAAAAGATCACTTCCCTGCGGTCCATACAAAATTGTTTCAGTTTCAGCGAAAATGAATATCACATAAGCCTGCTTGCTTAGTTTCTGGTTGAACATAATGAATCCATGATTTTTCACCAGTAACAATTTATTGTAGAAAGTCATTTCAGTTTCGTACCATCACAACAGTGCATTGCAACCATCCACTTGAAGATCTTTCATTTTGAGGATTAGCTGCACTGGCATCCATCTAGCAAAAAAACTTTGTTAAACTGTCGCACCAAGTTGATGTTATGTGCTAAACTATGGCTGATACTATTTCTATATCACTTTTGTTACCATTTCCTTTTCATACACACAGGATAGACATTTTTATTTTTTTTTACATATTTCGAATATTTTTGTTTTGAATGTTTTGTTATTAGTTTTGTACGTGTGTTTTTCTTGTTTGTTCCTGCTGAAGGCCTATTGGGCCGAAACGTCGTTTAGTCTGTGTCATCCACTTATCACGTAAAGCTTCTAACATGCCATTTTTTTTTATTTTTTAATTTTTCTTTACTATTTCAATACCTTGTTGATTGCTACCCACCCGTCTTCTCTGAGGGATAACTCATTCCACTGCAGCAGCAATGTCAGGCATGGTCACACCAGTTGAATTTTCTTTGCCACTTAAACAACTTTCCTCATTTTGCTTTTGCATTCTTTGATGCATAACTGGTTTTTCACAATTGCTGCTCAAAAATGTATCACTGCACACACTTCTCCTCTTTGGAGCATCTGTGAGGGTGCTGCCATTTGATGACACCGCAGTGCATGTGATGGCTGGTGTACATGTGCACATTAATTCTGTATGTTTGAAGACACACCATTTTGGAACCATAACAGTTCCCTAAATGATTAACAATTTTTACCACCATATTAAGGTTACTTTTTGTGACTCATCCTTGTACATCAAACAAATAAGAAAGACAACCTGCAATGGCAAGATTGATGTGTGCACAACCAGCAAGCTACTGGAACCACTGTCATCATCTGCCAACAATGACAGCACCAGTGGGTTTGCCAAGAGTGTTATGATATCAATTTGTGTAACATCAACAGTGAAACATGTTATACCCTAAATCGTTTTATTTGTCACATTTTTCTGTTATGTTATTCTCGTGTGTGTAAAATTATGGATCTGTTTTAATCATACCTCACCCTAGTTTCCAAATAAATTTTGCTTACAAAACATAAAACTAGTTAACTTTTTCATTTGTGATGACAGAATGTCTTGTTTCTTCTGTGTTTATTGTTATTTTAGAAAATGTAGCTTCATGATCATTTTCCATATCTATTTTGCTTCACTAATGTACATCAAGTAACTGTTTCACTGTTGAGAGCTACAATCTGTGGCAGGAACAATGAATTTGTGTCATTCTTTCAAATTGTTGTAAGAGTACATACATTTATACAACAGGACATCTTCTTCTTCTGCGATCATGGCTCATTCAGACTAGGATTCCGGACTCTTATGAGGGCAGCTGTCTGTTTAAGTGATCCGGTTGCCCCATATAGTTTCTCTTCCAGGGAGGCGGGTGTGGACCACATTGTCCTTCTCAGTTCTATATACTGGAGGCAATCCTGTAGAACATGTTTTGTTATCCAGTGTACAGTGGTATTGGCTGCTAGTCCTATTTTGAGTTTGGTGAACATGTGGTTTCTCATTCTGTTGTGGCCAGTGAGTAGGCGAAGTAAGATGACTTGATCCCTCCTTGATATTTGGTGGTATCCATCCCTCTCGTTATCCTTTGGGTGTTCTTGTTTCCATTTTTCATGATACTGGCCTTTGATGATGGATTTGGCTTCATCATAACTGACCAGATGGTTCTCTTGTGGTAATCTCCCTCCCTCTTTAGCTAATTTGTCTGCGTGTTTGTTTCTGTGTATATTACTGTGTGATGGTGTCCTATTATTATATTATGATCATAAACAAAGAAAATACTCAAAACCCACAAGTGGATATCAAAATTGAAGGAATAGACCTAGAGACAGTTCAGAACTACAACTACCTTGGACATACTATAACCAGTGATGGAAAATGTACAACTGAAATAAACAAAAGAATAGGAATGGCAAAAAGTAATTTTGATGTCATGAATAACATACTAACATCCAAAAAAAATAACACCAGGGCTCAAACTAAGAATAGCAAAATGTTACATCTTCTCAATATTCCTATATGGTGCAGAAACATGGACATTAGACAAGAAAACAGAACAGAGAATTGAAGCCTTTGAAGTGTGGATATATAGAAGAATAGGTAGAATTGGATGGAAGGAAAAGAAAACAAATGATGAAGTCTTTAAAACAACTAAAAATTAAAAGAGAACTACTAAGCACAATTCAAACAAGACAAATGCGATTTTTGGGCCATGTTAAAAGACACAACAGCCTACTAAAAGTAATCCTGGAGGGAAAAATACAAGGTAAAAGAGGCAGACTAACATGGACGAGTAACATCAAAAGATGGACAAATCAGCCTATGACAACCTGCAACATCAAAGCAAGAGTCATCAGAATGGCGATCCATGGTAGCCAACCTTCGTTGCGTTGACGGCACTCGATGATGATGGTATCCACTTGATGACCACTCTCTGGAAGTTATTGTACAGTTGGTCTAGGGTTGTTAACAAGTCATCTAGCTCACTGTTCCTGGGGTTTTTTACAGCTGTTAGGACTGACAGTGCATCAGTGAGTATCACCAATTTCTTGTGCACGTTATTTTTGTGTTGGATAGCCAGTTTTGCAACGTCTTTGAGGACTTCAGTTTCTGCTGTATAGTTGTTTGAGAATTTCCCAGTAGCTATTGACTTGGTGATCCCTTCCTGGTTATTTAGCCTAAAGAACACACATCCTCTTTAATTTCTGGTGGCATTTGTAGCAGAGCCATCTATGTATATCTGTGACCTGGAGTCCTGTAGGTAGTTGTGGTTTTTGTGTTTTCTCTCTGTGTCAGGGTGTCTTTTTTCATGATTCCTATTATGTCTTCCTTAAGTTCTGGTATTTTGTGTTTCCCATGAAGAGTCATATCAAATGTTTTATCAAATGGGCTTATGGGTTTCGGCATTGTTTGGGACAGTACTGGGTCACTAGTTGCCAGTTCTTTGGAGATTGCAGCGAAGTCTTCCTTTTCTGAAACCAGTTATTCTTTGGCGCATGGGGTGGCTAGGAAGCTTTTTATACTTCTCTGCTTGTTGCATTACTTTAGTTTTCCGTCTGTCTTCTAAGGGTTGTAAACCTGTTACTGTTTCTAGAGTCTAAATAGGTGTAGATTTCATAGCACCATTGATGATACGGGCAGCCTGATTTTGTGTTCTGTTAATTTTGCTAAGCTGTGATTTGGAAGCTGTGACTCCATACTCTAGGACTGGTCTTACTCTCTCTCTCTCTCTCTCTCTCTCTCTCTCTCTCTCTCTCTCTCTCTGCGATCAGGACTCAGAGTAGGATTCCAGACTCCCACATGAAGTCAGCTGTCAGGTTAAGTGTGTTGATCGCCCCCACAGACAGAACATCACAATTAGAGTCTGCCAGATCCACTCTGATTGAACAGCCGTTAAAACGTTGCACTGTGTTCTGCGCCAGTGGTCCAGTGCATCCGATTTCAGCCAGCATTTTATTCAGGTTTGCTTTCCTTAGCCTTTGATTGTCCCCAATCTTCCTGCAAGGCAGCAGATTGTCTTTCAGTAGGGGGATTCTGCCCTTAGATGGTCGGCCTTCCCAGGTTTACGAGCACCATCTGTCCGAGTCACTAGAGGTGAATAACACAGAGATGTACATAGCGATACGAGACATGACTAACACCGACACACATCAAGATATATGACACATGACTAACATAGATATGCACATAAGGATATGAGATATGACTAACATAGACATGCACATACAAAGATATGACACATACCTAACATAGACATACATCATCATCGTGTGCCTTCTCCGCAACGAAGGTTGGCTACCATGGATCGCCATTCTACTCTGTTTATTGCTTTGATGGTGCAGGCTGTCATAGATTGACTTGTCCATCTTTTGATGTTACTCGTCCATGTTAGTCTTGGTCTGCATCTGCCTCTTTTACCTTGTATTTTTCCTTCCAATATTACTTTTAGTAGGCTGTTGTGTCTTTTAACATGCCCAAAAAATTTCATTTGTCTTGTCTTAATTGTATTTAGTAGTTCTCTTTTATTTTCAGTTGTTTTAAAACTTTATCGTTTGTTATCTTTTGTTTCAATCCAATTCTACCTATTCCTCTATAAATACATAGACATACACACAAAGATATAAGATATGACTAACATAGCCAGGCACACACAAGGATATGAGAAGTGACAAACACAGACATGCACACACAATGATATGAGATATGACGAACATAAACATGCACACAAAGATATGAGATATCCCTAACCCAGACATGCACACACAAAGATATGACACATGACCAACACAGATACACATTAAGATATGAGATATTACTAAACTGAGACGCACATAAAGATATGAGACATGATTAACACGGACATACCGAGATATGGCTAACATGATACACACCTAGATATGAGCCATGGCTAGCACACACACACACACACACACACACACACACACAAGCTATATAAGATTTGAGCCACGGCTAGCACAGAAACACACCAAGATATGAGCCATGACTAGCACAGAAACACACCAAGATATGAGCCATGACTAGCACAGAAACACATTAAGATGTGAGCCATGGCTTCACGGAAAAACACCAAGAAATGAACCAAGTCTAGCACATAAACACAATGAGGTATCCATTTGCTTGGGTTTGTTTTAGTATGCAGACTCTTCTTAACGTAGGAATCATCGATATACGAGACGCAGGCTTCAATTAACTGTTCACAGGTTTCGTTCAAACAGTTGTCCGGTGATTTGAGAGTAGTCTGACCCGTAGAACGTTTCCGTGCATGCACAGTTCCCGGTTGACTGTTCACAGGTGTCGTTGTTTTACTCTTCCTACGTATAGTCGTTTCAAGATATTGCTGTCTGCTCCCCAATCCGTTCCTGCCAATTTCTTCATAATATCTGTTCGTTCTCTACTCTTTTGTTTGCTTTGTCTATCTGATTTATCCATTTCATTCTGCGATCCATGGTGACGCCAAAATATGCTGGGTTTTGGTCAATAGGAAGTGTATGGTCTTTTATCTTCAATTTTGCAGAAAGTGTGTTTCTTGATGTTGCTGAAAATTGTGTATGTAGTTTTTTTTTTTTCGTTAATTAGTAGTAACCAGGTGTTCATCCATTTTTCAAGTTTTCCTAGGGCATCTTGCATTCTGGAGCTAGCCACTGACATAGATTCTTCACGCGCCCATATCACCAGGTTGTGTGTACATTGCTGAATGTATTTTGGGTGGAATGTTCATTACAATATCATTTATGAAAATTAAAAGAGCATTGGGGATAGGACTCTACCTTGTTCCATTCTGGCTGTCTTACTTAGTTATCCACATACTTGTACTCTGGTCGTTCTGTCTTACTTAGTTGTCCATGTACTTGTACTCTGGCCGTCCTGTCTTGTAGGTATTGAGATATCCAATTTAATAAACGGCCTTGGATGCCAAGTCTGAGAAGCTTGTTCTTTAATCCTTCTCTCCATACCCTATCAAAAGTCTTCTCCGTGTCGACCCACACTGTCAGTGTGTGTCTCTATTCTTGTAGAGCATCTTCTATTTCCTGTGCGATGTAGGTGATCAGGTCTTCAGTTGATCTGTGCTGACGGAAACCACTTTTTTGCGGTATGATTTGTTGTTTTCTCTGCAAATGCCACATGAGTCTTCTGTTGACCAGCCTTTCCATGAGTTTGCTCAGGCAGCTCAGTAAGCCAATTAGTCTATAGCTACTTAGGTCAAGTGGGTCTTTTCCATGTTTGAGGATGGGCACCAGATTGACTTCTTTCCAGGTTGTTGACATTTGACCTCTCTTCCAGCTGGCATTTATTACCCTTAGAAGCTGGCCCTTGGCTTTCTGTCCCAGTTTTATGAGCATTTATTTAGTGATTCCATCTTTTGCAAGGGCATAACAGGACATATAAAGACATTTTAAAATCAATCTACAGCCTAAATTATACATGGGCAGGTGAAAGGATAATTTAACCAAAACCTATTTTCAGCTGACATTGAATGAATTAAGTAACAACATTGCCTGTTCTTACTTTAGTTTGTTGAGTAATTACAATGTTATACTTATTCATTCTTTCTTTGTTATATGGCCCAGTTTTATTTCAAACACTCTGCTCTGTTAATTAACCTACTTTTCAAGTGATTCAACTATTGCTGACTTATGATAGCCCTTGATTGTGTCATCAAAACTGTTACAAACGGTGCCATGCCACTTAGAATGTTATTCCTGTCACAGAAGTTAGTGCTAGGAAAATATTTGCATCACATTCCACTTGATTTGTGACCAACTAATGTGCTTTGACAAATAGGCTATTCTTGTCAAACTGATATTTATATTTATATTATTTATAATATAATATATATTTGATATTTATTTGCTGATATTTATTTACAGCATTTGCTTAACTGATAGAAATTACAGATTGTGTAACAAACTAGATAACTTTGTGAAGAGATTTATAAGTAAAAATTGTAACGGTTCCTTGTTTGGTATATGGGTAATATGGTGTTCGCAGGAATATTTTTCCATGAACTAGGCACATTCTTAGGTGATGTGGTCAGTTTCAGTGATGTGGTTAGTTTCATGCCAGGTCACCTTTACTTCCCAGAAAATCTCTAATACATTTTTTTTTAGGCTGGCTGAACCTCAGAACCTGTTGTTTCAACCAAAAAAATATAAAAATCTGCCACTTGTGGGAATTGAACTAACTTAGACCCATCTGATCAGGAAGCAAGCATGTTAACCACATAACCACCTAGGCTCTTGAAGACATCAATTAAAACAAAATTTGTTTGCTTATAGTCACTTGTTCCCTTTTATTAACAGCAGTAGTTATTTTACTCTATAATTTTACATTGAGGATAAACTAGCAGTCTAAATACTAGGCCTGCAGCATTTACAAAAATTGATGTGGTTAAAGTACATACATCATATGTACAAGTACATCATAGGTCTTGATTTTTATTTTCATATTAGTTATCATCTAATTATTTCATGTCACCAGACAAACAAGAATTTCTTTTTAACCCCTTTGTGATGGAGTCTGGAAGACTCAGGCACTTAAAGAAAGAAAGAAAGAAGCCCTTCATGCCCCAAATATTGTGTACTGGGAATATAGTTTTAGTTCCCATATTTTTTCTACATTTCTTCCAGTGACATGGCAGCTATGTGTGGTCGTTTTTATAATTCGGCTCTTGCTGATGTATTTAAATGATTTACATGACAGTCTTGTTGTGAAATTATGTGTTGCTATTTCCAGTTTTGGTGTATGTTTTACTTTTGACGAGTGGATGGGCTGTGGACTTTACAAATATATAAGTGGAATATGATTTATTTTTCTTTGTGTCGTGTGTTCGCAGTTTGACAGGCAAACACATAGTTCGACAACAATGGCGCCAGTCGGGTATGTTCAACCCGAATGAAAAGTCTGTGACGGTGGATGGGGCGGAAGAATCAGAAATGATCAATGGCCTAGAAAGCAAAAAGAGCAAAGTACACATGAGGCATATTCAGAACATGAAAGACGAATATGGCAGACCACCGTGAAAGAAATTGGAGCCTCATCACGTAACAATCCAAAGAAAGTTATGGAGAGTAAAAGTATTAAAACAACTAAAAATGAAAAGAGTACTACTAAACGCAATTAGAACAAGACAAATGAAATTTTTGGGGCATGTTAAAAGACACAACAGCCTAATAGAAGTAATATTGGAAGGGAAAATACAAGGTAAAAGAGGCAGACCAAGACTAAGATGGGCGAGTAACATCAAGGATAGACAAGTCAACCTATGACAATCTGCACCATCAAAGCAAGAGACAGAGTGGAATGGCGCTCCATTGTAGCCAACCTTCGATGCGGAGACGACACTCGATGATGATTTTTCAACCATGTGCACAATTATCCATGAAGTGATTAGTACTATGCCAGACCCATTTTTCTTTCCTAGAAAATTCTCTTTACTCATTTAAGACCGTGTGAACCCAGAAACTGTTGGTTGGTACTCTAACCCAACCTCTTGTCCTTAGCAGACTAGTT
Source organism: Megaustenia siamemsis (assembly GCA_032433765.1). Classification (NCBI taxonomy): domain Eukaryota; kingdom Metazoa; phylum Mollusca; class Gastropoda; order Stylommatophora; family Ariophantidae; genus Megaustenia; species Megaustenia siamemsis. The sequence goes on from JAVIAB010000051.1 coordinate 58,929,371, forward strand.
CACTAACCAATTCTCTAATGCAGCTTCCTTTGGATTACCAAACGTTGGAGCTAGGCTGGTCAAATACATTCTGCTGTCATTTTTTTTTCTGCCATTCACAAACCAAAGTCCAAGATATGGCCTTTTCTCTTAATTGCGATACCTACATGTGACTCACTTGTTTATTGCACTGTAGAAAAAATTACTACAAATTAAATGTAACATTTAAATTTTGGAAAATCAAATTTTCTTTGAACTTTAGCTACATGGCAGTGTGTAAACACTAAACACAGGGATCTGATGCAGTAATCATTACTTGCTGTACTGTCGATTTTTTGCCAGAAATGCGACCACATACCTCACCCCTTCCCCATTGTCTATTCATATGACGGCCAAAAAAACCGTCAGATTAGCCATTATGTTCGGTGCCTTCTTGGCGTTGTTTACTGACTCTTCTATGTTCGAAAGATTTCTTTAATATCAGTGTGATGGTCAAGGAGATTCCCCACATGAGAAGATTAAAAAAAAAAGGAAAAATAACAAATTTCTTAAAAATTGGCAGAATTTCAAATAAGAACTGTGTGTCATGTACGATATCGTATACATTTTTACTAGGAGATTGATTTTTTAAAATCCAACATCAAACAAAACAAACAAAAACACTCAGGGGGTCACCTTTAGTAATATTTAAGAAGGTATAGGGAGTGAGGAAATGTTTGCCCATGGGAAACTAACATTTAAAAAAAAAATGTATTTTGAAGCAGTAATTTTTATGACAGTATCATAATATAGGGTTAAGTAATGGTACTTATATCAGACGAATAAACCATAGCTGAACAAGTTTGACAAAAATAAATTCCATCATTAGTAGTAAAAGTAAAGTACCCCCCGTCACGCCAAGTGGCGGCGTATAGGGAAATATGGTGTTAGTGACCCTATATTTTACAGACCTTCAGCACATGATTTTTGGGGTAATGTGGTCGGTATTACGCCCGTGCTGCTTTACTTTCCCAGAAAAAATCCGGTACCCATTTAAGGCTGGGTGAACCCGGAGCCGTCGGTTGGGATCGAACCCTACCCCTTGTCCGTAGTAGTCCAGTTCACTAACCACTGAGCTATCGCGGCTCCCACTAATTTTTAGGGAATTAGTAAAACCCAGGTGTCCTCGCCAGGGTACGAACCCCGGCTGTTGCCGTGGTAAGCCAATCGCCTATCGATTGCGCTAACCGGACACCAATTATTGTAAAGGGGTTAAAAATGAAATATTTATTTTGAAGCATCAGGGTTTTTTTTTTTTAAACATCTGGGTCTACGGTGACTTTTGTTACTTGTTTTATTAAAAATGTACAATCATTTGTTAGCCGTTAGGGCTGTGTGGTCTAGCGATAAGGCACTGACTTTTTGACAAGAAGTTCCCAGGTCTGAATCTCCACAGACTTAGAATTTGTTCATCAAATCCTAGGTCTATTCATGGCCTTACCCTCTGCCTATCTCTAAGTTATGAGATCCAATGTCTCGTGGATAAGCAAAAAACAAAAAAAATCCCATGTGCACTCAATTTCCCAGTTAAAAGTCTATTTTGTATTTGGTATGCAAATTAAGTTAAGCAAATTACAGAAATAATATCACAGGCTGCTGTCTCCTCCCCCCCCCCCAACCCCCCGCCCACACACATTTATGTTTGTAGTAGAAAATACAAAGGATGGCTGTTGCTCTTTATTACATAACACTCTGTCTGTATATATCCCACCAGAAGGGCTACAACCAGAACTTTGTATCTCCTTTGACACCCGAACAGGTACAAGAGGAAGTGAAAAGAGAAAGAAAGTTTTAATAAAAGATAAAAAAAACAAAATGTACAAAGCAGCAATCACATTTATTTAGCATTGTTGGAATAAAGAGAAATGAATATAAGGACTGTCATGGAGTACTTCACTTATTTCCTCTTCATCAGTGTGATTCAATCTTTTTGTTATCTTTTTGCAGGCCAAAAACAGCACCCTGCAAAAGGAAGGTAGTGGGCCATCACATATGTTTGTTTATTTATATATATATATGTGTACGGATAAATATAAACATATAGATAGGTAAAATCAAAAGTTTACAAGCAGAAAATATGTTAGCAAAAAAAAAATGAGAACATCAAAGAATTTACTCACTGTGCTCCTAAGCTCAATCCGCTGGCTCCACCTCAATTTTTTTCTAAAGACTAACAATTGTGTGCTTGAAGACTAATTTAAGGAGCATCTGACAATGTTGTCTTGCAGCTTTCTGTCTACTTTTTGAAGAGGCATTTTCTTCTCAGCCTCAGACTGTCTTTCAAATTAAACTAAACCTCAATTGCCATCCAAAAAGAAATTGAAAATCTAAGCACTAGATTGTTTTTTTTAAATTAACGCCGTTTAGCACTTATAACCGTCTTACAATTTCCATTAAATTTGTCTGTGTTGGTCACATCTTTGTGTGTGCATGTCTGTGTTAGTCACCTCTAGTGACTCGGGCAGATGGTGCTCGTAAACCTGGGAGGGTCGACCTTCTAAGGGCAGAATCCCCCTACAGAAAAGATCATCTGCTGCCTTGCAGGAAGATTGGGGACAATCAAAGGCTAAGGAATGCAAACCTGAATCAAATGCTGGCTGAAATCGGATGCACTGGGCCACTGGCGCAGAACACAGTGCAACGTTTTAACGGCTGTTCAATCAGAGTGGATCTGGCAGACTCTAACTGTGATGTTCTGCCTGTGGGGGCGATCAACACACTTAACCTGACAGCTGACTTCATGTGAGAGTCTGGAATCCTACTCTGATTGAGTCCTGATCGCAGACAGAGAGAGAAATTTGCTTTTATAGATGTTTATTTTTTTGGCGTTACTCATACCCACGGATAAAACCTGATGGTGATCAATCTTATTGGTCAAGCTTATCTACACCTTCAGACAGCCCCACTAAGTAATTTTTATAGCTTTGTTCCAGCGATGGGCATCCTTTCAAAACCTGTTAATCAACCTTTTCTTGTTGTCTTTGAAGAGGTCAGGATTCAACTGTCCATGCAGCCGATAGTTGAAATTCTATCTCACCCATGTAAGAGTATCCAGTTGTTGGGCATTTGTTTCATAACAAGATGAGAACTTTTGCCCTTATTAGATGGTCACTCACTGCAATCTAAAATTCACACGCCCATAAGCATAACATTAGGGAACAGATCTAAAGACCCATTTTCTCAAAGAAGTGGTTGCAAAAAAACCTTTTAAACCTCTAGTCAAAAGTATTATCACCTGTTAACATTTCATGAAATGGGGCAACATTGTCGTATGAAAACAGAATGTTTAGTACCAGGAAACTATAGAACCTGCAGAAAAGATTGACCTATTTTCCCACTACCAGCAAGTTTGAAATTATGGTATTGGTTTATCTTCTATTAATGAAAATCATTAAAGAGGATCGCTGGCCTTGGGTTGCACTACTCAGCTCTACATTATATTATCAATTTACCTAAAGTTTAAGAGAAAGGTTCAATAGGAAGTCAACTTTGGTAGTAACTCAACAACATAAATGATAAATAGCTGTGGAGAGACATGATCACCTATGCCTGCTAACTGATGAAGGTTATGATATGTGACACTATGAAACGTTGTCATCCTTGTAAAGCTGCCCCTCCCCAACTTGAAAAAGAAAGCATTTTAGCCTTTTTTTTACATTTATATAAGATTGACTCTTTCAATTTAGTTCTATCTTACAACTTCCTTGTGTGCTATTGACTTCTTACAAAGAATTTATGCACTAAAAGTAATTGACACAAAAGACAACTGCATATAAGTTTTTAATATAAGCCACATTCTATATTTTGACAAATTTTGGATTCTGTGTTTATGCAAACCATCTTAAAGTAAAGATTCCCTCCACTGCTTGTTCCGAGTATGGGGAATATGGTGTTAGTGATCATATTTTTCCATGACCAATGCACATTTTTTTTAGTGATGAGGGGTATCATGCCAGATCGCTTTTATTTCCAACAAAATAAAACTCTGGTACCCATTTTTACTGGCTAGGTGAACCCCAGAGCCTTGTTGGTCTGAAAACAATGTGCCACTTCTGAGAAACAAACCGGGCCCTTCTGATAAGGAGGTGAGCATACTAACCACTCAGCCACTAAAGATCCTGCAGTGAACATCTCTTAATCAAGGCAGATTCTGTTAGACATTTAGTTTGACTTATATATACTTCATTTTGATACTTCAATCCAAAAATAATGTGCTTTCTTCTTCACTGTCCCTCTCTAGATTTGCTTTTGACTAGACATTTATTAATCTTTCAGTAGATATATGTGACTATGTCAATAACTTTATATTGTGTGTATTTTTTTTAACTTAGCTGATGATATTTTAAATACATATATCATTCTCAACTTATTTGGTGTTGTTGCTAGGCATCTTTTTATCATATAATTTTTCAATATAACAAGTCTATTTATAGACAAACGGTTTACATTCTGATGATTGTCATATGAGTACGAAGCCCTTAGATGAGAACAGAGCAGTTGTAGGAGAACCTGCCCCAACAAAAAGGTGATAATAAAGAAAGTCTCAAAATAACAAAGAAATTTCAAGACTCAAGTGTCAGTATGTCATAAAAATTATAAAGAAGTTCTGGCCATATTATTGAACCAACATGAAGGGTATATTAGCCATTCCCCACAAATTCATGAAAAAAAAACGTGGTGGATTTAAGAGGAATAGTTAACATTTTTTTGTAAGTGAGGAAGCATATATGTTCAGTTTTGACAGATCTGGGGAGTTGTTCAGAAAAGGATTGCCATAAAGGGGAAAGTGGATGGAATTTTCACTAGCAATCACAACAAATGTGTTGAAAATAAACTATCTTGTTGGATGGAATTTTCACTAGCAATCACAACAAATGTGTTGAAAGCAATCACAACAAATGTGTTGAAAGCAATCACAACCAATGTGTTGAAAGCAATCACAACAAATGTGTTGAAAATAAACTATCTTGTTGGATGGAATTTTCACTAGCAATCACAACAAATGTGTTGAAAATAAACTATCTTGTTGGATGGAATTTTCACTACCAATCACAACAAATGTGTTGAAAGCAATCACAACAAATGTGTTGAAAGCAATCACAACAAATGTGTTGAAAATAAACTATCTTGTGGATGGAATTTTCACTACCAATCACAACAAATGTGTTGAAAGCAATCACAACAAATGTGTTGAAAATAAACTATCTTGTTGGATGGAATTTTCACTACCAATCACAACAATGTGTTGAAAGCAATCACAACAATGTGTTGAAAGCAATCACAACAAATATGTTGAAAATAAACTATCTTGTTGGTTCACATTAAAGATAGAAAGACAAATCGTCATTGTAAGAGACTTGTCTATGATATCTTTTAAAAGGTTTTATAGCGCATCAGACTTTTCAACAACATTTACAACAATAAAAAACAAAATACATAATAAAGTAAATATTTACATTCACATACACTGAGGAAAGCATTCAATGTAAACTATTGCTAGATGAATACAAATTAGATTCACTTACACTGAGGAAAGCATTCAATGTAAACTATTGCTAGATGAATACAAATTAGATTCACTTACAAAAACAATATCAATGATTACATAAATTGTTCTTCATCCTAGACATCCTAACAATTTAAATAAACAAAATTTTCTCAAGAAATTGACTAAAAAAAAAACACCAAACTGACTAAATATAAAAAAGATGTTACTGACTGAATCGGAACTCAACTCAAACAATAATAAGATATATATTTTATGACACCTGCTGAAAAAGACACTTGCACTGAGAAAAGTGTTAGAAGCATATATGAGAGGAAAAGGAAAGATAAAAGATTGGTTTAGAGCTGGAGTGAATGAAGTATGAAAATGTTGCTCTTCCCAACAAAGACTTAACCTATCATTCAGCTTCAGGCAGAAGCCAATTGCTGCTCCTACTTCAAACTAAACATCTATTTTCTATCTTCTAGCTTGCTATAAGCAGAAACATTTAAAAATTCAATTAAAACATATTTCTTCTTCTTTCCATCCTCATTTGCCTTTTAGCGTCAAGGGGTGATATAATTTTGCGGTCTTTTGCTCTGCTGTTCACCTTTGCTGCTGTTATGTTTACCAGTGTTTCTAGTATTCCATCGATCCATCTTTTTCATGGTCGGCCCTTGGGTCTGGTATTCTCACAATGTTTATTGAGGGTTAGTTGTGTTGTGTTTTGATCTTTCTGCTGTGTCACGGTGGCCAAACCATTTTATCTGTTGTTTCTTTATATATTCTATGGTGGGGGCTATTCCTAGTTTTTTTCTCAGTTCTTCATTTCTGATCTTATCTCTCAGACTGTTTCCTGTCATTCGTCTGACACATTTGATCTCATTAGAGATTATTTGTCTTATTGTTCTTGCATCTCGAGTCCAGGACTGGCATTGGTAGCACAACATTGGAATGAAGATTGTATTGTAGAGTGCACATTTTGAAACATATTTCTACATTATATAAATTCAAACATAAACATATGACTTCATCATAAAATCCAAGCAAAAATAGCTGCTCTTATCATCCAGTACAAAGCAAAAGCATTTTGTTTTTAACTGCTGACTACATCCTACTACTACGTCATTCAGCAATAATCTATAGATCTAACTTCAGGCAAAACTCTATGCTCCATCATTATTAATACACTTCATAATCAAGTTCTGGCCCATTAAATCCAACAAAAGCAAAGTTGTAATAGAAAATGCAACAAGATGTGCATCCAGCTAGAACCCACAAGGGAAGTGAAAAATAAAACAAATGATGAACACCTGCAACAATCAAATAAAGATGAAAATGCTAGGGTCTCAAAGGCAAAGCTCACCAAGATAACTTAATGGTGACAGATGTAGCCCTACTTTTTTTTTTCTTACAAAAATAACATAACAGTCACTCAACATCAATGCACTTCAGATTCATAGATTCTCATTTGTTTAAGCATATTTCTGATTCATACAGCCCATCACTTCCTAATCACTTTAGGCATATTAACTGTAGTGACAACTATCACCAACTCAAGTGAGTTAAAACAGGTTATCCTGTTCTGTCTTAGAATGGGAAACAGTAATCAGTCACACTTGTACAGACAAGGGCTTGTCTCAACAATCATGTTTATATGTGGACAGGCCTGGGTAGACAGTTGAACACACATTGCAGGACTATCATCATCATCATCATCGTGTGCCTTCTCCGCAACGAAGGTTGGCTACCATGGATCGCCATTCTACTCTGTTTCTTGCTTTGATGGTGCAGGCTGTCATAGATTGACGTGACCATCTTTTGATGTTACTCGTCCATGTTAGTCTTGGTCTGCCTCTGCTACCTTGTATTTTTCCTTCCAATATTACTTTTAGTAGGCTGTTGTGTCTTTTAACATGCCCCAAAAATTTCATTTGTCTTGTCTTAATTGTATTTAGTAGTTCTCTTTTTATTTTCAGTTGTATTAAAACTTTATCGGGACTATCACATATTTAAAATTATGGACTGAGCATTGGCAAACAACGATCATATCAACACTAACCTTGTTTGGAGGTCCTGTATAGTTCTTATATACAACAACTTATATTCATAGAAATTACCTTCTTGTGTAGACATTTACCAAATAGATAGCAAAAGAAATGATGATCCAGAAAAATTCTTTTCCTGCCATACAAAATAATTTGTGCTTTTTTCAAAGCAACATGAAAGACACACAACCACAATGATAGTGATAGAAAGACAGTGGAGTTTTAATAAAAATAGATATGAAAAAAAAAATAATTCATTAAAGAAAATATCAGACTACACACCAATACAGCTAGTGCAAATAAATAATAACCCTTTTAAAACAATTGGCTATGCTTTGGTTAATATATTACAAAATGTTGTAACTCAAGTACAACATTAAAAAAATTAGATACTGTACAAAAAAACTGCATAGTTTATGGTTTCATGATATGAAAAATTATATTATGAATACACACAATCTTATATTGTTCACAGATACAGGGAAAGGCATGATGAAATGATAGTAAATCATTCAAGCACCTGTTTTAATGTGTATCACAGATGTCACACAAACAATCAAATCAACAGCTGTTATATATATATATATATATATAATTAAAGTGAAGGTTACCTCCATACCTTGCTGGGTATATGGGGAATATAATGTTAATGACCATACTTTTTCCATGACCACCCACACAGCACATGTTTGTTTGATACGGTCAGTATCACACCAGGCCACTTTTACTTCCCAGTAATCTTTCTGTTACCCATCGCTAGAGGCTAGTGAACCCCAGTTTTGTTGGTCTGAAAAAAATCTGCCACTTCTGGGAATTGAACTTGGACTCTTCTGATGGGGAAGTGAGCACATGAGGCTTCTATATATAAAAGTAGAAAAAATTAAAGAGCCCCCGTCACGCCAAGTGGCGTATAGGGAATATGGTGATAGTGACCATAAATTTTACAGACCTTCAGCACATGATTTTTGGGGTAATGTGGTCAGTTTTACGCCCGTGCCGCTTTACTTTCACAGAAAAAAATCTGGTACCCATTTAAGTCTGGGTGAACCCGGAAGCCAGCGGTTGGGATCAAACCCTACCCCTTGTCCTTTGTAGTCCAGTTCCCTAACCACTGAGCTATCGCGGCTACCTATATGTCCTGTTATGCCTTGCAAAAGATGGAATAACTAACGAAATGCTCATAAAATTGGGACAGAAAGCCAAGGGCCAGCTTCTAAGGATAATAAATACCAGCTGGAAGAGAGGTCAAATGTCGACAACCTGGAAAGAAGCCAATATGGTGCCCATCCTCAAACATGGAAAAGACCCACTTGACCCAAGTAGCTATAGACCAATTAACTACTGAGCTATCGCTGCTTCCTTCCATATATAATACAACTTAAAAGACAGTGACCAATTTAACCAGCGTAACAGTGGAGTGGAACACATCTTCTGGTCAGCTTTTCAGATTTCAACAGCTCAGGTCAAAGCACCAGTTTTGGAGACTTTTGTTATGGACCATAAAGTCCCTCAGTGGAAGACATGACAATTTCAGGAATTTAGAATCAAGCATGGCACAAGTAAGGGAGTTATGTTGGGGCATGATAAGACTGGCAAATTGATAATAAAAAGGATTAAATATAACAAACTATGCCAGCATTATTAATTTGTAGGAAGACACCATGAGAAATTGTTCTCTAGAGTTGCCCCTCAACGTAAAGCTGTATTCATCTTTATCATCTTTATTCTCTTTCTGTATTACATTGCCCTATTTTGCATATTAATTTACTTCATATTTCACAATCCTCTACAGTAAATGCTATAGGCTATTTGTGTTTTAACTGTATGTGTTGTATATACATTATACATTATATATTATATCTACAATGACTTTCAAGAAATAAAATCTTTGACCTGTACACCACAGCGGCAACTGCACTGAAGCATGCAGCCTTTAATTCTCAAGCTAAAGAAAAAAATAACAGGATAAATGTCTTGAGACATTTTCTTTACACTTAAATGACCTTTATGTTGCTTTAAAGAAGATAGGACTCACTAAACCAATTTTCACATTACATAGTAACCACTTACATTTTGAAACAGATAAGTTACAAAAGTTGTTGAAGAAAATAACAAAAATAAAAAAATGAGGACTTTCTATTATTTCTTTTTTTTTTTTTTAACAGCCATTTGTGATAAAGAGCAAATAAGATTTCAGCAAAACTCAAATATAGTGTTAAACAGTCTAACTAAAATTAATTCTCCCTCCTTGTTAATTGCTCTAAGAAGCAGTGTATCGCAATAAAGTTGTGATTTTTATATTCTTTGACTCAACACAATTTATTTAAAAAAGATTAATGACAAATACACAGTGTTAAAAAGTTTCACTAAAGTGAATGTAAAATACAAAGTGCTCACAAAGCTTTACTAATGTAAATTTAAAATGTAAGGTTTAAACTATACAAAAGTGAATGTAAAATACAACAGCATTATTATTCAAACATTTTACAAAAGTGAATGTAACGTAAGACGATGGTCATACGTTGGACATGTGATGAGAAGAGATAATAATCGAATAGCAAAGCAAGCCCTCATATGGGAAACAACAGGTAAAAGAAAAAGAGGAAGACCCAGGGAGACACTGAGAAGAACATTGATGAGAGAGGCAAGAGCAGCAGGAGTCGGCTCCCTCAATGAGATAGAACTGCTTGCACAGAACAGAGACAGATGGCGAGATTTGATAAAATATCTTTAAAAGAAAACTGCTAGAACAAAAATTCATATAGGAGAAGGTGTATCTTGGTCTACGCCCTATGGGCCGGTTACGGCTCGAAAGGTCAATAGATAGATAGAATGTAAAGGAGGGTATTTAAAAGTTTTACTAAGATGGATGTGAAATTTAGTTTTAAAGCTTTATTATTAAGGTGAAAGTGAATTATATTAGAAGTGAGAAAAGAGAGTTCATTTATGCTATATAGAGCCAGTTCTTACTTATGGAAACGAATCATAGACAGTAAACAAAGAAATGAAAAGATGATTAAAGGCCACAGAGATGGGATTTCTCAGAAAACTGTTGAAACTTCCCTGGACAGCTAAAATGACCAACATGGAAATTCTCAAAGAGGCCAACACAAAAAGGGAACTCCTAAAAAAACATCAGAAAGAAAGAATCAACATTTTTCGGGCACATCATGAGAAGAGGAAAGTTGGAATACTTGGTTACAACTGGCAAAATACAGGGAAAGAGAGATTGTGGATGACAAAGAGAGAAAATACTGGATAGTTTGGTGTCATGGCATGGAAAACAGTCAACAGCAATTGATATGATGCATGGTAGAAAGAAGATTGTGAAGGACGTCATTGCCTATGCCAACCGGTATGGCACATGATGATGAAATATACTAAGTTTTCAACAGTTTTACTGACGTGAATAAAAAACATATAGTTTTAGTTGATGATGAAATATACTAAGTTTTCAACAGTTTTACTAAAGTGAATAAAAAACATATAGTTTTAGTAGATTTACAAAAACGGAAGGTTTTCTAAAACTAAATGCATCTTTAATATCAGAAGGTAATTAGTAATTACAGATACAGACATACCCCAGACTTATGGTTGTTTATGTTATAATTTTTTCGCGTTACTATATGAGTGCAATGTATGGTAATATTGAAAGAAAAAACAGCAATATGGTGCAATTTTTTATAAATAGCTATGTTTGCTCATAATCTTGCATATACTTTCAACTTATGATATTGAGATTGGTTTTCCTGAACGTAACCCCATCGTTAAGTTCAGGTATGTCTGTCCTGAGTATCCTTCCTCTCATCCCCCATTTGTTCATTGTTTGTTTGCAACAAATTGCCAGCTTTAAATGTCTAGTGAAGTCCCGAAGGACTGAACGTTGCAGGAATATCACTTTTTCCTATTGTTGCCACTCACAGCAGGTGTCTCCCATCATACAAGCATATATTCTCCGACTTAAGAAGTACTATCATATATTTTATCATCAAGATTTTTAAGGTTTTTGGGTAGATTTTTTTAAAATTAATGTTGTTCAGGCAGCTGCCATTTTTGGCCTATTCTTTTCAATATCAACTGCTAAGGGCTCTTTAATGTGCACAAAATGCACACTGTATTTCCTGTTCTTCATTATTTTCCAAGAGGTCTAGACATCTGATCACACTAGCCAGAGACCAGGGTAGGGTGAAGTCATGGATTTGATTCTTTTGTTTCTTCCACTGTCTGTGGTGGGAATCTAGCCCCAGGATCTTCTTGTTCTGATGCTGATGTTTTAACTCTAGACCACCCAAGCCCCCCGTGTTTGTTCATTAATTCAAAGTTATTGTTAAAATAGTCATTTACATGTAATAATATAACAAGTGTTTTATCCTTATAGTATTAGACTGCAACATTTCATAATGCTAGTTCCTTTCAAGCCAAAGATAACAGAATAGAGCAGAAATTACAAATTATCTACATTTAAAGATTCATTGCTACTGTTTCCAGTTTCATCAGACTTTGCACAGAACCTGCATTGTGTCTCACCAAAAATACCTGTTCTGAGCAAGCCTCTCAATCTTAGAAATGGAGCCTATACCTGCTGTTGTTGCCTTTCTTATCAGTGTTGTGATTATTTCTCTAGATCAGCCTCATTTACTTTTATTTCACGATGAAGGGTCAGTATTTTGTTTCTTGTCATTACTTTCCTCAGCTTGAAGAGTCAGGTACTCATTTTAAACACCCAGCTAACAGGAGAACTTTCAACTAAGAATAAATCAATTCAGAGTATTTCTTTACTGGCTAAACCATTTAGTTTCACCGCAGTATTATCTGTAAAAATGCATAATTAACATCAAAATCAAACGCATTTATGATAATTCTGAACAAGTTTTACTTTTATGAACACATCAAAACACCTGTAGAGGAGATATGTGTTATGGACAATGGCATCTAAATGAAGTCAATAGCAAAATTTTGCTCAGTACTTTTAGTTGAAATTTAATGAGAATACTCAAGGACAGGAAAGAAGCTAAAGTTGAACAAAAGAGCAACTGCATCATTTAGTAACTTTAAGAACGTGTCCCCAGACATGTCATCTTCTTCTTCCATTTCAACATTCAGTTCTCTGCTAATACATTTCATAGACTTTAGCTTCAGACGTGGACTTGGAGTTCCAGCATTTGTCAAAATTCCAGTGAATTCTATTTCATCCAAAACCTGCAGTGCCAGGAATCCATTTTTAAAGTTAGGTCCTGCATCAATGTTGATGACATGGCCGTCTACAAAGACAGACATTGAGAAGAATATCTGGTTGTGGTCATGCAAATGACAAGTTCTATCTGTAGCCATTAGCAACTGACAGTGTTTGAGTTCTTCACCAGACATTCTTTGATCATCACACTCTGGTAATTTCTCTCCATAGATGCAATACAAGGGTTCTGATAATATGTCTGGCAATGACTTGATAAAACTCTCTGCAGTATTATCCACTTTAGTGATGGAGACCTGCTGCACGTAACCTTTCCACTGGACCTTGGTTCCCAGGAAGTCCTGACAACGAATTTGATAGGGTGCCCACTGACCATCCTTTGGAATGCATAAATATTTATAATCATCCCAAGCCAATGTCAGGCTTTGCTTGTCAAGTAAAGTTGGAATTCGCACATAAAACAGAGGAATAACACTCAATACTGCAAATGAAATCATCAAGATTCGTCTTATCTTTTGTTCTTTAGGAGATGCCTTCTTATCAGTCTTGCCATAAAGTGCCTTTGTTTGGATAAGCAAAAGTGGAATTAATAGCAAAATTGACGTCACAATAAGCTTTCCAACTATTTCTGTTTGCAGAAGTTTATAAATAGAGTAAGGAATTGCAATTAATAAAGCGAAAATGCTAAGTGGAATAAATACAGGAAGAAGTAGGTAACCAACTGTAGCCCGAGCCAGGCCTGTCCATGTGGTGAATGGGAAGGCTACTGTAGAAAAACTGAACCAAAAATAGCAAACAACATGGGGAATCAAAATCTTATACACTCCAGACCAGGATCCTTTCATGGCCATACGAAGAAATAATAAAGGAACCAGCAGATGAACAATTGATGGCAAACTGAGATTAAATGAAACACTGAGACCTAAGTAAAGAGAGAAAAATGGTCGCATTATAAAATCAATAAGTTTTGTTACTAAAGGTATCTTAGGAAGACTAGCTAAAAACACTGGCAGTGAAGCAAATGCATGTGAACCTAAAGCCAGTAAAGTTAAGCTATCGTGGCTATCAGAAAGTCCTATGAAACAAAACCCAGTCATGACTAAACTAATGATAAACAGCTCTGCACATGGCACATAGGATTTATTAGCCAGAGAAAAGCTTATGACCATGATGGGCAGGGAGGAAAAGTAAACTACGTAAGGAGTTAAGGAGTTCCAGGAGTATTGAGACTCCGTGCTTTCTAGATCAATGTCCACGTCAAACTGTGATTGTAGCATTGCAGCCAGTGTTGCTGCATCCTTTTGCTTGCGCCGCTTGTAAAACATCTGGAAAATAAAAAGTATAACAAGACAAATAGTCATCCTACATAGAGCGAATGAAATGTAAAATCAAAATTTATTTGAATGAGGTGTCCATAAAAAACCAACTCAAAAGCTTACTTTTTTATTACTTTGAAAATTACTTTATAAATTGGACATTTGGAGAAAATTATTCAGATTTCAAGAAAATATAAGGAGGTGAGACACACCATACATTAAATGGTCTTGATGAGCAGTCCTTTCAAACACAATCATTCACATAAATGTTGACATGACCATTAATGCAGAATAGAAAACAATGGAGGAAAATACATAATACCATTTATCATGGCATTAATGTTTAAAGAACGTACTGGCCATATTTTATCAAACATTCATTGATCATATGGTCAGCACTATACCAGGCCAGCCAGCTTTACCAGAAAGAAAGACTGATCCTTATTTTCAATGGAATGGACAACTCTAAAGTTGTCTTTGTTGTGGAACGAAAAAAAAAAAATTATCACAGCTGGGATTTAAACTTCAGACCAATTGCTCTGCAGATAAATGAACAATAGTGAAGGCAAAAACACTTAATAGAAAAACAAAACACAAAAGACAAAAACACTTAAATAGTGAAGGCATAAACACTTAAATGAAACCAGAAGGAAGATATTTCATAGTTTAACATTCTTTGTGACAAATCTGTACACCTGAGGCGTAAAGTAAGAAAACAAAGTATAAATGTCACAATTATATATAATGTATAAAGTTGATTTGTTAAAATAATAATAAAAACACTTCAAGTAAATTTAAACTAAATTAATTCAAACCTTTAACAAATAAATATTAATTTACAGTGGTATTATAATTGTCTACACAGAGAACTGAAACATAAAAAAAAAAAATTGCTGATAAATTGAAATTGATGAATGTGGTTGAAAGTGAACGTTCTTAAAAGTAAACAATTGAGATAGAAGATGTACATCATAATGAACACTATAAGGAAGAATGTATGTAAGTAAATGAGTAAGAAGTGTCCAGTATAAAAGTGCTGCTCTGATCGGTACAAGTTTGATTCCTCGTTCAGGCTGCCTACGACTTTTTGTCTGTCATATATTCTGTTTACAGCTAATTTTTCAAGTATATATACTTTTGTATGTATCTGATTATTAATTATAAAAGAGAGAATGTATTTCAAGGTAATGGAGTAAAGAAATCAACAGGTTTCAAAATGAATGTACTTGAAAGTGAATGCAGTAAAAAGTGAATAAGTTCAAAGTCAATGCATTAAAAAACAGAATATACTTCAAAGTGAAAGTAAAGGTTCCCTCCACGCCCTGCTATTTGTATGGGGAACATACTGTTAAATATAATATTAGTAAAAATTAGGTATTGTAACAACATAAATGACAACACATACATACTTGTAAAGTGGAAATCACCATCACTAGAAAGGAAATGCTGAGTGCGATCAGAGGGATGATCAATAGAAGTAATCCTGGTGTGATGCAACTGTACACGAACAGGAGAATCAACAGGTACAGCTGGTTGGTAGGGATAAGCGACAACAGTAGATTCAAGCCTTCTTTGCTGGCATACTCCAATCCTCTATCAAAGGCAAGTGCTGCTGTTTGCCGTGGGTACAAAAACACCTTATAAAAGAAATATGGCAACCTGTTAATATCTTAAATGTTACAAAATATCACGAGGCCAATGCAGCTATATTTCAAGGATGGTTTGTTGTTGCTGTTTAATGTTATAGAGTTGTGTTTTGCTTTTCATACTAAGTGTTTTTCACACAAACCACTCCCATCACAAAATGATGTAGAAAAACGGTTCTCAAACTTTCCTTAACCGCAGACCCCCATTAAATATGTTTTTTAGTCGCGGGCCCCCATTAAATATGTTTTGTAGTCGCTGACCCCCATTAAATGTTTTGTAGTTGCAGACCTCCAGGATTCAACTTCAACTCAAAATTTAAAACCCAAAAGTGCATAAACAATTTTATTTGAAAAACAAACAACAGTTTGAGAAACAGTGATGTAGAGAGTTGTAGTGGCTTATCTGTGTTTCTGGTTGGTGTTGTAATTGTGTTTCTGGTTGGTGCTGGTGAAAAACATAGTTTAGTTAGAGGAAAATGAGACTGGAGGTTAAGCAAAGCTAATTTTTTTATTCCGGCAGTCCCTGATCTAGTACTGTTGAGATAGCAGCTATCTCCAATCTGCTGTAACATGACTGTTCCAAGACCTCTTTATAAATATAATTCAAAGTCTTGATCACCCATAATTTGTTGACCATGATTACTGACTCATAGCTTGCTCTGTTCTAAAAATTTTTAATCTCATAATACAACATTTAATAGAGAAAAGTAAATGTTCTTCCTTTCTGTTAATGTCCATAACTATAAAAAAATTAGATACTCATTTTCAGTTTTGTTAAGCCAGTTCATCAGAAATAAGTTTTAATAAAAAAAATAAAATTGCATTAGATAGATTAGAATCAGCTAGACCATTCTTAGTTACATCTGGAGTAACATAGGGATCTATCGCTTTTTTTTTTATTACCTACATTAACAGTGTAAGTAGAAATGCCAATTCCAGGATTGAAAATGTTACAAATACAATGAACTTCTCTTTGCAGATGACTACGCCTTGATAGCAGATAAATGTATAAAACAGAACATTTTCTTTTTCTGTGGACACCTCTAGAGGTGTATTAATATATAATAATATTATTAATATATTAAATATTAACCTTAGATTACAATACCTATCTGTGGTTGATATGATTACATTACCGTTGTAAAAATTACTGCCACTTAATTGTAACATTAGGAGCTCTAAAAATAGTGTTTTCTTTGAACTTTTTGACACACAGATGTGTGTTTACACTAGGCGAGACACAAAGAACTCGGATTTCCTGTCTCAGGTTGACTTTACCCTTGTTCAATTATCTAAAAACCCACATATAATATATTATGTGTTAGATAAATTTAACGCATGTAGATTGATATTTAAAACCATAAGGCTCATGACAAATGTTATCTCGGAAATCTCTTCAGTTGCATTAACAAAAACCTTCCATACTGGAAGAGTTAATGATCAACAGTGTTTCACAGACAACTACAAGAATGTTTGCTGTGTAAATACCTAAGAACCAAATTATGGCCCTAATAAAGAGTGATAGACAAATTATGAGACACTAATGAAGATCTGCTGCTAATGACTACATACATGAAAGAAAATCCTCTCTCTATATTACATAATCACAGGAAATTTAACACTGAAGAAGAAGACAAAAATCTCTCAATACTTTAAGCACAATAGTTAAGTTAATTTTTCTTCAATTCTGACGCACTTGTTATGCAAATCTCTTATCTTTTATTGAATACATTTTCTTACCTTTTGAGGCAAACTTGCTGAATCATAGGCTGCATTAGTTTCATCCATTTCAGTAGAGCTCAAGGTCAAGGTACCATGAATCTTCTTTGACAAAACTTTCACAAAGTCATTCTCTGAAACAACTGTCCCTATTTTTCTACCTGTTGGTGAGAGTTCAACAAGATCAACTCTTATTATTTTTTCTTCCTGAAAAATATTTCTTGCACTAAACCTGTCATATGTTCACTATAGCAAGTCATAGGCATATGTATTAGGCATAGAATTAAAGGAAAAGGACATAGATTCATAATCAGCAACAATATTTTGAAAAGAAAAATGAAGGATAAGAATTTAAGAAATTCAGAATCAAAATTTTTGAAAAAAATAATATTTTAAAAAATAAAAAATGGTACTCACCTACCCAAAGTGGGTGTCCATTTTAATCTGACAGTGTTGGAAATGTGTTTCCATGTGAATATGACTTATTAATTATATTTTTAATATTGAATAATACAATACAATATACAATAATAAAATTGAATTTTAATGCACTGACTTTGAACTTATTCACTTACAAGCAAATTAGGAAATTTTCACTATCCTATGAAGACTAGTTTGGTCAAGGCAAAGAAATGCACACAAATACATCAAAATGTGAAGCTGTGAGGAGAAATGCCAGTATTCTGTTGTAAATCTCATTCTTCATTCATTCGGTGCTGTCTCCACATCGAAGATTGGCTACGATTGAGTGTCATTCAATTCGTGTCATCTCCACATCGAAGGGTTCTCGAACTTGGCTGTCCTTATCATCGCAGTAAAAGTTTTGACAGCATTTTGTATACAATAAAAGACAACAACTAGAAAATATTAGCTTTGTTATCAAGACAAGTACTACAGTCGGAGGCGAAATACCAACTAGTCAATAAATGACAATCCCACACTACTACGGAGCATCTGCTACTCTAGAACACACTAAATGTAAGGTCATCGTAATGGTTTATCGTACATCCCTAGACCAGCCATACACTAAACTTACGGTCTGTTGTTTGATGTGCGACAAGGATAATCTGACGACTAACTGTGTGTCTATATGTACGGAATTGGAGTCAACAATGATAAATATGACGATCATCATTTTCAAGAGGACGTGAACTCCCAGTATATGGTAATTAGTCCTTTTTAGGGCGCTAGGTTTGCTGCAAACCTTGCATCTGCATTCTTTGTCGCTGTATGATATCATTTATTTTGCTCCCTCTTAACTGATGTATGGGGTTTAATGTCCTTGGTATGCCAGCTGAGACTTTGATGGCCTTTTCAGGATCAGGTATGATATCAGCAGCCAGCCGAAGCAGGAAGTCAATGAGGTATATCTTGAACTGCTTGAGATTAATTTTCTTGCCGCTCACTAATTTATATAAAATAAATGCATTGGTGCAATTTTTTTACTTCCGGTCAAGATGGCCACAAATAGCAGCGAAGCTTCTGGCTCTCGATTTTTGTGTTTAATTACGCAGTAAAATGCTATCATGAGGAGAAGTCTTATGCCAACAATTCATTCTATAGATGTTTAATTCACTAAATGTATTATGTACTGTTTCAGTGATGTGTTTTTCACGAACATGGTACTTGTGCATTGGAGTAACTTGTAGCCTAGCATTGACCGGTAAAGTGTTTTCTCGGACACCCAGGCACTTGTGCCTGACAAATGCGTATCTTTAGATATCGCTCCGGGTAGACGGGACTTATAAACCTTGACTGGCAACCTGTCTAGAAGAAGGGAAACTTCAACCACAAAACCCTCCACTACCTTGTGGACTAGATTCTAGTTAGAATCAAAGGTTATGGGAGTACATCAGAGTAAAAAAACAGGAGGGAGAGACCCTAGGGCAGTAGACGGCGTTAACCGTCTTTCTGGCATCCAATGCATCTTCTTTCAATTCTGAACGTTTGGACTTTGTCTCTCCTTCGGAAATCCTTGATACGAAGTCGAGGGGGATAGTGCGACTGGGTAATGCACTATTTCCATATTCAGTGCCCAGGCAGAGTAGGCAAAGTGAAATGAGGAAGAAGGCACCAATGTTTTAAACTTGGCACATGGAATGTAAGGACCATATACCCTGGACTTGCAAAAGCTTTTTTCCTGACTTGTTCATTCTGTGACCGCATGTGTTTGTCAAACATTGGTAGAATTAATCACGAGAGAAGCTGTTTGACAAAAACAAAACCTCAAAAAAATACACAACAGCCTCCACTAGCCCATCTGAAAAGACGAAAAGGGATATATTGGTGCAAGCTATATCCATCACCCAATGAAATACCCTCTTCCACCACTTCTTGCTTCACCGCTTCTGAACTCTGTAGTAACCAATCATTTGGTTGGCATGGTCACAACCATTCATGCTTTAGTTGTAATCATGAATGACAACTGGCTTTGGCTTTGAAGTGGTGGTTAGTGTATTGTTGGCTTTTGTAGAGACAATGAGAACAAGCTATTTTGCTTTCTTGTCTCTCCATCCTAAGCATATAACGGTGGAGTCATAATTTTTCCAGCACTTTCTTTCCATATGGCAAGCTTCTGATTTTTTACTTCTTGCGGAAAACCAATGCGATTGACTTGCAGTGTCCTAGAGTAATACTGTTTCTCCTGCAATTAATGATTAACTAATGCTCTTGTGGTGTAGTATTTATCAGCAAAGATATGGGAGCCTGACCCCATATCTTTCAGGAGAGTATCAACAATTTTGATGGCATTTTCACTGGTGACAATTGTGGCAGAATCATTGGCCATAAAACCTGGCCAGGTGTTATAGAGATGTCATCAGCCTTCAGCTGACCATTGCTTTCATTCAACTTATAGAGACTGGTGTTTAAAAGTGTACACAAGTGAAAAGAGTATTTACAAAAATAACAAATTAAAATTATTAAAAAAATAACAAATGTCCTCTGCTTCTTTGCCCTTTTCTTTACCTTCCTCCAACTAAAATTAGTCCCAACAATTCTTAAAATTTATGTAAAGAAAAATTGTATGAAAAACCTTGTATAAATTAACAAAGAAATTGAAACAAAAATGGAACAGAGAAACACAAAAGAAATGAGTTCACGGTAAAAATTTCAGGTACAGAAAAGACTAGGACACATTTTTAAAAAGTTAGTTTAAATTGGGAATGGATGGTGAATGTCAAATGACTCCATGAGTGGTTGATTTTTTTTTTTTTTTTTTTTTTTTTGACATTGTTGTTCACCATGATGATGATGACAATGAATATAAGCCTCAGCTGATCTTTGCTTCCTTTAAACAAATTAAAACTGAAATCTAAAAATTAAATTCTAAACACTAACCAGCAGCCAACAACAGCTTCCTTTCCTTGTCATGTCCAGCTGTCAAACTATTGATGGCCGCTGTATACTCCTCCTTGGAAAGAACACCTTTGTGGGCAGTATTGATTTTGTAGAAAAGAGACTTTGCTGCATGTCTAATTTTCTTTTCTGAAGCCGAGGTATTCAAGCACCATGTGACCTCTGACTTGTTTTTTTCATTCATACCTGAATGTGTTTGACAAATATAAGAAAAATATGTTTTAGAGTAATTTATAACATAAAAACTGGTTGGTCTCGAGGCAAGACGCCAGCCTCAAGACAGAGAGGTCGTTGGTTCAAATTCCGGCTGCACCAGTTTGGAATTTTATTTATGATTTCTCTCTGCGGTGACCACCCCTGCTCTCAGCAGCGAGGCCTGGCTTGAAATGTCAATTACTTATGGACGGAAAAAATATGAGTACCTCCGAAGATGGAGTTATCTGCCTGTGCGGCGAGGGACCTCTGTGCACACGGCTGCTGGGGAAAAATGGATTAACACGCAAAATTCAGTTCCTAGTCTCTAGGGACTTCGTCAGAGGTCAAAAGCTGGTGAACGAAAAAAAAATTACACAAAGTGTAGTAGTAGTCTCCATCAGTCATAGTTGACTATGGATTTTGCAGTACCACTAGGAAATGTTATTTTTTCTTTTCTTTCATCATGTATTTCTTTTTCTATGACTCTGTCTGCTTCTTGTTTGAGTTGGAGCTTTAGCTTGTTTTTCAAAAGTTTGCAGTCTACAGCTATGTCTTCCCAGGCTGCAGGGTTTATGTTCAGAGTTTTCATGCCATGTTGACACATCTATAAATCTGAGTTTTGGGCACCCCCTAATTCTTTTGCACATGTTAGTTGTCCACAAATACAATTGGTTATGACTAAAGCAATTATGGTTAGTACAAAATGTATACATTATGTCCATTCTATATTCTTATTTAATGCTGAAGCATCATTTGAATATTTAAATAGACATACTGCTTTACTAATCTTCTTCTTCAGCGTTCAAGTCTTGTGATCATACAAACTTGGCTCTTTGTCTAGCATCATGATGGAGGGGTTAAAAACAACATCATGACACATGATAAGATGGCCACATGGTCAGTACTCATATATGTGTGTGCATCATGATTTTTCCCCTAAACATGTACCATGGCTGACACACTCCATCTTTGGCAGGCTAAATCCAGGTTTGACATAAGAGTTTTCCTACTCATAGAGTGGATGCCATCCAGGGCTGTTGGAATCACCCTGCTCATGGTTTCGTCTAAGTATTAGTAATTAGTTTAATAAACAGATTGTCTTCACTCCACATTGGACAACTCCATAGTGTTTAGGTCCCCTCCTTAGCCCTTAGCACCTTGCCCAGCATACAGCATAGCTGCTACATGCTGATGAAAGTAATGAAGATTTCATCACAGATGCACAAATTCCATAGCACTAGCGAAGACCTTGAAAATGGAGAGGGTAATTGGATAGATTATCTCATAACTATTATTTTTATGGCCTACTCATTTTTTTTTAATATCAAAAAGAGTATTAGTCCTGGTGTTATTTGCCTGATTTGAATATGCACTTTATGTCTTCAATAATATGTCTGCCATTCCTAATCTTTTATTTACTTATGTCCCACATTTCCCACTGCTCATTATGATTTGTCCAAAATAGCAATATTCTCTATAGTTGTTTAAGTAGAGTCAAATCCAAATTTAATTTAACCCTATTAATTTAAAACACAGGAATGCATCAATTATCAATGTATCTGATTCATAATCAAGTGTTCTGGACAACTGTTATCTTTATTCAAATCTCTCTCTCTCTCTCTCTCTCTCTCTCTGCGATCAGGACTCAATCAGAGTAGGATTCCAGACTCTCACATGAAGTCAGCTGTCAGGTTAAGTGTGTTGATCACCCCCACAGACAGAACATCACAATTAGAGTCCGCCAGATCCACTCTGATTGAACACCCGTTAAAACGTTGCACTGTGTTCTGCGCCAGTGGCCCAGTGCATCTGATTTCAGCCAGCATTTTATTCAGGTTTGCATTCCTTAGCCTTTGAATGTCTGCAATCTTCCTGCAAGGCAGCAGATGATCTTTTCTGAAGGGGGATTCTGCCCTTAGATGGTCGGCCCTCCCAGGTTTACGAGCACCATCTGCCAGAGTCACTAGAGGTGACTAACACAGACATGCACACACAAAGATATGAGATGTGACTAACATAGACATGCACACAGTGATACGAGGCATGACTAACACTGACACACATCAAGATATATGACACATGACTAACATAAACATGCACATAAAGATATGAGATATGACTGACATAGACATGCACACACAAAGATATGGCACATGCCTAACATAAACATGCACACAAAGATATGAGATATGACCAACATAGACATGTACACACAATTAATGAGATGTGACTAACATAAACATGCACACAAAGATATGAGATAGCACTAACCCAAACATGCACACACAAAGATATGACACATAACTAACACAGATACACACTAAGATATGAGATATGACTAAACACATACACACATAAAGAAATGAGACATGATTAACACGGACACACCAAGTTATGAGATATGACTAACATGACACACACCAAGATATGAGCCATGGCCAGCACACACACACACACACACACACACACAAGCTAAGATATGAGCCATGGCTAGCACAGAAACACATCAGATTTAGCAAATCAGAAACATTATAAATATCATTTCACACTAGGTCACCCAAAGTTGTTATTTTCTTAGGTTCTTTGCAGTTAAACCTATAGTCAATTATGAATTAAAAAGAAAACAATGGCTTAGTCATGGCTGTAGAATGGAAACAGTCCAGCCACAAATGAATACATGGAAGGTTTAACAAAAAAAAGAGTAAAAACAACTGCTAAACCAGGTGACATGACATTACTTGGCACCAAGATCTTAAGCTTTCAGTGAAAGCTTAAGATCTCAATGAAATCAATTCAAAATGAAGTAATTTTATATAATTCATGACTCCTCACTCTCTCTCTATCTCTGGCAAGCCACAACACTTTATTGCAAAGGTGAAAAGACAAAGTAGGTATAAAATAACTATAAAGTCCATATAAACAAATTATATAAAATAAAAGAAATAATCACCCAAATTTGTCTGGACACAGTGCCTGAGCTTTTCAGTTGCTTCTACGTTTCCCTGTTTAGAAGCTCCAGTTAGCCAAGTTACTGCTTTGTCTGCATTACTTTCACTGTCAATGTTTAACTCTGCAAGCTTCAGATAATGGGTTCCAAGCATAAGTTGGTGCTTTTCAGAACCATCGTTGGCTTCAACAGTCCATTCTTTTAAGATATCTAAAACACAAAAAACAAGAGACTTCAAAATAACATTGTTTTATAAAACTTCACACTAACATGTATACACTTCAGGTACAGTGGTGCTTCATACTTTGAATTTAATTTGTTCAAGGAGGCCATTCAAATTGAATTGTCCAAATACCAAATCAATTTTTCCCATTACAAATAATGGAAAGTGAACTGGTCTGTTCCCAGATCCTGAAAAAATACTGTTATACCTTTTGACTTTAGAACACTGTTTTACCTTTTGACTTTAGAACACTGTTTTACCTTTTGACTTTAGAACACTGTTTTACCTTTTAACTTTACAACACTGTTTTACCTTTTGACTTTAGAACACTGTTTTACCTTTGACTTTACAACACTGTTTTACCTTTTGACTTTAGAACACTGTTTTAACTTTTGACTTTAGAACACTGTTTTACCTTTAGACTTTAGAACACTGCTTTACCTTTCCTAAAGGAAACTATACACATGGAAAAGGGCTGAAGATAAGAAGAGGAATCAAATAGATTACATAAGGATAAAAGAAAGATTCCGTAACAGCGTAAAGAAAGCCAAAACCTACCCAGGAGTAGATATTAATTCAGATCACAATCCTGTAGTGATTAAAATGAAAATCAAACTAAAGAGAAACAAGGTCTAATTCATCAACAAATCCACTAGATATAACAGCTTTAAATCAAAAAGATATTAAAGATACCTATACAATACAAGTAAAGAACACATGCCAGAAGCTGCTAGAAGAAGGAATTGAACAATACAGAAGAGAAAATCCTGATGAAAAGTAACAACCAAATGGCAATGCATAAAGAAAAGCATACAAGAAACCTGCGACACCCTACCCAAAAGAGAAAAGAACAAAAAACAAAAATGGATAACTAGCACCATCTTAGAAAAAATGGAAGAAAGGAGACAAGCGAAGAACACTGCCTAATACAATAAAATAGATAATGAGATACGCAAAATGTGCAAAAAAGGCAAAAGAAGACTGGCTCAGCCAAAAATGTATAAAAATAGAAACTATGGAAAGCAAACAAGACTTAGAGGAATGCACACAGAAATAAAGAAAATGACTAATAAAAATAAAAAAGCCACAGAAGGTGGATGCATTGCGGACAAAAAAGGAAAAATGCTAACAGACAATAAGGATATTATAGATAGATGGCAGGAATATATAACAGAACTATTTCAGGATCAAAGGGACAAGAAACCAGTTATAAAATGTACATCAGGCTATAAAATCTTAAAATCTGAGGTGAAAAAAGCTATAAAAACAATGAAAAATGGAAAAGCAGCAGGACCTGACAGCATACAGATAGAGGTGATACAGGCACTAGAAGATTTTGACATTGAAGTGATTATAGACATATGCAACGACATATACCACACAGGAGACATACCAAATGAATTAAAAACATCAACTTTCATTGCATTGCCTAAAAAGAATGGTGCAGTTGAATGCAGTGACTTTAGAACAATAAGCCTAATGAGCCATGTTACAAAAATCTTGCTAAAAGTTATACAAGGAAGGATTCAGAATAAAATCAATACTGAATTAGATGAGCAGCAATTTGGATTTAGGAAAATAACGGGACAAAAGAAGCCATATTCTGCATGAGGACATTAATCGAAAAATACACAGAAGTAAACAAACCAATATATGCATGCTTCATAGACTACACCAAAGCTTTTGATAGAGTACACCACAAACAACTTATAGAATGCCTAAAAGAGATACATCTAGATGACATGGACATACGACTAATATGTAATCTATACTGAGAGCAAACAGCAATAATAAAATATAACAAAGAGAACTCTACACCCATTGATATAAAATGAGGAGTAAGACAGGGATGCATCCTATCACCAACATTGTTCAATCTATACACTGAGCAAATTTTTAAAAACATCATAGAGATGCCAGGCCTACAAATTAATGAAAAGATAATCAATAACCTAAGATATGCTGATGATACTGTTCTACTAGCAGAAAATCCTCAAGATCTACAACAATTACTTAATGAAATAAACATGATAAGTAAAAAATATGGACTAGATATAAATATCTTCCTGTGTGTTATCGGGACTTCATTATGAGGGAAGTAAAGAACAGTGACACTGTGACCTTCCAGGCATGTCATAAGAGTCAACTAAGGAGGTTGATCGATGGTTTGACAAGCTGTCATTGTAAAAAGTGTTGTTATGGAAACAGAGCCATAGATTTTAGAAGCAGTGTTCTCCGCAATATGTGCCATTTTGGCACGCAAGGTTTCTGTTTTTGAGACTGTGGTTCTGCCCTATGTGCTGTCTCCGGCTCGAAAGGACAATAGATAGATAGATAAATATAAGAAAAACTAAAACTATGATTATAAACAAAGAAGATACTCAAAACTCACAAATGGATATCAAAATTGAAGGAATAGACCTGGAGACAGTTCAGCACTACAACTACCTTGGACATACTATAACCAGTGATGGAAAATGTACAACTGAAATAAACAAAAGAATAGGAATGGCAAAAAGTAATTTTAATGTCATGAATAACATACTAACATCAAAACAAATAACACCAGGGCTAAAATTAAGAATAGCAAAATGTTACATCTTCTCAATATTCCTATATGGTGCAGAAACATGGACATCAAGAAAACAGAACAGAGAATTGAAGACTTTGAAATGTTAATATATAGAAGAATAGGTAGAGTTGGATGGAAGGAAAAGAACACAAACGATGAAGTCTTAAAACAACTAAAAATGAAAAGAGAACTACTAAGCACAATTCAAACAAGACAAATGCGATTTTTGGGCCATGTTAAAAGACAACAGCCTACTAAAAGTAATCCTGGAGGGGAAAATACAAGATAAAAGAGACAGAGACAGACCAAGACTAACATGGACGAGTAACATCAAAAGATGGTCAAATCAGCCTATGGCCTATCTATGACAACCTGCACCATCAAAGCAAGAGACAGAGTGGAATGGTGCTCCATGGTAGCCAACCTTCGAAGCGGAGAGGGTACTCGATGATGATGAGCAAGTGTTTCGATCCTTAGACAGCCCTGTGCGAGTGTGGTGGGTTCCAATTTTATATAATATATATTATATATATATATATATATATATATATATATATATATATATAATATATTAATATCTGATATATGATCATCATCATTATTGAGTGCCGTCATAAAATCATAAATAATTATTTTATTTTTTGTATAATAATAAAAATAAACACTTCTCACTTCAGAAATATAAATGATGAACACTAAAACGTTTCAAAATAATGTACTGCTCATAAGAATTGAATTAATTATCAGACAATGTGAGACACTTGTCAAAATATGCACTACGTGTTGCATAGTATCGATATTTACCCTCAGTTATGTCCTGGTTGGAGATAGGTTCGAGTCTTGCAGTTGATTTGTCGTTCTCCGCCATTTTGAAGCAGAAATGACACACTAGAAAACAAAGTCACGTGAGAGAGCTCTGCAACCTCCAGCGAACACTACACACAATATAGACTGTTACAACAACAATATTGATACATATCGATAATAACGACTTGATAACAGGAATTTAGTGGCGAGCGTTTCGGGCTTAAAAATTGTTGTGGAAATAATATTTTTGTTCTGCTAATAGTATTATTCAGTAATAAAGAAAAGACGATAGTCATATGTTGGACGTGTGATGAGAAGAGATAATAACCGAATAGCAAAGCAAGCCCTCATGTGGGAAACAACAGGTAAGAGAAAAAGAGGAAGACCCAGAGAGACACTGAGAACATTGATGAGAGAGGCAAGAGAAGCAGGATTCGGCTCCCTCAATGAGATAGAGCTTCTTGCACAGAACAGAGACAAATGGCGAGATTTGATAAAATATATTTAAAAGAATTGAAAACTGCTAGAACAAAAATTCAGATAAAAGAATGAGTATCTTGGTCTACGCCCCATGGGCCGGCTACGGCTCAAAAGGTCAATAGATAGATAGAATAGTATTACTCATCATCATGTGCCGTACCGGTTGACGTATGCGATCATGCCCTTCCACAGTTCTATGTTCACGGTACATCGTATTAATCAATCTGTTGTTGACTGTTTTCAATGCCCTGACACTAATCTATCCACTATCTACTCTCTTTATCGTCCACGATTTATCTTTCCCTGTATGTTGCCAGTTGTAACTAAGTACTCCAACTTTCCTCTTCTCATGATGTGCCCAAAAAATATCGATTGTTTATTTATGATGTTTTTAAGGAGCTCCCTTTTTGTGTTGGCCTCTGTGAATTTTCTATTTGGTATGTTTAGCTATCCAGGAAATTTTTGATATTTTTTCTGAGAAATCCCATCTATATGGCCTCAGATCGTCTTGTCATTTGTTTGTCTTCTGTCCATGATTCGCTTCTATAGGTCAAAATGTGCTCTATGTAACACCAATGAACTCTCTTTCTCACTTCTATTGACACAGTCTTATTGCATAAGATGTGTTTTCATTTATTGAAATGCTATTTTGGCCTGAGCCATTCTGCTTTTTATTTCTGTAGTGCATCTTCCATTTGATGTTATTAGTGTGCCCAAGTATTTGACGCGTTGCACTTGTTCAGATTTGTCTAATTATTATGTTACATGATGGTGATGATTATTTCTTTGATATGACCACTACTTCTGCTCTCTTACTATTCAGACTGAGACCTTCCTAATAGTATTAGTATAATCATCATCAAGTACCGGGTCTACTGGCGTAGGTGATCATGTCTCTCCACAACTTTCGATCTCAACAGTTATTAGTATAATACTATAATAGAAAATAAATCTATGAGAGTGCACTCCACTTGAGTACGGAAAATATTAAATAATACGTGTGTCCATATTTGTCAATGACCAATCTTGAAAATCTGTACAGTGGACAGGGCCGAATTTAGGCGTAAAGCTTAAATAAGGTACAGATAATGGCCTCACAATCCTAGGGCCCTCAAATGTGTTGATAATGTATTCTATGACAGAGACCTCCCTATGTACATTTTTTACCAAGGGGTCTCAAAGTTTCATTTAGTTTAGCCAGCCGCCTTCTTCTTTCTTCAACCTTTCAGCTCCCAGCTGAGGACCTTCTTCTTTCTTCTACCTTTTAGCTCCCAGCTGAGGACCTTCTTTCTTCTTTCTTCTACCTTTTAGCTCCCAGCTGAGGACCTTCTTTCTTCTTTCTTCTACCTTTTAGCTCCCAGCTGAGGACCTTCTTCTTCTTTCTTCTTTCTTCTACCTTTTAGCTCCCAGCTGAGGACCTTCTTCTTCTTTCTTCTACCTTTTAGCTCCCAGCTGAGGACCTTCTTCTTTCTTCTACCTTTTAGCTCCCAGCTGAGGACCTTCTTCTTCTTTCTTCTTTTTTCTACCTTTCTGCTCCCAGCTGAGGGCCTCGCTAATCTGGCCTAGCAATGGCTTGTTTTTTTTAAGATGGATGTGTTCATTATCACGCCAGGCCGCCCTACTTTCCCAATACTCGGCATCCACTTAAGACTGAGAGAACCTAGAAATAAATCAGTCAATAGAAAAGATTATAAACAGTATCTAGGTCCCTATGCTGCAAAGAACAATGAAAGAAGTGAGAACAGTCAAATAATATTAGACTTACGTAACCAACGCCAACTTTTTAATACAAACGATTTCTATGATCACAGAGAACCACAGTGTTAACATGTTATAAGTGGAACAACATTAATGTTAAAAGCCAGATTGATTATATTCTAACTAGAGTGAAGGAAGATACATCATTTTAGATGCAAACGCGACACCAAACAGTCTCTGTAAAACTGATTGAAAGATAGTAATGTTAACAGTCAGAACTCAAGAATAAAAAGAAATAACAGTCAGAACTCAGGAATAAAAAGAAAATGCAGACTGAAACTCAAGGTCTTATTAAGCTGGCAAATGAAGGAATAAAAGAAAAACTGTCAGACAGTAGAAGCATCATTTAAATAATTACCATCAGAAGTTGGTAATGGGAAGGCGGAATGGAAAAAAATACAAACCAACTTTAATCAAACGGGCAGAAGAAATATATGGGAAAAGAAAGAGTGGAAAGAGCCAACATAAGAAAAAACATACACCATGGTAGAGTGAAGAAGTAAAAGAAGCAGTAAATAAGAAAAAAAAACACGTATATACATTAATCTCAAAATGAAGAAGATAACACACATTACAGGACTCAATGCAGAGAAACTCACAACATTCTAGAATAGTCAAAACAGCGAAAGAGGAATAATGGGAATGTTTCAGAAAGACAAACAGAAAATAAGAGAACTGCCGTTAGAACTTTTTCAGAACAGTTAGAAGTATAAGAGAAAGAGATGAAATCTATAACCCAACAGAAACAATTAATGAGACTAACGGAAATCCTCTAATAGATCTATTCAAAATAACTAACAGGTGAAAGGGATACTTCAAGGAGCTTGTCAATCCACTGGTTGAGATACAGAATATAACACGATACCCGGAAATGACATCACTAGAAACACAAGTACTATTGTCAGATTTAGATCTGATCTATCATCTCGGAAGTTTCACTCCATAATAATATTAGTTTAATATTATTTGTCTTCTGTCAGAGGTAGAAAAGGTGGTAAAATAGTCTCCGAAATAAAAATCCACAGGGCCAGATAGATTACCAAGAGGAACAATCCAAGCAGCGGGTGAGTTTAGCAGTCAGTGCTTGCATATCATTTTTCAAAGCAGCATGGGTACAACAACAAACACCTACTGACTGACAACTAGCAATAATAATTCCTCTTTGGAAGAATAAAGGAAACAAAAGAGAATGTTTACAATACCGTGGCACACACTGCTGAGGCAAGTAGGCAAAATGTATACCATGATTATATAAACAAGATTAATGCCGATTATAAAACCCCAGTTGGCAGAAGAACAGATGTGATTTACAAAAAATAGAAGCTGCACAGATGCAATATTTACACTTAAAAGCAGAGGCAGACCAAGACTAACATGGACAAGTCAATCTATGACAGCCTGCACCATCAAAGCAAGAAGCAGAGTGGAATGGCGATCCATGGTAGCCAACCTTCGTTGCGGAAAAGGCACTCGATGATGGTGATGAAAAGCAGCTAGTAGAGAACATACAAAGTAAAACGACTATGTGGACCAGGAGAAAGCTTTCAATAGGGTGGATAGAAATATATTATGGCAAACATTGGCTCATTACGGAGTAAATGGCCACCTTATTAGATGTTGTAAGAGCTTGTATAGTAACTGTAGAAGTGTGATTAGAGCGAGTAAAGGAACATCAAAACCATTCACAGTAACATTTGGAGTAAGACAAGGCTGCGTGTTGTTACCTCTCTTGTTTATCACTTATAAAATATGCAAGGATACCAAATCACAGTGTGAAGATATAAATGAACTACTTTCTGCTGACAACCAGGCCCTAATAGCTGTTTAAGAAACAGAACTTCAACATAATCTACTGCCGAATAAAGAATCTAAAATGAATAACATAAAAATATGCACTGAAAGAACACAAGTTATATCAATAGGAAGACAAAAAAAAAGACAAAACTGAAACAGAAACATAGTCATAGAACATCAAGTTATAAAACAAATAAAACACTTCATATATCTGGGTACAATATTCTCTGAAGATGGTAAAATTGATAAAGATATACATACGATTCAATAAGGCAAACCAAATATTGTGACAGCTATCCCCTATACTCCAACACAAAGCAATACCACCAAGAAACATCTTATTCAGAGTAAATTCATTCCAACATTGTGCTACCAATGTCAAGCATGCTCACTGGCCTCTAAGCATAAAAGAAAGTGTGCCACTTACAGAAATGCGATGGCTGAGAAAAGCGCTTATAGTGACTACAACAAAAGAAAAAAAAAAAACAGAATCAGAAATTATATTAGTAGAGAAAGAGTAGGCGCTGAGCCGATCCTAAGCTACATACAGAAACACAAAATAAACTGGCTTGCCCATCTAGAAAAGATGCCGTGTTATTTCTTACTATACAAAGCGCATATCAAAAGATTAGAAGTTATAAGAGAGTTATTTAGTATTGAGTTATTAATCTCTAAGAAGATTAGAAGTTATAAGAGAGTTATTTAGTTTTGAGTTATTAATCTCTAAGAAGATTAGAAGTTATAAGAGAGTTATTTAGTATTGAGTAATTAATCTCTAAGAAGATTAGAAGTTATAAGAGAGTTATTTAGTATTGAGTTATTAATCTCTAAGAAGATTAAAAGAGCAAGAGGCAGTCACAGAGTTAGATGAGCAGGAAACATCAAAGAAACGCTACAACATTAACTGGCAATGAGTGAGGCGACAACAGAAAAAAGCAAAGAACAATATATGGCCCGAAGCAGGATCGAACCCGTACTCCTTGGCACTGCGCCTTGCCACGAGAAGCCGAACGCTAGGGAAAACTGCCACTCAGCGTTTGGCTTCTCGAATGGGGACTTGCCTTGAGACCAACCAGTCCCCACAAAATCAGATGGCTTACTATTCATACTAAGACACTAACTCAACATATTAAGACCCTAACACAACATACTAAGACCCTAACACAACATACTATGACCCTAACACAACATACTAAGACCCTAACACAACATACTAAGACCCTAACAACATACTAAGACCCTAACAACATACTAAGACCCTAACACAACATACTAAGACCCTAACACAACATACTAAGACCCTAACACAACATACTAAGACCCTAACACAACATACTAAGACCCTAACACAACATACTAAGACCCTAACACAACATACTAAGACCCTAACAACATACTAAGACCCTAACAATATACTAAGACCCTAACAATCATGTCAATGCCCAGAAGCTTAAGGTTATGATGACTGGGGCACCTCCGAGGCATGGAAGAAAACCGCATTTCTAGACAAATACTATATGGTGAACTAATACAATGTAAAAAGACAAATCGGTAGATCTTAAACTATAATATAGAAATATTTGCGAATCATCTCAGAATAACTTCTCCAAGTATGAAAGTGGATGGGAACATCTGGCAAGAGATCGCAAATCGCGGAGAGCTTCAATAAAGAATGGCAAAGCATCATTATATATATATATATATATATATATATATATATATATATATATATATATATATATATATATATATATAAAGATTTCTTTTTCGTCGAACAGCTTCTCTCGTGGCTAATTCTACCAATGTTTGACAAACACACACGGCCACAGAATGAACAAGTCAAGCCCACTGATCCCCAAGGTTTTCCTTACTTTTTCATGAGTCTTTTCTCTACTGAGTATTGTCTTCGCAAAGTCTCAAATGATGTTATACCATTTCGTATATATATTCTGCTTCTTTCCTCTGTTATTTGCTTTTTCAGCGTCGAGGGGATATATAATTTGCGGTCATTTGCTCTTCTGTTTGCATCTGCTGCTGTTATGTTTCCTACTAGTATTTCTAATATTCCGTCAATCCACCTTTTTCGTAACCGGCCCTTGGGTCTGGTGTTTTCGCAACGTTTAGTGAAGTCTCGTTGTGTTGTTTTAATCTTTCTGCCTTGTCCCATGGCCAAACCATTTTATTTGTTGCTTCTTTATATATTCTATGGTGGGGGTTATACCTAGCTTTTTCTCAATTCTTAATTTTTGATCTTATCTCTCAGGCTGTTTCCTGTCATTCGTCTAACACATCCCGATTTTTTTTACTGTTTTTCAACGTTTGTCCCGGATTTGTTACTGTCCCGATTTTGGCCGATTTTTAAGCTTTTGTCCCGGATTTGTTAAAATACATTAGGGGCACTAACGTTTCTTATTTTTAATTCTCTTCGACTTAAATAGTAAATAGGAGGCTTGCACTGCTGCCTGCTTTTGAAAGGGTTCTTCACATGTTCCTGCCTTTAAAATCATATTTCAGTCTCAAATCAGATGCCCAGCCTTTATACATAAATTCTTTGAAAACCCCCTGTCTGAAGCATGGCTTATTTTTGTTCACAGTCAGGCATCCTCTTTCCACGAAGCAGTGCAGAAAGTAAAGGGACAGGTGGTTACTGTTTTTGAAATAATTGACAACATCAATGGGTTGAGAACTATCTTGGAGTTCAAAGTGGAAGATGGTTTCTTGTCATCAAGAGTTATGCTAATTCTTGACAAGCTGGAAATGGAAAGAATTCCACAGGATGATGTGAACAAGTTTAAAGCAAGTGTTTCTTCATTCTATGAAACAGCTTTAAGTTATTTGAAGAAATGGGCTGCAAACAATTTTCAAAACATTGAGGCCTACAGCTGGGTAAAGTTGAACAGAACATCAACTTGGAAAGATATTAGAAATCTTCATCATTAGTAAGTCAAACAGTACCTTCAGTCGATTTTTAATAAAACATTACCAGGGCAGCGTTAGATTGAAATGGCTTCCCACTTCAAAAAGAGGCATGTGCCAATTTCACATATTCTGAAGCTGGCAGAGTTATTTTTGTGTCTACCGGAAACAAATGCTGCAAGGGAGAAATTGTTTTCACTGATGAACAGCTTGTGGACAAATGTTGTTGACGGAATGGCACAAGTTGATGCTTGCAGGTTTGACTCATTTGATGTGGCGGGTCTTAATGGCATTCTTGACGTTCCCGGCTCTTACTGGAGAAGTTGGAGTTCGTCTATCCCAGGCTATGCTGGGAAACTACTAGTCCAGCCCAGAGGTACTGCAATACTGGGTCTTCTATATCAGCAACAGCCACCACTACAGGGAACACGGCGATCCTAGCTTCTGTTAGCCAGCCTGTTTTGACGCCGACTGTTACCAGGGGAGACCATGAGGAGGTAGAACTGCTAGGTCTTGGCCAGCTGATGGTGCGTCGACCCTGCTATTGCGACCGCCTGTCGCAGGCGCCTCTGCCCCCCCCCCCCCCAATGGACAAATGATAAAACACATCCAAGTGTGGACACTTTAAAGGCCATGTTGATCACCAAAGTGAACAATGAGCAAACATGTGTTGAATTTTGAAAATGCTCCAAAGAAATATCTTTAAAAAAAAAAATGTACTCATCAGAAAAGTACAGCAACTCTGCTTCACTTTACATTTAAGTGGGTATCACTAATGTTTTTTTTTAATCTCCTGATAACGTTTTGTAAGCCTATATTGTTAGGTGTTTTAATTAGTTTTAAAATATATGTATTATTCACTTGAAAAAGACGGAAGAAATTTCATTTTATTGATGGAAAATTTAAGTCAAATTAATCCGTCCCGGATTAGGGTTTCAAAAATATGGTCACCTTAATATCTGCTGTTTGTGCACGTTCGTTTGTCACTAGATTTCCTATGTATTTAAATTCCTCTACTTGTTATAGTTGTCTGCCGTTTATAGTTTGTAAATGTTTGTACAGAGAACAAAAAAAAATTATCAGCCAGACATTCGGCTCTACGCAAACAGTGGTGAGTGAATTGGTTTAATGAATGAAAAACATTTCCGCAAAAAAAAAAATAATAATCAGAAGAAATATTTCAAAGAAAACACAGAGCAATATAAACATAACTGTTACAATTCTACACTCGCAGCGTTGAGTCTTATTACAAAGTGAATAAAAAAAAATAAAAATCGTCCATACAGCTAAAGACCGTTTCTTCGGAGACACAGTAAATACAAAAACGCTACTTTCGAAATCTCTATGGCTCTCGCAGTTTCCTCGTTGGCGGGTCGTTCCCACAATTCACCTTGCGCCGGCGCAGTTCCCGTTTCGCGTGTATTGAGTCGCCATAATAATGAATCAGGTGTGTTTATTTCCAGTTAGATTACTGTATATTGACTAATCTTTTCAGTATCTAATATTTATTATTTTCTTTTCTTTCAGAACATGTTTGACGAAAGCAACCCAAGAACCCTGTAAGTATTAAGTTGTTTTTTGTTTTATTTGTCGATCATGTTTCGAAATGATGTGAATGTAACCTCGAAACTTTCGTAAGTGTGTGTGTCGTGTGTTCTTGATGTTTTTGCCGATCTTACAAAATGTTTCCTTTTGTTGTTCGCAGTTATGTTGGAAACTTGAGTGAAGTTGTAACAGAAGATTTCTTACTGGCCCTGTTTGGACAGATTGGACCATGTAAATGTTGTAAAATCATCCACGAGGTAAGGATACTTTAGAATTCTAACAAAATGTGGTACGAACAGATCAAATGTTTCCAGAAATGGGAATTACTTCCCTTTGTCTACCACAAGCCTAACAATTATTTCCACTATTTTAAAACATTTTTCTTTCTTTTGGTCTTCATTTTATTTTTTGTCATTTTATGTTTTTGCTGTACTCTTACAAATACATATTTGCACATATAAATCATATAAATGATAAGAAAAAAGTATTCTATCTATAGGTAGCGTGTGTACAGAATTCCATGATGACCCACTACTACTAATACATAGTGTACTGTAGTCATGTATGTAGTGTATTAGATCATCAATTTAGATGATAATAATTATGAACTCATCTGTTCTGTGTAACTGGCTGTACAGTAGTCATGTAGTGACTACGTCTTAACACTCAAACTGAAAACATACTGTAATTTACACTTATAGTTACTTATATTTAACTACAACTACATTATAGTTATATCATTATAGTAACCTAAGTAACTTAGGCTCAACTGCTATTCAGAAGCAATCTAATGTGACATTGGTGGCAAATCATTAATCATTTTCTTAAACTTTATTCGTGGCCACATTAAAAATAATCCACTATTTCCTATTTAAAAACTCAAATTATAAATGCTGCTTCTTATTTTTTTCTAATTTAGAATATCTCTTTCTGGCTTCTGTCCTTCCTTCCTAATTTTCCTTTCAATGTTGAGAGATGGCAGTCTTTTTCTTATTGGTTGACTTCTTTTGTTGTCAGGTTTATTTCCAGCATTTTGTCTTATTCATGATTTTTTTTTACATTTTTGAAGCAGACGACATCCGCTTGATTCTTTTAGTGTTTGTTGTTAGCTGTGTGGATTGTATTTAGTTGTCTGTCTTGTTCCACTACTAAACCATTACATTTGTTGTTTCTTTATATATTCTTCTACTGAAGTGATCCCTGTCTTCTTCATTTTCCACTTCTAATTTATCTCTCATGCTGACTTCCATTGTACTTCTGACTCCTTTCATTAAAAAAAAAAATGGTATTTATCTTGTTAATTGTTCTAGAATCTAGCTTTAAAGTTTGACATTATTGGGATGAAGATTGATGTTGATGGGCACTCATTGCTTCTCTAGTGATTTCTTTGTTGGTCTGCAATTGTCATATTCCAATAATCTGAAATGTTTTACTGCATCTTGAATCTATTTCAGCTGCTTGTTTGTTGTCATATGTTACAAGACTGCATAGGTATTTCAATTTGTTTTCTTGTCTTAGTTGTTAACCTATCATTATGCATGTTGATCTTATGTCTTTCTATGTTAATTATTTCCATTTTATTGATGTACATTTTTATGCCAGATTGAATTGTTCATCCATCCGTATAGTCTAATTTGTTCAGGTGTTTTTGCAGGTTTTGTATGTTAATGCCTGGCTATGTGCAAATATTGTTGTTGTGGATTGGGTGGATGCATACCTTACATGCATGAGCGATGAATATATTCCAGTTATACTTTACTTTCCTCTCACACCCCACCGTGCTGCAGCACCAGTTCTCCATTATTACCCCTATCACACCTCATTCATCACAATTTTTCCTGAATAACGTTGGGCTTTGTTTGCCCATTTTCATTCCATATATATACTTCCTTTCTCTAGTAATTACCAGTGTTACACTTGACTGCATCTCACACCTCATTCTACTGCCTTGTAATGTCGTCCGACTTCTTGTCTAATCACATGACTGATCCCATTTTCCCTCCTGCATCCCATTTGACTCATAGTCTACTCGCTGGGAGCCTATGTATCTTGCCTCAGTTCAGTCCCTTTAATTTGATATATATTTTAGCGTAGTAATTTTCACATATTATCTATTTTTGATCTTTCTACATGTAGCACATCTCTTTCGTTTCATCATTTCATCTCTTATTTCCTCTTTTTATTTCTCCTTGATTTACCTGTTTTGTTCATCCTTGTTGTAGTAGAGTTTATCTTTATTTTGTTTGCATTGTACTCGTTTTCTGAGGCAGGCTGCATGTGGGCTGAAACGTCAGTATTTTGTTGTGTTCCTTTTTTGTAAAGCTGTCACCATACCTTGTAAAAGTGTACCACACCCCATACTTGATCTTGTTATGGATTCAGTGAGCAAACGCCCTTTAACTCAATTATATGCGAATAAGTTTGACTGTTTCTTCTGTACTTATATTACTAAAGTTTTAGCTACTTATGTGGTGAATAGCTGGAGGGAAGAGGTGGGAGTGTACACATCCCTGTTTGACTTCAATTTTAACAGAACAGTACTCTATATATCCTACTGCTGTTCTGGAGACCTTTACATATGCTAATTAAGTGTTAATTTACTCTTTTAGTGCATTCCATAGTTCATCTGTGTTTACTCTGTCTAATGCCTTTTCTATGGTCTATGAAGACCATATATAGACTCAGGAGGGATATTTCTCTGTATTGGTTGCAGCATCTATTGCTATCTCTCCTTTTTAATATTGGGATGATGGTTTGTTATCAGTTTCTGGTGTTCTTTGTTCATGCTGGGCTGTGTTAAATATTCTTTGCAGCCAAGTTATTCCTGTTGAACAATCTATTCTAATGTGGTGTTGCCTATATCTGGCACTTTGTCCTTTTAAGTGTTTTTTATGCCTTCTGTGAAGTTCTTAATCTGTGCACTAACAGTTGTTCTCCGTACAAGGTGCACCTCTACACATTCCAAAAATGAGATTTAAAACCATAACAATATATGTATATAGATTTGTTTATGGTTATATTGGTCTATTATGATTTGCAGGTGTTTAGATCTTCAGAATATACTTAATATCGGTGTAATATTTTTGGTTGTTTGTAATAGGTCAACATTTTTTATTGTTTATGATTTCTGTGGAATGGTTTTTTTTTTTGTTTTAATTTTTCCTGACTGCTTTATAAAAATGTTGTGTGGCTCTTTTGTAGTCTTTACTCATAGTCTGTCCAAGATATGTCCATTTTTGTGTGTTCAGTTTCACTGACCTGGTTTAACTTTTTTTTTTTAACAAACTTCTCTGCATACTTTTCATGTAGACTTGTTTTTCTTCAATCTGTGTTTGTTTCTTTGCATGTTTGGTGGGTTCATTCTGCTGTAGTAATAGTTCTCTTTACCCCTTTTTCTTTCTTTCTTTCTTATCACCCAATCTTGTCTTTTTGTGGTTGTATTTCTTTAGCGATCATCACCATTTTTATGAACCATTTCATGTTACATTTGGGGGCTGTTATGATTCATAGAAGTAATTGTTAAAAAAAAAACAATAATGATAGTGTTAAAGCTAAACTTTGATTAAATAAAGTAGAACTGAATTAAAAATGCTGTACATTTGATTGTGACTCTACAACATTTAATATGTGATATAACATACAATACGTGGAACTGATGTTGCTGCTTTCTTGCATACATCAAATGTCAGCATACAAGCCTCTTGACATAATAGGTATACTTTTCTGGTTTATAGTTATCC
The DNA here is from genome assembly GCA_032433765.1 of Megaustenia siamemsis. Taxonomy (NCBI): domain Eukaryota; kingdom Metazoa; phylum Mollusca; class Gastropoda; order Stylommatophora; family Ariophantidae; genus Megaustenia; species Megaustenia siamemsis. The sequence goes on from JAVIAB010000051.1 coordinate 58,969,128, forward strand.
ATTATTCTTTCACCTGTGGTTTTTGGCCCCTTCTATATTTTAGCATATAAATTTTTCCATTTGCATGAAATATTGAAACAAATTTTAAAATTGTTTATCCTTATGGTATCTTCATTATGCCAGACGGGCTGGCATACGCAATCGTGCCCTTCTACACTTCTCAGTTCTCAGTATCATTTCTGTTGTTGACTGTTTACAGTGCCTTCTCTCTCTGTTTTCTGTGATTTCTCTTTCTTTGTATGTTGCAAGTTATACCAAGTACTTTAACTTTCCTCCTCTCATAATGTGCCAAAAAAATGTGTATGGTGTAGGAAGGTAATCACTGTAATGGTGTTTCAATAAAAAATAAGTTTTCCTTTGGAAAAGATGTGCAAAACAATTTACAATAAATAGAACATAGAAAAGTGACCCTAAAAATGTGTTCTCTTTAGTCAAATGATAGCAGATTAATGTAGAGGGAGGTACCTAGACCATATGAAACCTCTATGTTCATCCCTTCTCTCTCTCTCTCTCTCTCTCTCTCTCTCTCTCTCTCTCTCTCTCATATACATTTTTTATGCCAGTCCCGACCATATTTTTTTCACTCATAACATTTTAATGCAGAGATTTATGATAGGATTAAAAAAAGATTAATTCAAGAGTTTTGTCTTTTAATAATAAGATAACCTACTTAATTATTTAGTATAAAACATTTGTTTGCATGTGTAGTTCATCCCCTTAATTAGGTACATCCATTTATAATTTTATTTAATATTCAATATTGAAGAACGGTCAGCTTTTAGTTTGGAAAATGTCAACTTGTTTATTTTAGCATTATACAAAAATAACAATTTTTCTTTGCTGACTAATATTTAGGACCAAAGTGGTAATTAATTTAAAGCTGTCCCCATGAGTGATGGAATGAGGAAGTGAAGAAAAATCTTGTGTACATTCACATCGGTGTTTTTTGCACACTGTATGCTTTTTCTTCTATCTTTCAACTCTGTGTCTTCAACAAACACTTTCCAAGCCATTCTGTTTCTTGTCATTCTTTTAAGATCATTCCATGTATTCCCCATCATCTTCATCTCTGTCATCTTCTTGGCTCCCACCGAGTGTCCCCGATCCAGTGCCATCATCTTTGCAGTATCTTTATCCACTGGTATTTGACTGATACTTTTCCATAATTCTATGTTAATGTTTTTGTCCTGCCATTTCCATCCTTTTATTCTGCGCAAGCATCCTTCAATGAAGGTCTATATCTTCATGATTTTCATTTTTTTATGTTCTTCAAGTAACATACTGTATGCTAAAGGCTTTTAAATAGATTCCTCATATAATAGACAGATTACTGTATATTTAGCTGTTGAGACAGTTGAATTAATTTATCATGTTTAATGTGTACAAAATAGTTTGAAATATCTACATTAGTTTCAATATGTTAAATATCAGCAGACTGCTTAGATCGGTGCTCTTTAGTTGGGCAAGTACTGTCCACCATTGGGAAATTTCCGCTTTCATTTGAGCAGCAGGAAGAATTTCATGTTTTATGTAGAAACATTCAACAATATAGACTGAAATTTGTTAAAGAATGTCAGTGGAAATACATTTGAACCTCTTTATTCAGATGTACCTATGCGTGTAAAAATCCTGTATTTTAAAAAAAAAATAGTTTACAAAGAAATAACAAAAAATGTGATGTACTGATATTTACAAATGTTGCTGTATTTGAAACAATATTTATGCTATACTTATTTTATAATTTAAAATAATTGATCTGGCACCTAACATGAAGAATGAAGGAAAAAAAACCTTAAAAGAAACCAGCAAAATTCAGTAATAAGGAGTCAAAAAAAAGGAGTCATATTTTTCAAAACTGAAAAAAATGGAGAATGTGATGAACTAGAACATGGCATGTGATGACAACCACATTTTCTATTATTTAAAAAGAAAATATGTTTTCTATTTTATCTTCCATTTCTGCCAATATCATGCCATCTAATTCACTGTTTGTATTGTTCTTTAGTGCTGCTGTAATTGATAACGAGCCTGTGAGAAATGCTTATTAATTTATTATTACTGCTATTTTTAGTGTTTCTGTTTCCATTTTAAAGTTTTTGTAAAGCTTTCCTGTGGAGACTGATGTGTTCACTTATTGATGTTTACCCTGTCAGATAAAATTCTTGTGACGAACTGGACTGTTGTGTGTGGATATAGCCACATAAAACTAACTTAATGGCATTATTCAATTTGTGGGGTCTGCTGAGGGGGCGGGGGTGTGTGTACTTTTAGGATTAGAGAATTCAGGTCTGAGTTTTTATTTCTTCTCTGATTGGGCAAAACTTGTGACCTTACTGTGATTCGAATATGCATTCTTTTGGTTTGGAGGATGAAAGTTATTTATTAGACCACCTGCTCTCCCTCTTCTGTGTGCAGTCTATTAATAAGATGTTAATTTCCTACATGAAAAGTACGTCAAAAATTCTCGGAGTAGGAGCATTGTAGATGATCCACCCAAGAGAGGGAAAATGCAGACAGGAACAGCTCATTAGCCTGGTGAGACTAGAGACAACACAAACTCCAGACAAATGCTACTATACAAGAGGTTAATGGCAGAAGCTAGGAAAATGTAGACAGGAAAGACTAATTGGTCTGGTAAGGTTAAAGACAAAAAAGCAAAATAGTAATTAATGTATATTATTATGTATGGAAACTTCCACAGTAATAGATCAGTAAATAATTTCATAGGAAGCGTAGTTGGCAGTGTGCTCTAGTGCTTGCTTCTTGTGGCAAGGAGTTGTGTCAAGGAGTATGGATTAGATCCTGCTTTGGGCTGTCTATTATTCTTGTTTTTTTTCCCTGTTGTTGATTATTTGTGATTTTTTTTTTCCCTGAGTGTTGTAAACATACCTCTACCCCTGAAATGATTCACAATTCTAACTACAGACAGATGCTACTATACAAGAGGTTAAGGAAAATCCTGGTCGGAAGCTAGGAAAATGCAGACAGGAACAGCTCATTAGTCTGGTAAGACTACAGACAACTCTAACCACAGACAGATGCTACTATACAAGAGGTTTAGGAAAATCCTGGTCGGAAGCTAGGAAAATGCAGACAGTAACAGCTCATTAGTCTGGTAAGACTACAGACAACTCTAACCACAGACAGATGCTACTATACAAGAGGTAAGGAAAATCCTGGTCGGAAGCTAGGAAAATGCAGACAGGAACAGCTCATTAGTCTGGTAAGACTACAGACAACTCTAACCATTGCTACTATACAAGTGGTTAAGGGCAGAAGCTAGGAAGCGGATCAAGCAAATGCAGTTCAAAGAAGGAAGAGTTGGATTGTAGGGTGCAAGTCACAGTACAGTGCAACTTGTTAAACAAATAAAGCATGTTAAAAAACCCAACATTTTTTTGGGTGTACTCTCCAAAGCCAGTCTTTGTGGCTTTATCACATTTTATCTTAATTCCACTCATCCATTTCCTGGTCATTGAATTTGTTTGGCTGTAATCTGATAATTTTTACTCTCTTGTTTTATCAAACTGAATTTTTTGCTTTGTCTGTCTCTATTATGCAAACTTATACAGAGACATTGAAAATAAAAACTCAGACCTGAACACCACGTGGCGTCTGAACTGCACAAGTGGCCTTTATTCTAGGGTAATATACATTGTTCTCTTTTCTTCCACCCTAAGGTAGACCAGAAAAGTGGGACAATGCCATGAAGAAAGTTAAAAAAAAAAAAATTGTGAATTGCAATTTTATAAATGCTTAGCTTGGCTTTTGTGTTGTACTGATTTTGTAGCAAAAAATGTTAATCCTTTACTTTTACAATAATAGGCTTTCTGTTTTGGGAGTTAAATGTGTAATTGTAGGCCACTCAAGAGTGAACACATTGTTATGACTAAATAATAATACTATTCTTCAATTACAGTCACGTCCACATATAGAACTGATATAGTTGGATGATAAGGCTGATGTTGGTGCTTTTGTTGTGTCATTGTTTTGTGTCTTTTCTTTTTTTGTAATCTTTGTTGTCTCTTAATGCCTTCAATTTTAATGTCTCTTTTTATCAATGTGTGCAATATCTGCCTGTCTGGCACATTTCCAGATTTTTTACTGCTGAAATTGAACTGCTCCATGTCACACAATAAGGCATCTTTAAAATGGAGTACTGAACGGTTGATAGGTCACATGCTTGTGCCGAATGTCTTTTGGAAATCTGCTATTGTCCGTGCGGGTAACGTGCCCCAGCCATCTCAAATGATTTTAGTTACTGCTTTAAGAACAGCGATATTCATAATAATGGGGATCCTGCTAACATCTTGTCACATAATTTTCATTTTGGAATGGCTGATGATTAAATCAAATACATTGTGTGTGTTAGTGAACTTATCAATGAGTGCTTATGTGTGTTCTTCAGAATGAGCCACCAATGCATCAGTGAAAAGGAACTATCTAATAAGGACTTTTCTTCTTTTCACTTTTGCTCTGAGCTGAGCCAGTTTGAATAATCCTTCGTCTGATCTCTTGTGAAAGAAAATGGCTTCATCTGATGGATTGAATGCATAAGATAGTAAAATGAAAATAAAACCTCAAAAAGTGTTCACACTAGAACACAGCCTTGTTTCACACCAGTCTGAACAGAAAATGTATCTGATGTGCTCCTATCATATTGTATTGTTCATTTCAAGTTGAGATATAATGCTGTGATGATACAAAGCTGTTTTGTCAGACATCCCACTTATAAAATAAGTCTAAAAAGAGGCTATATCTGGTGAGGTTAAATACATTTGTAAGATCTATAAATGCAGCACATCCATTGTTTCTATAATTTTTCTTGCATCTTATGTATCAAGAAAAGCATCATGCATGTGTGCTTTACTTTATCACTATTGGTTCCTCTGTCTAGTGCTATCATTTTAAGATATATAGTTATACTTGCAACTGCTAACATGTTAGAAAGCCAAGGTGGCTGAGTGGTTATTGAATTTACTAATAATCAGAAGAGTGTGGGTTTAAAACTCTCAAATTTTATTTTTGTATCAACACGACTTCATGGTTCACCCATGATTTGGTCCTTGGAGAATACACCTTCTAATACCATATTCTCTGTATGCTTCAAGCTGTGCAGGGAATCCCTACTTATATTTACTGTTGATTCTTGTTTCTAGTGGTCATTGTTTTCTTAAATGTAGCACCATGCCTTCTTTGGTTTATCTCAACTTGTTGGCTGTGTTTGTGCTGTCTTTCTGTTTTTTTAAACCTTGAATATGTTTAGTAGGAATTTTTGTGTATTCTTTGGTTTATCTGAACATGTTGGCTGTGTCTGTGCCGTATTCTTTGGTTTATCTGAACGTGTTGGCTGTGTTTGTGTTCTTTCTGTTTTTTTTTTTTTTTTTTACTAAAATCCTGAATATGTTTGGTAGTAGTTTTTGTGTGTGGTAATATTTAGATATATGATAGCTATTCTTGCTTTGTTTATTCTTTTGTGATAGCCTCCTGACCTGGTGCTGTTATAGGAGCTTCATGATTTTTAAATGTTACAGTATGGTGAATATTGTCCTTCATATTTATATAGAAGTATTCTCAGTCATTAACAGTCTAGGAGAGTATGGTTGAAAAGAATCTTTGGTTCAATTTTTACATCAAACAACTGCAACTGTTGGCTGTAACTAATATTACATGTGCATAATTTAGCACAGAGGTTTTCTTTTGTTATGACTTTCTTGAAGAGCTTATATCTGATTCCTGTCATAAACCATTTTTAAATTGAAACAGTTTATTAAAGTAAACTAATTCTTTCTCTGCTTTCTGTTATGTTGATGAGGATGGCAGTAGGCATCTGTTCTTTCTGGCTTAAGCTTGCTTCTTTCTTAGATTCAGGTTTACTTCTGTGGAACAGGAAGTAAGGGCTTTCTAACCTTTCTAGGGATTGAGATTAATTCCTTTTTCAGACATTACGTTCAGCAGGGTCTCCTGTTTTAGCAACTGCACAGTCAATCCTTTGTTTATACTGGTAGTGTTGCCACTGCTTGCCAGGTCCGTAAGAAAGATTGTTCTGGGAGTTCCATCTAATAACTGTAGATCTGCCTTTACCAGTTTGGAGCTTAAGTTTTCAGGACATTTTCTGCTCTTTGATAATTGTTTATCCATCTCTTTCCTGTCCTACTTTCTTAGTAATGTATGTATTTTGCTTGTGCGATGTTTGCATTTTGCAGACTTTTATTTTATGTTTTGCTTTCCTTGTTGCTTTGTGCTTCTTTTTCTAATTGTCTTGAGAGTGATCCTTTAATTTCCTTTTTTGGTTGCTAATTAGACTTTTTAAAGCTAATGCTATTCTTTACGGCAAATCTCTTCAGTCTATGAGACCGTGCCTACATTTTCTTCTTTTAGTTTCCTTTTCTCTTTGGTTTGTAGTGTTTGTAATTGTCAAATCTTGCATATTCATATATCACAATCTTTAATATTTTACACTCTCTCAGTGAGATATGTTTAGATATGTGGAAGCTCTTCTGCCTTTGTTTATTCTTTTGTGATATCATCCTTACCTGGTGCTGCTATAGGAACTACCCTAGGTAAGTAATTAATGAACTGGTCTACTGAGGACAAGATATGAGCCTGATGAACTGTGCCTAAGCTTACCCATAATTATATTTATAACTGATTGTTTTTTGTTTATTTTGTTTGTTTGTTGTGTATGTGGGAAAAGAGATGATGCTGGCATAATACTGACCAGATTAATGCATGGGGAGAATGGGAATTTATTCTACTTAAGTTCAATGCTGCATACTCCCGTTGTCTATTTTTACTTGTCTATGATTTCTTAAATTTATCGCCATAACATTTTAAATATTTATATTTAATACAACATTTGTGCAATATTTATATAGTATGTCTCTTTATTCATGAATTTATCTATAGGAGCAGGTAATGATTATAATTCTATGTATTTTTCGTCTCGCAGTACCAAGAACAAAAACTCGGTCCATCATATTTTTCTTAGAAATATTCTTATTTGTTTGTTTCATCATCAGTCCATGCGACTGTTTGTTTTTGTTTGGCGTTCACCAACTTTTAACACTAGGCGAAGCCTCTCTAAATCAGTGGACTTTTCCAAGGATTGAATTTTACATGAATACGTTTTGTTCCAAGTAAATGCTGGTACTCGAATATTTCTTGTCATACAGGCAGATATTCGCAGACTTCAGAGGTACTGAATATTTTATTGCTCAGACATTTTGGGTTGACTATCTAAACAATTTGTCCAGGCAGTGACCATTTAGCCTGACATTTTGGGTTGATTATCTAAACAATTTGTCCAGGCAGTGGCCATTTAGCCTGACATTTTGGGTTGACTATCTAAACAATTTGTCTAGGCAGTGACCATTTAGCCAGACATTTTGGGTTGACTATCTAAACAATTTGTCCAGGCAGTGACCATTTAGCCTGACATTTTGGGTTGATTATCTAAACAATTTGTCCAGGCAGTGACCATTTAGCCAGACATTTTGGGTTGATTATCTAAACAATTTGTCCAGGCAGTGACCATTTAGCCTGTTCTTTTTGGTATTTAACTGCCTAGGGTTTTTAATGTGCATAAATGACACATGAGGTATTCTGTGTTTTTCGTTTTTATCCGAGAGGGCTGGGCATTGGACCTCACTGCCCAGGGACTATAGGAGGTTTGTGTGGAGAAACTATAAATTTGAAGAGAAAATTGCCACCATCTGTAGCAGAATTAGAACGCTGGACCTTCTTGTTCAGAAACATTTTACCTCTGGACCATTCAGAACCCTTTTGAAAGTAAAATAATTGCTACATTTGTTGTTAACACACAAGTAGCGTATATTCTATCATGCCTTGAATTCTGCATTGATAAGCATGATGATGATAGATTCAGGCAACATCCTTCAGAATAACTAGCCATGTTTGGAAAGATCATTTCCTTAGCACATTCCACTGGCTCCATCCATATGTGTCAATGGATGGGGTACATACAGAATTTGACAGTGGCTTCAACAGGCTTTGGAGATGCTGTGACATAAGTGGGTGGATATGGAAAATACCTAATATCAGTGAAACTGCTTTTATGGATATAATAGAGTGTGCTTGAGTCCATGGAGAGGTTGAAAATCTGCATTGTTACTTTCTTGTTCATCCTGGGCCACTCTGGTTTGAAGGCAGTGAAAGAATAGATAGATCCAGGAACAGTCTGACAAGCTGTGGGTAAGGTAAAGGTAAAGAACGAGACTTGAACCGGCGTCTTAGTATGCAAGTTTCCACCCATATGTGCTCGGCCGCCTATCCTGAAATGTTCGGATATTTCTGGATAGTGTCACCTCAAGCATCGAAACTCAGATGCGAGTCAACATTCCTCACCTTCCCAAGGTAATATCCTGGTACCCATTTCTGCCAACGGCTGGGTCGACCATGGGGGTATTTTTCTCCCCCCCCCCCCCCCAACCACTAGTAGAATTCACACTGCTCCAGCGGTAATCGAACATGGGTTGTCCGAACGTCGGTAGTCCAGTCAGGTTTTTTCCCAACTTGGCTACCGAGGCCCCAAAATGCTGTGGATTCTTAATGAAAATGAAAGAGATAGATCAAGAACAGTTTGACAGGGACTTTGGAAACAAATATGAATATCATTGTCTGCAAATTTGGAGAGTTCCGGTATGATGACGATGACAAATAGTTAACTAGTTTCAGAGAGCAGCATAAATCCTTTTGTAACTTCTGTCTGTATAATCTCTTTTCTTTGACAGCTAATATTATTCATTATATATTATTCATCCTTATGTTGGTGTTGTCTCTGTTTGGTTCACAATTTGGCTTAAATTATTCGCATTTTGGTTTTAGCCTGGCTGTTCTATTTATTTCGACATACATTATTAATAATTTGTGATGTTGTCAGCTTATTATGGTTTATAGATAGGTTTTTAGTGTCACAATAACTGTATATTTTGATAACACTTTTAATTATGAGCGTCGACAGTAAAATAATCACTTCTTTGTTGTGATATATCAATATTAATGTTAATATTTTGTAGCAAACTCAGCGAAACAATAATTAGTCAAAATAAGTTTTTTAATTTCCATATGTGTGTCTACAATCAACCCACAGTGGGAGAAATGATCAATGAAAGATGATGGGGATAAATAGGACATTCACCTCAAAAGCCAACTATAAGTATTACTAAACAAGCTCTTACCTGGAACCCATAGTAAAGAGGAAGCTGAGAAGACCAAGTAACATATGAAGATAATACCTTGAGATATAGATCACAAAGATGAATTATATAGGGAGAAGATTGTAAAATATAGCAAAGGACTTGTAAGATATTGTAAAGGACTTGTAAGACATTGTAAAGGACAGACAGAAATTGAGAGCTCATGGTGATGATTGGTGCTCCAAGGAGTTAGTTCTTCTGAGGCTGATGGCAGTCCATAAGGTGGTGTTCATAGCTCTCTACAATTGACTATTTGCTACTAGTTCATGTAGGCCTTAGTTGTTTCTTAGTCCCGTGATTGAACCTGCTCTCTCCTTAATTGTTCCGTGTAGTGTTTCTTCTGGTCTTCCTTGTTTTCTTTTACCAGATAGTTTCCATGTGAATGCCTGATGGGAAGTCTTTCTTTATCCATTCTGAGCACATGACAGAAGTATTTCCAGCTCCTTCTTCTTATATATCTCGACACTTGTTCTTGTTTAGTTTTATTTGTTATCCTATCTTTTGCCTTGTATTCTTTCCAGCTTATTTTTGAGATTCTTCGAAGATGATGTGGATTTCCAGTTTTAACATCTGATGTGCTAACATTGGCAAGAACAGGAGTTGAACAATCTAAGTTTTGTTCAATAACTGAGAACTTTGGATCTGTAGATGTTCTTCAGTTTGTTAAAAGTATTCGATGCCTGCACGATGCTTGTCATGATCTCTAGTGTTGTCTCCATCTCTGGACATTTTGCTGCCTAATTGTGTTAAATTTGTAAGTTTTATAGAATTACATTATATGCCCTAATTGATGGTTACAATACTTGAGCATGTTTTAATTCTTTATTCTTCAGAGTCCTTGTGATTTTAGATCAGCGTCAAGGAATATTTGAAAGTGATTAATTATACCTGAGCTTTCTATTTCACAAGATTGATATATCTATACAGCCTGACCTGTGATAGGGCTTGAGATAGTCACACTCTGTTATAATGGGCACTTCTGTAGCAGGTATTTGGCGGTTATCTTGACTGTTCTGATTGATCATTGAAGCGTGCATTTATTGACTTCACTAATCGGGACTTTTAACAAATGTACCATTAGCCTTATTACTGTGGTTTTGAGGAGGTTTTGAGGTTAGGCCAGATAGAAAGAATGATATATTGATTAAAGAAATAAAAAGTAAAATACACAATGCTCATCCCGCGTTGTAGCATAGTTATATGAGATTAGTGCTCATATTTGTCCATGAAATTGCCTCAGTGTGGAATATCATAGTCACTATTACGAAGTTTGTTTTGCTTTCCCATAGAAAATATTCAGTGCCAATTTTCAGAGGCTAAGTTGACTTCTGATCTTTAAGCCACCAACAAATTTACTTGAAACTTAACTTTCTTTTACTTCCTTTTGCTCTTCTGTTCGCCTCTTCTGCTGCTATGTTTCCTAGTGCTTCTAATATTCTATTGATCCATCTTTTTCGTGGTCGACCCTTGAGTCTGGTGTTCTCGCAACGTTTAATGAGGGCTCATTGTGTTGTTTTTGATTACTCTGCCTTTTCACGTGGCCACAAATTTTATCTGTTGTTTCTTTATATATTCTATTGCGGGGGCTATTCCTAGCTTCTTTTTTTTTCTCAGTTCTTCATTTCTGATCTTATCTCTCAGACTGTTTCCTGTCATTCGTTTGACACATTTCATCTCTGTAGAGGTTATTGTTCTTGCATTTAGGGTCCAGGACTGGCATTGGTAGCACAACGTTGGGATACAGATTGTACTGTATAGTGCCAGTTTTGCCTCTAGAGTTATTTCCTTGTTGGACAATAGTGGTGATAGCTGTCCAATTACTTTCTTTTATGATCTACTAAATGTCCAGGGATACTTCTGTTAACATTGCTGATCTCATCATCCACCTACTCTACCTGGGGCGTTGAAAGGTTCCGTTTTTGACTCCTCTGTTGTGGAATCCAGCAGCCTGTGAGCTTATGTCTTTTCAAGCTCCAGTCTTATGTCCTGCTCAAACGCATAATCTATTGTGGCTCTACATTCTTCCTTTTGTTAACGCCTTCACGGACCCTCTCCGTAACAACATTTGTTACTTCGGTGCATTCCATAATACGAGTGTCAGTTCACACCCAACTATAGTTTAGCTAATGCCCATGGGCTGAGAGGGTCGTCCCCCCCCGGAAATCGTCAAAAGCTTGTGACATCTTCAGCTATGCGAGCGATAGACGGCTAACCCACAACCGTCTTTGCTGAACATGTTGCAAGCCTTGAGTGACCTCTCTCAGTTCGCAGGCCTCATTAAAACTATATTTGGCTGTAGTCTGTTCTTAGTGTTGAACGTTTGTCTTGATTGGATGTATTTATTTTGGAGTGGTAACCCGTATATCTCTCTGACCAAGGTAGCTTTAATACTGAAACTTATCTGTGTGTAGCTAGCTGTCTTCGTTGCAAGCCATACAATAAACTGTGATGCTGTATTCTTAATGGTGAGATAATTTGCTCATTGTTAATGCCAGTAGCTTGAGAAATCGCACCTTCATTCCTAATGGTGAGATAATTTGCTCATTGTTAATGCCAGTAGCTTGAGAAATCGCACCTTCATTCGTAATGGCACCTGGTTTTTTCTTCTTTAAGTTTTCTTATATGTAATAATTTGGCTTCTGACTTTATGGATCACATATATCCATCAGATAAAGACAAGTGGAACAATATTAAAAGAGGTACATGTATTTAATTGTCTAGGAACAGTGTTAACCTCAGATGGTAGATGTACCAAGAGAGGTGAGATGCAGGACGGCTCAGGCAAAAGCAACTTTCCAAAAAAATGAGAAAGACACTGTGCAATCCATTTTTGACAATAGAAACAAGAAAAAGAGTTCTTAAATGTTATGTAGAGCCAGTCTTAACATATGGATGTGAATCATGGACAAAAGGCAAGTGATTCCACTGGAGGCTGTAAAAATGTGGTTTTACAGAATAATGTTGAGAACAACATCGACAGTTAATAAGAGTAATGAAAACGTTCTAAAATAGGTCAAAGCAAAATGAGAGCTAATTTCCAAAAAAGTAGGTAGAAACAATCATTTTTTGACCAAGTAATGAGAAGGGGACAGCTGGTATATTTGTAACAGTTGGAAAAAATTGAGGGATGAAGAGATAGAGGGAAGCAAATAGAAAAATTAGCAGACAGCTTAAGAGAATGGCTTGGCAGAAGGTCAACAACAGAAATGATAAATAACTGTCGAGATCGAGAGTTGTGGAGAGACATGGTCACCTACGCCAACATACATGGTACTTGATGATGATCTATCTGACTGGAAGTAATGTTCTATTTAAAAATAGAATGCTTGTTAGATTTGTTGGGTCACTTCTAGAGCTCACCACTCCGCTCAAGAAACCTCTTGGATGCTCGCTATAAACAGGATGTTAAGTAGGCGTTGTGTTGTGGATTGCAGCAGATATGTGATATTTGCACCTTTCGGCCCAACACATCCGACTTCAGCATGGCATTTTTTTTAGTACTGGGTTTACGAGTAGTTTCTGTTCATCGATCCTTGCGCAAGCTGTCAGCTATGAGTCCTCTGACTGCTTTCACATCTGGTAATGACATGCCCGGTGTTGATATGGCTCCTTCACTCTCATTTGATTTAAATGATATTTCCGTTGCATGTATAAGTCTCCAATACACAATAACTAGACGCCACATATGGTGGACTCAACGTTCTAATGTTTTGTATAGCCCTTCTCTTCAATACTAGGCAAACTTTCAGTGATCCTTTCATTTACGGCCTTCATATTCTTCTTGATTTTCTCCCTTCGTTTGCTCGCGAGTATAAAACATCAGCCTGTATTTATTGGATTTTGTTTGGAAGTGCAGAAGTATTGATTTTCAATAAATAAATTATGTATTTATGCCACGAATGATCGGTTTTCTATAATGAAACACGAACAAATAGCATATCACATAATAGTGTCAGGGGATTCCGCATATTGTGGTCTCAGTAAAACTAGAGTTACCTCTCTTAGCACAGATGAAGTGAATGTGTTGAGCATGGTTATGTAATCAAGGAATATGTGTATATATATATACAATTGATTTATATTGTGTTTTCTAGCTTTTCCATCTTGTTGGGCTTCTATTTATAAAAAGGAATCGTTGTTTTGTATGCGTATGTGTGCATTTTTAAAGATGATATAAATACGCGAATTAGAGGTAAGACTAACGGTAGGAGGAATAAAGTGGGGGCGTCATGGTTAGAGAGTCATAGAAGGAAGAGGTATGTGTTAGCACTCAGAAAAAATGACAAATAAACAACAGAAAAAAAAACAATATATGGTCCGCAGCAGGATCGAACCCGTACTCCATGGCACTTCTGAATGCTAACACATACCTCTTCCTTCTATGACTCCCTATTATCGCCTCGGAAGTTTCCCTATATAATAATATTTATTTATTATTATTTGTCTCCCGTCATGGTTAGAGCTTTACCACAAGGGTAGTTGGATCACGAAGATCCGACATTTCGACTTTACACCTTACACAGAACGCGATGGGTTATACATGTCGCCATCCCTCATTATAGAGGTAAAAACCGCAAGAAAAATCGTTCTTTCTCGTTGAAGCTTTCCTTCCATATTTCATGATCCAGAATCTATTTCCACAGAATTAAAATGACAGAATCATTGTAAATTATAGTTTAAATCATAAGTAGACGAGGAGTCTAAACATGGGGAAAGTTATAGCGGAAATTGGAAAAAGCTCTATGAAGAAACGCCCGAAAATTATGAACTATGATAATGCACAAGAGAGGAAAATAGCACTGGATTTATAACTGAAACTCTTTATGGCAAGATGCAAATAGAGCAATCATTGTATAGAAGTGGGTCTGTCGTATAAAAGAATTTAAACATAAAAAATGAATGAAATATGTATGATATGTAGAGAGTAGTTTGTATGTGTTTGATTTCGGTTTCCCCTTTTCAAGGCTAAGGAGGCTTTAAAAGGCGTTAAGTTACGCTGTGTCGTGGTTTATCACTAACAAGGATTATTTGCGTCGTTCAACGTCATCATGATATTTAAATACATTTGGTTGATACTGGACTTGTTGGGGTATAGTGGACTTCCTCTTTGATCCCGACTCGCTTTACTAGACTGATTTATTAATTTATTTTTTTGGGGGGGGGGGGGGGGGAGTGGGTGGTCTAAAGGTAAGTCGTCGATCTCTAGACTAAAAGGGGGAATCAATTTAGAGGAAGAGGTATGTTTACAGCGCTCGGAAAAAATGAAATGGTTCGATTCCCACCTTAGACGGTGAAAAATGGAGATATAAAATCTAATCCGTGCTTTACCCTCCCCTGGTCTCTGAGTAGTGAGATCTGATGTCTAGCCCTCTCTGGGTAGTGAGATCTGATGTCTAGCCCTCTCCAAAAACCGGGGATAAACAGGATGTCCCGTGTGCATTCTGCGCACGTTTAAAGAATCCTTGGCAGTTGGAAATCGAAAAGAGTAGGTAAACAAAAACAAAAATGGCAGCCGCCACAGGCAAAATTAATAGGAAAGAAGTCTAGCGTAATAGTTAAAACTCTCGATGATAAAAAACACGAGAATAACTCAGAAGTCGAAAATGATCTCGCCTGAATTGTGGACACCTGAGCATACGGTTGCCAGTGTGAACAATAAGAAAAAAGTGATATTCGCACAAAATAGCTAGTGATATAAAGCTGGCGAACGCAAACAAACTTAACTGATTTGGGATTTAGGGTCAATTACATGCATGTGGAGTAGGGTCCTGGTCAGTTAATTGTTACATGTTCCTTTCACAAGCACTTGATTCGCAGACCATGTGTTGCATGTGGACTTATACTTCTCGTTGGTCTCTGGATAGTGAGATCCTATGTCTAGCTTTCTTGAATAATTCTAAAAAAAAAGGAGCCCCATTATCGCTTGCGCACGTTAAAGAACTTCTGGGAGTTAAAATTCGAAATGAGTTGATCAAAAACGGTTGTGCGAAATCTGCCTTCCGTTTTGAAGACGGATGTGTCGGGCTGAAAGGCGCAGATACCACGGATTTGCCGTAAACTAGCGACACAACGGCATCTACGCCCACTTAACGGTGAACACCAAGATTTAAAAAAAAAAACCCACGCAACATCAAAGAGGAACGTTGAGAAATGATATCTGTTGACTGTATCGATGTAATGATTAGGACAATCTGTAGTGATTTTTGATCGGAAACATCAAAGAGGAACGTTGAGAAATGATATCTGTTGACTGTATCGATGGAATGATTAGAACAATCTGTAGTGATTTTTGATCGGAAACATCAAAGAGGAACGTTGAGAAATGATGTCTGTTGACTGTATCGATGGAATGATTAGAACAATCTGTAGTGATTTTTGATCGGAAACATCAAAGAGGAACGTTGAGAAATGATATCTGTTGACTGTATCGATGGAATGATTAGAACAATCTGTAGTGATTTTTGATCGGAAACATCAAAGAGGAACGTTGAGAAATGATATCTGTTGACTGTATCGATGTAATGATTAGAACAATCTGTAGTGATTTTTGATCGGAAACATCAAAGAGGAACGTTGAGAAATGATATCTGTTGACTGTATTGATGGAATGATTAGAACAATCTGTAGTGATCGGAAACATCAAAGAGGAACGTTGAGAAATGATATCTGTTGACTGTATCGATGGAATGATTAGAACAATCTGTAGTGATTTTGATCGGAAACATCAAAGAGGAACGTTGAGAAATGATATCTGTTGACTATCGATGGAATGATTAGAACAATCTGTAGTGATCGGAAACATCAAAGAGGAACGTTGAGAAATGATATCTGTAGACTGTATCGATGGAATGATTAGAACAATCTGTAGTGATTTTTGATCGGAAACATCAAAGAGGAACGTTGAGAAATGATATCTGTAGACTGTATCGATGGAATGATTAGAACAATCTGTAGTGATCGGAAACATCAAAGAGGAACGTTGAGAAATGATATCTGTAGACTGTATCGATGGAATGATTAGAACAATCTGTAGTGATTTTTGATCGGAAACATCAAAGAGGAACGTTGAGAAATGATATCTGTTGACTGTATCGATGGAATGATTAGAACAATCTGTAGTGATTTTTGATCGGAAACATCAAAGAGGAACGTTGAGAAATGATATCTGTTGACTGTATCGATGGAATGATTAGAACAATCTGTAGTGATTTTGATCGGAAACATCAAAGAGGAACGTTGAGAAATGATATCTGTTGACTGTATCGATGGAATGATTAGAACAATCTGTAGTGATTTTGATCGGAAACATCAAAGAGGAACGTTGAGAAATGATATCTGTTGACTGTATCGATGGAATGATTAGAACAATCTGTAGTGATTTTTGATCGGAAACATCAAAGAGGAACGTTGAGAAATGATATCTGTTGACTGTATCGATGGAATGATTAGAACAATCTGTAGTGATTTTGATCGGAAACATCAAAGAGGAACGTTGAGAAATGATATCTGTTGACTGTATCGATGGAATGATTAGAACAATCTGTAGTGATTTTGATCGGAATAACAAAGAGGAACGTTGAGAAATGATATCTGTTGACTGTATCGATGGAATGATTAGAACAATCTGTAGTGATTTTTGATCGGAAACATCAAAGAGGAACGTTGAGAAATGATATCTGTTGACTGTATCGATGGAATGATTAGAACAATCTGTAGTGATCGGAAACATCAAAGAGGAACGTTGAGAAATGATATCTGTTGACTGTATCGATGGAATGATTAGAACAATCTGTAGTGATCGGAAACATCAAAGAGGAACGTTGAGAAATGATATCTGTGACTGTATCGATGGAATGATTAGAACAATCTGTAGTGATCGGAAACATCAAAGAGGAACATGAGAAATGATATCTGTAGACTGTATCGATGGAATGATTAGAACAATCTGTAGTGATTTTTGATCGGAAACATCAAAGAGGAACGTTGAGAAATGATATCTGTAGACTGTATCGATGGAATGATTAGAACAATCTGTAGTGATCGGAAACATCAAAGAGGAACGTTGAGAAATGATATCTGTAGACTGTATCGATGGAATGATTAGAACAATCTGTAGTGATTTTTGATCGGAAACATCAAAGAGGAACGTTGAGAAATGATATCTGTTGACTGTATCGATGGAATGATTAGAACAATATGTAGTGATTTTTGATCGGAAACATCAAAGAGGAACGTTGAGAAATGATATCTGTTGACTGTATCGATGGAATGATTAGAACAATCTGTAGTGATTTTTGATCGGAAACATCAAAGAGGAACGTTGAGAAATGATATCTGTTGACTGTATCGATGGAATGATTAGAACAATCTGTAGTGATTTTTGATCGGAAACATCAAAGAGGAACGTTGAGAAATGATATCTGTTGACTGTATCGATGGAATGATTAGAACAATCTGTAGTGATTTTGATCGGAAACATCAAAGAGGAACGTTGAGAAATGATATCTGTTGACTGTATCGATGGAATGATTAGAACAATCTGTAGTGATCGGAAACATCAAAGAGGAACGTTGAGAAATGATATCTGTAGACTGTATCGATGGAATGATTAGAACAATCTGTAGTGATTTTTGATCGGAAACATCAAAGAGGAACGTTGAGAAATGATATCTGTAGACTGTATCGATGGAATGATTAGAACAATCTGTAGTGATCGGAAACATCAAAGAGGAACGTTGAGAAATGATATCTGTAGACTGTATCGATGGAATGATTAGAACAATCTGTAGTGATTTTGATCGGAAACATCAAAGAGGAACGTTGAGAAATGATATCTGTTGACTGTATCGATGTAATGATTAGGACAATCTGTAGTGATTTTTGATCGGAAACATCAAAGAGGAACGTTGAGAAATGATATCTGTTGACTGTATCGATGGAATGATTAGAACAATCTGTAGTGATTTTTGATCGGAAACATCAAAGAGGAACGTTGAGAAATGATGTCTGTTGACTGTATCGATGGAATGATTAGAACAATCTGTAGTGATTTTTGATCGGAAACATCAAAGAGGAACGTTGAGAAATGATATCTGTTGACTGTATCGATGGAATGATTAGAACAATCTGTAGTGATTTTTGATCGGAAACATCAAAGAGGAACGTGAGAAATGATATCTGTTGACTGTATCGATGTAATGATTAGAACAATCTGTAGTGATTTTTGATCGGAAACATCAAAGAGGAACGTTGAGAAATGATATCTGTTGACTGTATTGATGGAATGATTAGAACAATCTGTAGTGATCGGAAACATCAAAGAGGAACGTGAGAAATGATATCTGTTGACTGTATCGATGGAATGATTAGAACAATCTGTAGTGATTTTTGATCGGAAACATCAAAGAGGAACGTTGAGAAATGATATCTGTTGACTGTATCGATGGAATGATTAGAACAATCTGTAGTGATCGGAAACATCAAAGAGGAACGTTGAGAAATGATATCTGTAGACTGTATCGATGGAATGATTAGAACAATCTGTAGTGATTTTTGATCGGAAACATCAAAGAGGAACGTTGAGAAATGATATCTGTAGACTGTATCGATGGAATGATTAGAACAATCTGTAGTGATCGGAAACATCAAAGAGGAACGTTGAGAAATGATATCTGTAGACTGTATCGATGGAATGATTAGAACAATCTGTAGTGATTTTTGATCGGAAACATCAAAGAGGAACGTTGAGAAATGATATCTGTTGACTGTATCGATGGAATGATTAGAACAATCTGTAGTGATTTTTGATCGGAAACATCAAAGAGGAACGTTGAGAAATGATATCTGTTGACTGTATCGATGTAATGATTAGAACAATCTGTAGTGATTTTTGATCGGAAACATCAAAGAGGAACGTTGAGAAATGATATCTGTTGACTGTATCGATGGAATGATTAGAACAATCTGTAGTGATTTTTGATCGGAAACATCAAAGAGGAACGTTGAGAAATGATATCTGTTGACTGTATCGATGGAATGATTAGAACAATCTGTAGTGATTTTTGATCGGAAACATCAAAGAGGAACGTTGAGAAATGATATCTGTTGACTGTATCGATGGAATGATTAGAACAATCTGTAGTGATTTTTGATCGGAAACATCAAAGAGGAACGTTGAGAAATGATATCTGTTGACTGTATCGATGGAATGATTAGAACAATCTGTAGTGATTTTTGATCGGAATAACAAAGAGGAACGTTGAGAAATGATATCTGTTGACTGTATCGATGGAATGATTAGAACAATCTGTAGTGATTTTTGATCGGAAACATCAAAGAGGAACGTTGAGAAATGATATCTGTTGACTGTATCGATGGAATGATTAGAACAATCTGTAGTGATCGGAAACATCAAAGAGGAACGTTGAGAAATGATATCTGTTGACTGTATCGATGGAATGATTAGAACAATCTGTAGTGATCGGAAACATCAAAGAGGAACGTTGAGAAATGATATCTGTTGACTGTATCGATGGAATGATTAGAACAATCTGTAGTGATCGGAAACATCAAAGAGGAACGTTGAGAAATGATATCTGTAGACTGTATCGATGGAATGATTAGAACAATCTGTAGTGATTTTTGATCGGAAACATCAAAGAGGAACGTTGAGAAATGATATCTGTAGACTGTATCGATGGAATGATTAGAACAATCTGTAGTGATCGGAAACATCAAAGAGGAACGTTGAGAAATGATATCTGTAGACTGTATCGATGGAATGATTAGAACAATCTGTAGTGATTTTTGATCGGAAACATCAAAGAGGAACGTTGAGAAATGATATCTGTTGACTGTATCGATGGAATGATTAGAACAATATGTAGTGATTTTGATCGGAAACATCAAAGAGGAACGTTGAGAAATGATATCTGTTGACTGTATCGATGGAATGATTAGAACAATCTGTAGTGATTTTTGATCGGAAACATCAAAGAGGAACGTTGAGAAATGATATCTGTTGACTGTATCGATGGAATGATTAGAACAATCTGTAGTGATTTTTGATCGGAAACATCAAAGAGGAACGTTGAGAAATGATATCTGTTGACTGTATCGATGTAATGATTAGAACAATCTGTAGTGATTTTTGATCGGAAACATCAAAGAGGAACGTTGAGAAATGATATCTGTTGACTGTATCGATGGAATGATTAGAACAATCTGTAGTGATCGGAAACATCAAAGAGGAACGTTGAGAAATGATATCTGTTGACTGTATCGATGGAATGATTAGAACAATCTGTAGTGATTTTTGATCGGAAACATCAAAGAGGAACGTTGAGAAATGATATCTGTTGACTGTATCGATGGAATGATTAGAACAATCTGTAGTGATCGGAAACATCAAAGAGGAACGTTGAGAAATGATATCTGTAGACTGTATCGATGGAATGATTAGAACAATCTGTAGTGATTTTTGATCGGAAACATCAAAGAGGAACGTTGAGAAATGATATCTGTAGACTGTATCGATGGAATGATTAGAACAATCTGTAGTGATCGGAAACATCAAAGAGGAACGTTGAGAAATGATATCTGTAGACTGTATCGATGGAATGATTAGAACAATCTGTAGTGATTTTTGATCGGAAACATCAAAGAGGAACGTTGAGAAATGATATCTGTTGACTGTATCGATGGAATGATTAGAACAATCTGTAGTGATTTTTGATCGGAAACATCAAAGAGGAACGTTGAGAAATGATATCTGTTGACTGTATCGATGGAATGATTAGAACAATCTGTAGTGATTTTTGATCGGAAACATCAAAGAGGAACGTTGAGAAATGATATCTGTTGACTGTATCGATGGAATGATTAGAACAATCTGTAGTGATTATTGATCGGAAACATCAAAGAGGAACGTTGAGAAATGATATCTGTTGACTGTATCGATGGAATGATTAGAACAATCTGTAGTGATTTTTGATCGGAAACATCAAAGAGGAACGTTGAAAAATGATATCTGTTGACTGTATCGATGGAATGATTAGAACAATCTGTAGTGATTTTTGATCGGAAACATCAAAGAGGAACGTTGAGAAATGATATCTGTTGACTGTATCGATGGAATGATTAGAACAATCTGTAGTGATGTTTGATCGGAAACATCAAAGAGGAACGTTGAGAAATGATATCTGTTGACTGTATCGATGGAATGATTAGAACAATCTGTAGTGATTTTTGATCGGAAACATCAAAGAGGAACGTTGAGAAATGATATCTGTTGACTGTATCGATGGAATGATTAGAACAATCTGTAGTGATTTTTGATCGGAAACATCAAAGAGGAACGTTGAGAAATGATATCTGTAGACTGTATCGATGGAATGATTAGAACAATCTGTAGTGATTTTTCATCGGAAACATCAAAGAGGAACGTTGAGAAATGATATCTGTAGACTGTATCGATGGAATGATTAGAACAATCTGTAGTGATTTTTGATCGGAAACATCAAAGAGGAACGTTGAGAAATGATATCTGTAGACTGTATCGATGGAATGATTAGAACAATCTGTAGTGATCGGAAACATCAAAGAGGAACGTTGAGAAATGATATCTGTAGACTGTATCGATGGAATGATTAGAACGATCTGTAGTGATTTTTGATCGGAAACATCAAAGAGGAACGTTGAGAAATGATATCTGTTGACTGTATCGATGGAATGATTAGAACAATCTGTAGTGATCGGAAACATCAAAGATCATTACACTGGCACTGAATATTTCTGAGCACATCAGACATGAGAGTACGTACAAGTAAAAAAGTAAGTAAAGTACCCCCGTCACGCCAAGTGGCGTATAGGGAATGTGGTGTTAGTGACCATATATTTTACAAAACTTCCGCACATGATTTTTGGGGTAATGTGGTCGGTATTACGCCCGTGCCGCTTCACTTCCCTGAAAAAAAAATCATGTACCCATTAAAGGCTGGGTGAACCCGGAAGCCGTCGGTTGGTATCGAACTCTACCTCTTGTCCTTTGTAGTCCAGTTCACTAACCACTGAACTATCGCGGCTCCCTATGAGAGTACATGCTTGCAGGTTATTGTGCTAACTGGTAACATTTCTTGGAAAAAAAGGGGAAGTCAACAGGCGAACTGATTGGCGATAGAAAATACTAGGAGTTCTGTGTGAATCATGTAAATGATAATCACCCCACCGGCATGGCACCTAATGATACTCCCACTACTGAGCTAAATTGACGTCACGTCTTAACTTCGCCCCAAGCATTCGTCGTTGATTGTTCAGTGCAAATTAATTTGTCTTTGCTTAAATGCATATCTTTTATCAAATAATTTTTTAGCCTCATTCAACTGCTCGTTCAAATATTTATTTATTTTTTTGCACTTATTTTTTTAAAAAGTGTAATTTATGCAGTAACTTTTTTGTGGTCCAATCAGATCTGTTCCCTACCACAATTTTCATCCATGACACCTCGGTAATAAGATGTGGTCTCTTGGGGGCCATATGATTCTTTCGTTGAGAAATATGGAAAGATGGCAGCCCTGTCAGTGTGGGATCGTGCAATAGACTTGGATATTTCGAGCCCAGGGAAATTAATATCCAGTAAAAGAACGTTTTTTTCCCTCCCTTTCTGTCCCTTCTTCTGTTATTGCCTATCGATTTCTCTTGCAAAGTTGGCAGCCTTCTTTATTTTTCGCCATCATATACTTTAAGACGTCAGTCTTTGTCTTAGGGCAGTGGTAAATAGGTATGGGACATTCGAATCTCGCGAATCCGGAAAAAATATTTGAGATGCGAAAACTCGAATCTTCTCGTTTTATTTATTTTTTTTTTTTTTAGTCCTTCGAATCCTAACCTAAAATTCTGTTAAAACTTGGGAAAGATTAAACCTCATTTACGTGGAGTTCACCAAAAACAAAACAAACAAAAATAATAATAATAATAAATATAAAAATCAACACCACTTTCCCGTTTGACCGCAGCTGCTCTCTTTATAGTTTTGTCTACTTCATGTCGAGGCACGATCTATTCAACCTCACAATAAGGATCTTGGGTTGTTAGACCGCAATGCCATCCAAGAATGAACGTAAAAATAACTTTCTTCTGTAATAACATATAGTAAAATGTAATTTTAAATTAAGTTAAAGGTTTCCCTCTGCGCCTTACTAATGAACGGGAATGATGGCATTTAGTGACCATATTCTTCCATGACCAGAGCATATTTGGGTGATGCTGTCGGTATCATGTAGGCCGTCTTTACATCCCATTAAAATTGCTGGTACCAATTTTTCGAGGCTGGGTGAACCCCGGAGCCTAGTCCGTCCGAAAAATTGTGGATCGAGTCCTGACCGTTTTGATCAGGAAGCGAGCACACTAACCTCTCAGCCACAAATTCTCCAATAATAGGTAATACATAACATATCATTCCCTAAAAAAACATAAAACAACCGTGATTATTGCAATTATGTGTTATCTGCATCAAGCGGTCCTGAGTATCACACTGTTTTCAGTACGCCAACTAGCGGAGTCTTCCACAACTCTAGTAGTTCAGACTGTCGTGCACTGCGCTCGTTCGATAGTCCTCGAAACTAATTTTAAAATAAAAAATTAGTAAAACGATAGTTCTAGAAATTTCTAGCAACTCATATCGAAGAATTTAAACGCTGCGCATTGCGCATGCGACTGAAGTCTTCCAACTGAGTTACTCGGTCTACAGCTCGGCGTTTTAAGTTTCACCCAACTTTCCGCAGTATCTCGCTTCTGTATACTATCGCTTAGTGTTAAACTGGTTGTATTTTTTTGGGTCTCAATCTCAGCTTTTCTCGCGCATTATGGACCTTTTGTTGCTTCATTTACTATATGTGTATATTCTGAATAAATATGGGTATATTAAAAAAAAAAATCAGTATTAATTAGTCTCTTTTTCATTAAACACAGACTTCGAATTTTACATCAACTGAAAGCTTTTAAGTAGTCGTGTCGTCACCCCCTCCCTCCCTTTTTCCTCTCTAATTTCTCTCCTCTTCCTTATTAATTCTTATATGAAGGACTCGAGGGATTGGAGAACCTTTTACGATTCGGAAGCGAGAGATTGTAGGATTCGTCCCACCTCTAATCATAACTACTCGGACAATGCATTAAGATCTATTTCCTGATAACTCGAGCAGCACGCGAACTCCCTTGCACCAGCGAGTGCCCGCCAACATAATTTCAGAACACTTGATTGTTTTAAAGATTGTAGGAATTTGCTTCTCGTTTTGAAATGTGGTCAGGACATCAACATTCAAACTTCTTTTTTGTAATGGTTTTCATCTGCAATGTCTTCTTTTATGTGCTTAGATAAGGGGCTTTCTTTTGTCGTCAGTTTTTGATAAAAGTAGATTTAACAAAGGCTATGGTCAGCTCAAGGTTAATAGCATCACAGTATGTAATGAGAGCCGCGATAGCTCAGTGGTTAGTAAACTGGACTACAAAGGACAAGGGGTAGGGTTCGATCCCAATCGACGGCTTTCGGGTTCACCCAGCCTTAAATGGGTACCGGATTTTTTTTCCCGGGAAGGTAAAGCAGCACGAGCGTAATACCGACCACATTACCCCAAAAATCATGTGCTGTAGCTGATATGATGTGGACTGCAGCTGCCTCTCTTTGTTTCGATCCTTCAATGAGATGAGTTTTAATTTGGATGTAACCACTAGCACGGGCGGTTGAGCAATTATGGATTTTAATTCGTTTGCAGTGATACCGGGGCCTTCGACTAACCACTGGAAATATACTGGCGCTGCTATTGCTAATTCTAGTGCAACTGTTACGTTTCCGTATAATATATCTAGACTTGAAATAATAATAAATATTGAAATATTTAATATTAGAGGACGACTCCGACGAGCATTTGATATAGCATTAGTGTCAGCACTGCTACTGTTCAATTACAGCCTGTGTTTTCAATATTATAACCGTTGATCTCTCCTATCCGCCATTACGCACCCCCAACTATAGTAAACTATTGTGCTGGTAAGTTCGCGGCAAAGAAATGCATTAAAATGCGAAGCTGCAGTGAGGAGAAGTGGAAAAAAAAACAGATGTATGAAAAAATTGTATGGTTGCACCACGTGAGCATTTCCGTTCTTTCAGACAAAGATTTTTCTTAGATCTTACAGGAATTTTTTAATTAACATTTTATTCTCTTTTCTCTTTCTAGTTCGATCTTTTAATTATGCATTTCTTAAACTTTAAATACATATCTGTACGTGCGTTGTATGTTTGTTTCTGCTCAAGGCCTTTGCGCTGATTTGTGGAGTCTACTTATTACATGAAGCTGTAACCTTACCATTATTTATATATAATACCGTGCCGCATTTATTACAATCATCCACAATGTCATTTTGGTAATTTCTTGCTGATTTGATTACAAAATGTCACTGAAGATTACGATGAGCTCCCAATGAGACTCGTTGTGAAGTTTAGATAACATTACACCACAACTCTCCTAGGCTAAATTTTGAGGCCTACAAATACGTCAGGGTTATCGTGTGAGTCAGTGAATGATTCCGCCGACGCACTAATTCTAGGTATGCACAGCTTACGGGCGGTGCTCTTGTCATAGAGAGTTGTGTCAACAGTCAGGACAGTCTTTAATGGGCTGTCTTGCATTGGCAATTGCAGATCAAACACTGGCTTTTAGCATTGTTGGTAATAAATAAAACGCAAGAGAGTGAGTAAATCCTTCATCTATTTCACTCTTTCTCTTTAAACGTAGCCGAAAATGCAACTATGAATGATTAAATCGATTTTTTACGAAGTTTTATTTTTGATTAAAAAAAAAACGTTTTTGCATTCTGAAAAATACACAGTACTGTTATATGATTGGCTGATTTTGTTAAAATATGACATCCTTTGTGTAATAAAAAAAAAAATTAAAAATATATAAATGAACACTTTTTATATCTTTTGTATAAATTCAGTAACCATTTTTTCCGTGACTAATTAAGTGTTTACAGGAAGAATCATAAACCAACAAGCCCAGTTGTATGGGCATGTTCAAGTTGTGTGAGTGCTAGTTTTAATACAATTTGAGTATTTGAGTTCTCCCTCAGGAAAAATACAACAAAACACAAAATATAATAGGTAGTCTGGGCCAAAACAGATTGCGTACCCTCCAACACAGCTCGTCCGTTGTGCCTGTGTCGATGCGTTATTTATTTTACTCTTGTCTGGGAGTTTCACCAAGTATTTATTCATTATTTCCTGGTGGTTTTTATTAATGAACTACAGGGATCTCTAAGCTGTTTGGGATCAGGGGGCTTACATTGAAGCAGTGAGTATAAGGTGGGGGGACAAATGGGAGAAGTGGAGGGGAGAGTGAGAAGGATTTGACTAAAAAGAGAATCAGCGAATCCACGGGATAAGGTGATTAGTAATAAAGAGAATAGAGAAACATCGAACCGCACGGGAAAAAATAAGACGCAATTGGGAGTGAGGTTGATATGTAAAACGGGTATGATTGGTCGAAAGGAGGGAAGTGAGGAAGAATGATAGGTTGGGAAGTCAGTCGAGCTAAAACGAGTGCTCAGTGCGGACGGTTTTGTTGTTTGGCAAACCGGTTCCGTGAGCATAGTGATTTGTGGTGCCCATTAGGGGTTAGAGTTAGTCAGTTGGGGTACGGCGGTCGAGTAACACGGATATTGCTGCATATTCATGGACAGTCAGAAATGTGTTATAATAAGGAGTTCTGAAACTCAAACCCAACGACCAAGGTAGGGCTAGTGAGCTAGATAGAGTTTACAGATTCATGGACAGTTAGACTTGTGTTAGACTAAGGAGTTATGAAACTCCAAGCCAACGAACAGTGTAGGGTTAGTGAGCTAGAGAGAGTTCACAGATTCATGGGCAGTCAGATTTGTGTTAGTGTAAGGATTTATAAAGTTCGCAGGTCTGCGTGAAATCAGAATTGTGTAGTGTCAGGAGTTATGAAACTCATCTACCTGACAGGAAGCTAGACAGCTGTCACAAATTCATGCTCAATGATGAATACAATGTGGTAATGAAGTTGCGGCATCTAGATGCAACGAACAAAGTAGGTGGCAGGAAGAGAGCCAGCTTTAGTAGAAGTTCAGGCTCTGTGATGAGTGTGAGCTTAGAATGTAGTTGTGAAACACAGTAGCAACGAACAAATTAACAGCTTCCCAAACTCATGCTCGATGATGAGTACGAGGTCATAATGTAGTTGCGATATCCCGACGCAACGAACAAAGTAGGTGACAGGAAGAGAGACAACTTGAGCGAGTTCAGGCTCATTGATGAGTACAACATTAAAGTGTAGTTGTAGGTTCCGAACCAACGTGGGTGCTGACAAAGGGCACGAGTAGACAACAGTAGGAGAGTCAGCAGCATCAACCAGTGGCCTAACAAGTGAAGGGGTCATTTGGACTTTAGTGTGCGGAGTCAGAGGCGGAGCATGTGGGCGCCTTGTGGCTACTATACAATGTGGGAACGGCCTCTAGACACATGCTGTAGGTGTGTTTGTGTAATTGTACTGCAAGGTGGAAATTCATGCAAATAAACCTCGAGTGTATGTGTTACCTGGTGTTCATTAACTATTTCCTAGCATGCAACATGTGTATGTCTGTGCCTAGTGAAGAACGAAACTGGGTGGGCCACAAAGCACAGGCCCGTGAAGCAGACGCAGTCGTCACATGGAACAGCGCGAAATACCAGAGTATACAACCACATCGATCAAGGGGGGCCAAGCAGCAGTACAGCCCTTAACCGAGCTGACGGGTGTCAGTGCTGATAGGGCAGTGCAATGTCCAGGCAAGGCAAGCTTCAAGATTAATCAACATCGAGTCCACGAATAGGTCAACCCGTACGGAACAGGGACCGGCCTGTATCAAGTGGGCTGAAACTGGGGTCAAGACGAGCTGTCCGGGGCAAGATGCCACCGGCAATCCACGTGATGCAACGCCACAGCAAGCATTGAGGTCAAGGGTGTTCAATTCTATCTTAAGTTCTAGTGAGGTCAGCAGGCTACAGAGTGCTGTGTGTAAAATTATAAGAGCGTTTACTGGTATATTTTGGTGCCGTGACCAGGATCACATTCCGACGTATATAGAAAATTATTCATGCTTTTAAAGGGGGAATGTTCTGAATCATATTTTCTTTACATCAAAGGACCAACAATTTGAAACAGTGGTTTATTGCTAACTTGTTCCTTTTGAGCCGAAGACGGCAAATTGGTCAGAATCTCTAGACTCTCAGTGTCATATCATCTTTAGTATCAAACACCAGGCCTTGCACGGGACCCGCGTTGTATATCGCTTCACGTCTCTGTTATGGGTGAGTTGATCAATCTCATCGAAGGAACTGATGCCAACTGTTTAAAAATTTTCTGTGTTTTTGTTTTACTTATCTGCAATTCGTAAAATATATGTAGCTTCTACTGATCTCCTTGCTTGCCTACTGCTTGCTGTTCTCAATACAATTGAAAGGCACACTTACGTAGTATTTTTTTTACAGAATTATTGGTCTCACTTTAAATTTTCTTGCCTGATAAGCCTACCTGGTCTGTCATGCAGTTCTGAGCCACAGTCACTTGTTTTAATGTTTTCAACATTTCGTGACACAAATGTATCAAATCAAAATAACAAAACATCGCTAAGGACTTGTGGGCGACTTACTGCACATCACTGCGGCATCCCTTTAAAAAAAAACAAACCTGTCTGGTTAAGCGAGCAGTGATTGAATATACAACTCAAAAAGAAAAGTGCCCAGCTTAAGTCGGATGTGTTGTTCCGAAAGGCGCAGGTAAAAATAAATACATATTAAACCAGGAGAGTAAGCGCGAACGCGCAGCCCGTTATTTGATAAAAATTGAATGAAGAAAAGTCATCGCTGGCCAGGCCTTGATGGCGTTCCGAACAGAGTAATGAAGTAGCTAATTTTGATTTATAAAATAGACTTGAAGAAAACATGCAGACGCAGAGGATGAGAAGGAAATTAATCGATCTTAAAAGAATGGCAAGACACAGAATGGACTCGAAAATGTTCGTTGTAGACCTATTCCCAACATGGAGATGAAAAGTAGAAGAATGAAATAACTAAATATGTAATAGCAGAATAATTTTAAACACATTTATGAAATTACTAGCATTTTCGAATGAAAGATTTAGGTATTACATAATTAATATTAAGGTGAGGAATGTCGCTTCGCATCTGAGTTTCGCCTCTTACGACATGCCTGGAAGGTCACAGTGTCACTATTCTTTACTCCCTCATAACTAGGCCCGGTAACACACGGGAATTACCTTACCTTTACTTTAATATTAATAAAAACCAAGCAAACGCATAAACAGTTGCTCTGGGAAACGAATGGCATTCGTGGGTAGCTAATGTGTATACAATGTTAATATTTTCTACATTTTGATTGAACATATTCGAGGGATGTTAAGTACAGTGTTGTAATTTACAACAAACACAATCAAGCGGTCATGTGTAAATGTAAATATTAACGAGTTCTTCAGTTTTATTTTAAATAAGTTAAGTACATTAGAAAGAGGTGAAGATGAGTGCGCTCTCTTATCACACGCGCCTGTTTACACGCTTTCAGGAGTTGAGCCCTAACATTAGAAATATAGAGGAAAATACCAGTCGTGGAAAGTAGGTAATCTAGAAGCATCTTCAAGCTGGGCCATGTTACAAATGAAGAGTTTCATAACAATGAGGCTCCACTTATGTTCTAAGATGAGGCAGTGTCCAGCTCAAATAAGGACGAATATGTCATGGAAGAAAGCAGAATATAATAGATCAAGAAATGGATAAGAATTGATGATGATCACACCGAGCAGCCGCAAGTAGAAATGAACGAAGGGATATAGCTACAGCCATCAATTTGCTGCTACGACACTGGGATGGGTGGATAAGATGAAGTGTCATTCATTGAGTCTAAACATAGCATCAGCTAATTCAATAATGTAAAAGGGGAGTTGGCAGTGAGGCGTAGTCATCTGTACTCATATCTCTCTCTCTCTCTCTCTCTCTATATATATATATATATATATATATATATATATATATATATATATATATATATATATATATAAAAGCACGAATGACACCGGTGAATGACTCTGCGCCTATTAATGTTATTAGTAATGACCGCTAACCGGGCTTGCTCTCAATTACCAATTACGCATGTGTAGCGTTATCAAATTGATACCGATTCCCCGGAGCTCTGGCATCTAGTTTGGTTTAGATCATGAAGTACAACGATCTCGTATCCCTGAAGGTTTCAACGAACTCTCTTGTTGGCTCTTACTTTCTTTCACTTAGGACCCAGCGCTTTTGATAAAGTGGAAGCGTTTTCTATTACGTGTACGTTGTAGATGCCGACTAATTAGGATACTATTCACAAAGAGTATCTAATTTTACCTCGATCGTGGAGAATTAAGATCTAATGTCCCCGACAGTGTTTGTGCACCTTCTTGTTGCCCTATTCTATGTTTCCTGCAGTGCTGCACTACACGTCGATCGCACAATGGGTAAACTCGTGTGATATCTTATCCCCAGGGTGACAACCACTGCTGAATGTGTTGCCACACAATGTTGGGCTGTTGGTTTACTGCTCCTAATTTATTGTACCCTGCACAGTACATTTAAATATATTTTTTGCTATGATCGGGTGACAAGGTGACATGTTAATATTTTCTTTTGCTGTCAGTCGAACACGTACAAATACAAGTTGATTATCTTATAATTAAACAAACGCTGTGGCACGGAGGAAATCAATGTATCAATTTATATGCGATATTTGAACTTTGTGTCGTCTGATGTGTACAGTTGGACAGTTTCTTGTTGACAGACTTAGAGACTGGTTTAATGTTTTGACATGGAGGAAGGTGGGAGGGGGCTACGTGGTGATAATGGATAAGACGTCGGTCTTTGGATGCGAAAGTCCCAGATTCGATTCCAGCCATAGACGGTGGAGGTTTTTCAAAAGGTGAAGCCGTTGTTTTCACATGACTTTACCATACCCTCTCCCTCTCTCTCTCTCTCTCTCTCTCTCTCCCTCTCTCTCTCTCTCTTCTCTCTCTCTCTCTCTCTCTCTCTGTAGTAGGATCTGATGTCTAACATCTCGGAGAACGGCGACAGAAACAGAAAGTCTCGTGTAAACTAGCGCATTCTGAAAAGAAACCTTGGTAGTTGAAAATAATTGAAAAGGGTGGGATATGAAATGGCTGCTGTCCGGGCAAATTTATGGAACAAGTCTGCTCAGAAAAGGTCACAACTCTCGACGACGAAAAAGATGAGTGCTTCTGAAGTAGGGATATATCTGTCTGTCTGGCGAGGGACACCTGAGTACACGGCTACTGGTGTGAAATTTTTAAGAAAAGATATTTACGTAGAATTCAATCCCTCAGGACTTCGCTAGAGATATAAAGCTGGCGTGGGGCAAACAACGATATTTTTTTCTAGCGTGTGTTCTACATGTGTTGTCATCTTTTCGTCGGACTGTGCTGTTTATATATTGAAGATTCAGGTGATGCATTTGTTTTTCCTTGTTACAGAACCGAGATCACTATTCTCGAACAGTGTTCATTAACAGTGCACGATACCCGTAGCACCCGCCAGGGCTAGATTTGGAATTTAAACAAAAACAGGTTAATTATTTTTAAAACGGGACAAATTTTATTTAAATTTGGCCTCGGGCAGAGGTATATAACTTGTTATCGCCCGTCTCCGATAGACTAGGTGCTCAATTTCAACCAACCGTGAGATCTAGTACAACCGTTAAAGGTTCGTTTAGAGAGAAAAAAATAATCGCTCTAAATTCGGGGGAGGGGGGCATCAACGCCACAGCTACCCGCTAGATGACTCATGGATGGCAGTGCACATGGGAGAAAGAATGATTTGATTAGTTAATACATCTACTCACATAAGAGAATATTGCTCGCCGTAACCACATTATTCATAATTAATTAAGTTTTGCTGACTGTATATTACACACTTACATATATACAGAAAATGACGGGAGGGAGAGACATATGTGACCCATATCTTGGTCAACAAAACTATTACATTTAATATTACAATTTCAGCCATATTGCCATCAAACACGTTTCCTTATTTGTTGGTTCTTAAACGGTTACACACATTAAGTCGCGTTTGATGATGGTTTTGTTATGACACCCTGGACTATGTCTGTGTTGCCCAGTATACTTCTCTGGAGCATGTTTGTGTTTTATAAGATCACATTTTCAGTATCGATCGCTCGTCAGTATCTATTATCGTGAGAACTACCCGTGATTGGCTTGTTATCGCAGTTTTGACCAATGCCGTACTTGTCTATGATTCTAGTTCCTTCATCAACATTCCTTTGCGTATTTCCTAACTTGTTGTTTTCAGAGTATGCATTTATATCCAGCTTTACAGCAGCTTGGGTGTCCGGTTAGCGCAATCGATAGGCGGTTGGCTTACCACGGCAACAGCCGGGGTTCGTAATCCTGGCGAGGACACCTGGGTTTTACTAATTCCCTAAAAATTAGTAGGAGCCGCGATAGCTCAGTGGTTAGTGAACTGGACTACTACGGACAAGGGGTAGGGTTCGATCCCAACCGACGGCTCCGGGTTCACCCAGCCTTAAATGGGTACCGGATTTTTTCTGGGAAAGTAAAAGCAGCACGGGCGTAATACCGACCACATTACCAAAAATCATGTGCTGAAGGTCTGTAAAATATAGGGTCACTAACACCATATTTCCCTATACGCCACTTGGCGTGACGGGGGTACTTTACTTTACTTTTTACAGCAGCTTCGTATCTTGGCGCATCCTGATGGTTTTACTCCTTTGTTTTCAGAGTCATCTTTATTATGCAATACTGATTATCATTACCTGATTATCCAAGACTCATGTAATAACTGATTTCTGAGACCGTTCTTTCCGAGTACATTTCTCATGCATCTTGTAGATTCGTATCGACTTTTACAGTGGCCCTTTGCTGCTGTGTTGATGTCAGAAACCCTCGTTTGATTATTCTAGCCATCCAGAGAACCATTGAGACTTCGTTAGTTATGTTTAGGCATTGTTGCTGTTTGTCTAATCAAAGTGGTCATTCAAGCTAACCATGTTGCTTCTGCATTCATAAAGAAAGATCGCTTCATCTACTCCATTCTTCAAACATTTCGTTACTTAATAGCCTGATATATTTGTCATTATTCCTTGTTGAAATATTTGTATCTGTCTATCGTTCTGATAATATTGTGCTGCAAATCGCCTTTCCTTCCAATCTGTCCGACTTCATCTTAACATTTGTCCTATAATATTGTGCTGCAATTCGCCTCTCCTTCCAACCTGTCCGACTTCATCTTAACATTTGTCCTATAATATTGTGCTGCAATTCGCCTCTCCTTCCAACCTGTCCGACTTCATATTAACATTTGTCCGGTAATATTGTGCTGCAATTCGCCTCTCCTTCCAACCTGTCCGACTTCATATTAACATTTGCCGATAATATTGTGCTGCAATTCGCCTCTCCTTCCAACCTGTCCGACTTCATATTAGCATTTGCCGATAATATTGTGCTGCAATTCGCCTCTCCTTCCAACCTGTCCGACTTCATATTAACATTTGCCCGATAATATTGTGCTGCAATTCGCCTCTCCTTCCAACCTGTCCGACTTCATATTAACATTTGCCGATAATATTGTTCTGCAATTCGCCTCTCCTTCCAACCTGTCCGACTTCATATTAACATTTGCCCGATAATATTGTGCTGCA
This sequence comes from Megaustenia siamemsis, assembly GCA_032433765.1. Lineage (NCBI taxonomy): Eukaryota > Metazoa > Mollusca > Gastropoda > Stylommatophora > Ariophantidae > Megaustenia > Megaustenia siamemsis. Next base: position 59,003,146 of record JAVIAB010000051.1, read on the forward strand.
ATTCGCCTCTCCTTCAACCTGTCCGACTTCATATTAACATTTGCCCGATAATATTGTTCTGCAATTCGCCTCTCCTTCCAACCTGTCCGACTTCATATTAACATTTGTCCGGTAATATTGTGCTGCAATTCGCCTCTCCTTCCAACCTGTCCGACTTCATATTAACATTTGCCCGATAATATTGTTCTGCAATTCGCCTCTCCTTCCAACCTGTCCGACTTCATATTAACATTTGCCCGATAATATTGTTCTGCAATTCGCCTCTCCTTCCAACCTGTCCGACTTCATATTAACATTTGCCCGATAATATTGTTCTGCAATTCGCCTCTCCTTCCAACCTGTCCGACTTCATATTAACATTTGCCCGATAATATTGTGCTGCAATTCGCCTCTCCTTCCAACCTGTCCGACTTCATATTAACATTTGCCCGATAATATTGTGCTGCAATTCGCCTCTCCTTCCAACCTGTCCGACTTCATATTAACATTTGCCCGATAATATTGTTCTGCAATTCGCCTCTCCTTCCAACCTGTCCGACTTCATATTAACATTTGCCCGATAATATTGTGCTGCAATTCGCCTCTCCTTCCAACCTGTCCGACTTCATATTAACATTTGCCCGATAATATTGTGCTGCAATTCGCCTCTCCTTCCAACCTGTCCGACTTCATATTAGCATTTGTCCTATAATATTGTGCTGCAATTCGCCTCTTCTTTCAACAATTCCGACTTTCTCATGGCCATGTTGAGTTTAGTTTTCATTTTCGGCCCTTGCTCACTTGACCAGATTTCGTCAGCTCGTGTTTACTGACTTTGACGTTAGTACTTAGCCATAATCTGCTGCATGTAGTCAGTCCGTTTTCTGTGGGATGTCTATGTCAAGTTTCTCTTTTTCTCTATCGTCTTTTACTATTTTTATGTGTGTGCCTCGAGTACTTTACGTTTATGTTGTTTTTTTTCCTTCACTACTAGCAGACATTTTCTGTCTCACACACAACTACATGCTGACGTAATCACAGCATTATTTATATACTGTCCATTATTATCTTTGCATCTTTTTAGTTTCAATACGTTTTTCTCTTGTCTGTGTTGACAATGTCGGGTTTCACTGCTAACATTACAGTTTAGAGCTTATTAAATGTGACATTAGAAACCATCTTTCTCTCTCGCTCTCTCTGTGTAAGTTGTTAAACATTTCATTCTCGGCTGTGTCTATAAGAACAGTAAAGATTATGTAATATCAATGCAGTAAAGTTATTGTAATCATGTTTCTATCATCGTTAGCAGATTTTCATTTTTTATTCGCTAGTTCTGTTGTCATGTGCTTTTCCTCTTGAGGTTCAGCGTGTCTTCAGTTCGTCATTTACTGGGAATGTTTCACTGACCTTTGTTTATTCTTATGCTTTCAGACTTTATTATTATTATTTAATTATTCATATTTCTGATTTCCATAATTATTATTCTAGAAATGCAGTCCTACCAAATAGACACTAAACGATTAAAGTGTGTACCATCAAAGCTGGAAAAACCGCGCTCTACCAACATTCGGTGTGGATATGGAACATGATTATAATCTTGGATTATATATACACACTCCTTTACTCATTATATTACGGTGGTACCAAATTGTGCCGCCAAGCTGCCCAGAATGAGACCGACAAAATGAACACACCGCTGAAACAGTTGAAAGCAGTGAGGGAAGGGAGTCTATGGAGGGCACAATGTCACTGAAAAAGCGATACGTCATCTACAACTTCACGGACTCATAATTGTCAAGGCCATAATACTTTTAAGTTGAATAGTTTGTGCTACATTCCGGCGAGGCGAGGACGGATGTGACAATTACAGTTCATTCGTGCCGTCACAGATTCTGAGCGGTATGCTGTCCAGCACCTGTAGTCAACTAGGAAGGATATCTAGAGCGGGAATTAAGCCTTTGTGATGATAATTGTACTTCAGGGGTTACCAACTAGCTCATTGAAACGCCCTCAGCTGTAGCGCGAGGTTAGTTGTGTGCATGAATACAACTTTCCGGCCGTCCCACCCGCAAGATTGTCGTTTTCTTCCTTTCTTGGTGACCACCTGACATAGTAGCTGGTTAGTACAGCGCGCGCACACTCAACGTGTACATTGGTACCTTTCAGATTACACACATTATTAACTATCGTTATTTAATGAATAATAATATACAGCATTATAACTACCTGGGGTTCATTATCAGCGATAATCTTTACAGTAATGTAGTCTACATAAATTGACACCCGCATTGGTAAAGCTGCTACCACCTTCGCCCGTCTTTCTAGGCTGGCAAAACAACAAACTGACAATTAAAACAAAGGCCACAGTTTACAATGCTTGCATCATTAGTATCCTCCTGTACGGCAGCGAATCTTTGACAAATGATGCAAAGCGGGAGAGAAGGCTAAATGCATTCCATATGCGATGTCTGCGCCATGTTCTTAGTATCACATGGAAGGATACATTTACAAACGTGGAAGTCATGACTTGCACAGACCTCCCAAACATCTACACGCTGCTCAAACAACGTAGGTTACGCTGGCTTGGCCACGTACACCGTCTGAAAGATGGCCGCATACTCTACGGACAACTGGCAGATGGCAAAAGGACTATAAGGCGCCCAGAACTTCAATTTGTAACTGTGTGTAAACGCGGCATGAAGACTACCTGGGATGAAATAGCTGCAAACCGCAATCTTTGGAAACTCTATATAGCTCCTACTCGATCAAGAAGCAGACAGATTCATAGGAAAAGAGAATATCAGCGAAAGGAAAGAAAAAATAACATTTCTAGGAGTGCTGAAAAATCCATAGTCAACTATGACTGACGGATGTTACTGCTACTACTATTACTACTACAGCCGCTGCTGCTACATTACAATGAAGATCTTGATATTTGATTTTTTTATTTTAACTCTCTTTTGGGTGGCAATTGCAGTCTAATATAACCTGAAAGACGTGGTCTTAGGTTAAACGGATTGTGCCTCGCAATACAGTAGGCGCAATCTGCAAGACAACAACAACAACCGTATTGAGCTTGAAGGCTAAGTGCAGCGGAAGTATTTATAATTGGCTAGTTCCTTCCAAAGAACTATTTTCTGTCAAAAGTATAATATAATTTGAAAAAAAGACTACTGATAATTAAGGTAACTCTTACAGATTTAAACAGTAATTCTGTTACAGAGTTACGATTGCTGAGTTCACTGCATCCTCTGAAATGTGGTCGGTATTACGAACGCGCCGCTTTACTTCCCCAGAACAAATCCGGTATCCATTAAAGGATGGGTGAACCTGGAAGCCGTCGTTCAGGATCGAACTCAATCACTTGTCCTTTGTATTCCAGTTCACTAACCTCTGAGCTATTGCGGCTCCCAAAATGTACACACAGATAATACTAAATGTACACATAGACAACACAATTGTACACCTAGACATCGCACGTTGTGATTAGGCTTTTATACCAATCAAGTACAATGTATACAATTCAAGGCGTCGGATAAACAGTATGGGGTCCGTGCCTATACTTTTCATTGATCAATAACACATTTTATGGGTAATATGGTCGGTATTACTCCAGGCCGATGTACTTTCCCAGAAAAGTTCGGTACCCATCTGCGTGACTGTATGAACCTAGGAGCTGTCAATCGGCAGTGCGTCCTATTTCTTGCTCTCTAGTAACCCAGGTTACTAGACGATGTGCTGCTAGAGCTCAAATATAAGATGTCTAATGACATAGGAGGGGCCGGGCGGAACGGCACAGATGTCGCACCCCACTCGTTAACTCAACACACAATAAAGAGTATTCTTTTTTTCTTTCTTTCTGTCTGTCTTTCTTTCTTTCTTTTTGTGTGTGTTCTTTTGGCCAGGCTAGAATGCATGTTGATAGGGCACCGCGAAGAGTTGGAGTAGAAAATGGATAGTTCTGGTTCACAAATCATGGCTAAGCCCATCAGCTATGAGTCGCTGAGAACTTCCAGCTCTGTTGCTATAGAACGCCTCTTCCCGCAGACAAAAATCACGGCGTGCCACTGAGAAATATTAAAAAAAGCACTTGATTAAATATGCCTCATAGCCATGAAAAGTTGGTAACCGCTGTAGTACACGCTACATCGTAGTCATTGTTTTTGGATATGAACCACTTGACTAGAGTCAACGGTGCCATGTTATCTGCAGGTCGCCACTTGGACGCCCTTCGCTCTGAGCTTTATACAGTCGTTGAGAGTTACTTTATATTGATAAGAGAATTAGCAATTCGTGTGCGGGGAAGTGTGAGAGAATAACACGTTGTTTATAGCACTGTACACGTTCTCAAATCACATCGGAATGTGCCGTCTTCAATCGGGAATTTGGATTGTCGTGTGTAGTAATTATTCTGTATAGGCGTGATAGATGATGCCTTGCCATTTATAGTGTTATGGATTTCAAAATTGATTGTAATTCAAAATTGATTTGCAGTTTGGAAAGGCATAGACAATTAATTACTGGCATGCGATTCCAGTTGTATAGATTGTATTCGTAGTTAAACCTTGTTAAAAGTATAATTCAGGTTAAGAGAAAAATCGCGGAAAACGAAATATTGGTTAATGGGACATACGACTTTTTGAAGATAATTGTCTTCTGTACTCTCCCTCTCTGCTTGCACAGCGTGAGGCGGTGTCATGTCATCGCTAGTTGTTATATTTGAGTTAATTCAGTGACTCACATTTTCATGGATCGTTTCGCTTGATGTTATCGCGTAATATTTTTTCTCGCTTTTTACTCTGTGTGACTCCTGTTTTCCTATTTTGTTTACATCATTTCTTATACATCTAATTTCACATGATGAGATATTACGATTGTGACTTTCTGTATGACTGTTCGTGTCTGATATAGTTATCATAGTGTATTAATTAGGTTAGTCATTCCAAAAGCTTTGAAGTTGTTAATCAGTCAGCCATCAGCCTTTATTGATAACACAATAAATATTTTTTCCCCAGAATTAATTGAGTAGCTTCCCCTTGTATTCCATACGAACATTACAGAAAATACACGTTGTCTACATGACTTACTTATCCACTCTTGTGTCCCATTCCGAGAGAACGTGGTCTACATGACTTACGTATCCACTATTGTGTCCCAATACGTTGTTTTTTTTTTTTTAACGTTTTTTATATCAATGTTCAACTGTCAGTAAACTTGATTTTTTCTTTAACCGTTTTTTTTGTTCCTTAAGAAACCGTGTCTGCGCTCACAAATCGACTGCGGTTGTTCTATATACTGTCGTATGTTCAGTCCCTATTTTATGTATTAAAGAGCGTTTTTTTGTTTACATTAGTTCCTGAACGCATTTAATTCGTATGTTTCGTCGGCGGGCTCGACCAATCAGGACACGAGATCTCTGTAGTACCGTTCAAACAATTATATCGACGTCTAATCATTTATACTCAAGCACGTGTGCTGTTTGTGTGCTTTCGCTGTGACACGAGTGTCAAATGAGGGGAGTTTGAAAGAATAACCGTTAAAAAGTTCCACTTTACGTACAACAGACCCGGCAGGTCGATGATTGCGCGTCTGTCAAGCTGATGGACTTTCTCGTGTGTTGGAATACAACATTTAAATCTACATTATAGGTAGATCTGATTCTGCCACGTATCGTCGCTTCATCGAGTCGTTCTTGTTGTTTTCGTACTTGAAGATTTGTGACTCAAAAGACTATTGTTATGGAGTACAGACCTGCTTACGTCTACGCGACAGACATACCGTACAGCGTGTATTATGTAAGTATATAATTACTGTTTCAATCGATGGCTTGTATAAGTAGCGTGCAGTGTGTAATATATATGTAACATCGCATTATCAAGATGGTTTTAAATAAGTTCCCAGTCGTTCCTATTGTAGTGCACTACATTATAGTTACATATTGTAGTACGCATTGAATGGTTTACTTCATGCAAATACATAAACACGCGCGTTACTTCATATTGTAGTGCACTACATTATAGTTACATATTGTAGTACGCATTGAATGGTTTACTTCATGCACTTACATAAACACACGTGTTACTTCAATTTGAAGTAACTGGCCTTTGGGAATTAGTTATGTATTGAAGCGTGTAAAAGAAACCACATACATACATACTTTGCACAATATATTACATACGTTAATAGTCTATGTTATCGTACAATATTTATATATGTTTTAGTGTGTTGATAAAATAATGCAAACAGTAAAAAGCGGTGAGATACATGTTATAAATGATGCATTACACATATTCGCTGTATGTTTTCCCCCGTTTCTCCTGCTTTGTATGAGAGAAATACGAGATTTCCGGATGTTATATTTTTCCTTTGATGTTGTTAAATGATGTTCATATTATATATATTTTAGCTTGCAATAAAACCGTGCCTGCCCTGAGCAATTGGACGCAGACGAGGTAGCGTATATCGTGTATTGCGTACTTTCGCAGTTCATGTTCACATAGGTAGGCCAAGGTTTGATTTAGGGTAGGGTCAACGATATTTTAAATTATCATATAGTGTGATATCTAATACCTGAACTCTACCTGGAGACTATATTTGGCATGTAGGAAGCTAGTTTAACAGAAACGCTATCTCCTCTTTCGTAAACTCCAGAAATGAAATAGATGCATAGTTCTCCCTTAATATAGCGTCAGTTAAGTGCTATAAGTCAGATGTATCATTGCATTTTTTTACATTTCTTTAGCTGCTTTGGTTTACTGATGTGTGTTTTGGTCCGCTTATAATGTAGGTCTGTGGATACATGTCGTTTTCTTATTTGGCATAATTTATGTTAGAAAATACAACTGCACACCGAACTAACCCATATGTGCTCAGATATCCTCGAGAAAGTCCGAATCTTGGCACACGTTCATGAACTCCGTACAGGATTAACGAATGATGGGACAAAGGTATTAGAGCTGGTGCGTTGATTAACAGTGAACGCTCTTGTGTCATTGTGGTGTGGGACATGTGTGACTGGCACCTCTTCTTCACTGAGCTTTTCCTATTTCTACAATGTTTCAATTGTTTCCTTCTCTCTACCTGGCCAGGAAAATTGTGATTATTTTTTACCTCATGTTGGGGATACGCTGTTCTTTTCTGTGTAATATTTGTTTGTTCGCTGTCTACGGCAATCTCACATTCTCAAAAAACGAATATTTTTTTTAACATAGTGCCATCTAATGATTTACCTCTCTCCTTCCCTCTGTCTCTCTTCCCTCTGTCTCTCTTCTCTGTCTCTCTCTCATTATCTCGTCTTTCTTTCTCCTCTCTCTCTGTCTCTCCTTCTTTCACCCTTTCTATCTCACTCTCTCTCATTCTTTCTATTTGTTTCTCTCTCCTTCTCGCGCGCGCTCGCCCGCTCTCTCTCCTCTTCCCCCAATCCCATAAAAAATACCAGTTAGTTAAGTTTTATTTTAAAAAAAAATGTAAAGTACCCCCGTCACACCAAGTGGCGTATAGGGAATATGGTGTTAGTGACCATACATTTGACAGACCCTCGTCACATGATTTTTGGGGTAATGTGGTCGGTATTATGCCCGTGCCGCTTTACTCGCTTGACATAATGACCACATCATAACATCAATCCGTTGGCTGTCAGTTGTTGCCCGAAAGTGCGCAGTTCTTGATGCAACGACAACAGGCCCCCAGATTTTGGTGCCACAAAGTACAGCGCACATAGGTGGCCAGTATTTTATCTGATTCGAAATGAACAGTCACCATTTGAAAGGGAAGTGTTTTGCAGCTATCGCGTTTTAGTTGATAAGATTATCTTTCCTTGCAGACATGTTTCATTTAAATTTATGTGTACATTATAAAGAGATGAAAATTAGTGTTTGTGGAATTGAAAATAATGTTAATGGGGAGATAAGTTTCCTAGCTTCCTTCCTTCCTTCCTTCCTTCCTTCCTTCCTTCCTTCCTTCCTTCCTTCCTTCCTTCCTTCCTTCCTTCCTTCCTTCCTTCCTTCCTTCCTTCCTTCCTTCCTTCCTTCCTTCTTCCTTCCTTCCTTCCTTCCTTCCTTCCTTCCTTCCTTCCTTCCTCCCTTCCTTCCTTCCTTCCTTCCTTCCTTCCTTCCTTCCTTCCTTCCTTCCTCCCTCCCTCCCTCCCTCCTCCGTCCCTTCCTTCCTCCCTCCCTCAATAATTATTATTTCTAGACACAAACGCAAGTTTGTATGTGCAAACAATTATGAAGTGATGTGCTTTGTTGTATTGTCAATACGGACCATGACCTGTGGTCGAAACGCTTACTATTTTGAGCTGTTCTCTTTTTAAATTAAACTGCTACATATAGTTTTATATTTCATTTTCCACATTTCATCCAACTCTATAGCGGCCTCGCGCGATATTATATAACTACTTATATCTGTACATTTTTTATGATTGATCTGGTCATCTGTATATAGTAAAATCTATTTAACATATCTGTATAATGTAAAATCATCATCATCAAGTGCCAAGCCTACTGGCATAGGTGATCATGTATCTTCACAACTTTCGATCTCGATAGTTATTTATCATTTCTGTTGTTGACTTTCTGCTAAACCATTCTCTTAAGCTGTCTGCTATCTTTTCTCTTTGCTTCCCTCTATCTCTTTGTCCCTCAATTTTCCAATTTGTTACAATATATTCCAGCTGCTCTCTTCTCATCATATGGCAAAAAATGATGATTGTTTCTTCCTAATATTGGAAATTAGCTCTCTTTTGCTTTGGCCTTTTTAGTACATTTTTATTACTCTTCTTAGCTGTCCATGGTAGTCCAATCAAATGTAGAAATATGGTCACAAAATAAAATAAAAAGTGCGAAAAATCGGCGCATTTGAAATGTGGATTGGTAGAAAAAGGGGATAATTGGTTGGAAGGAAAGAAGATGAACAGTGGAGTTATGAATCAACCGAGAGTGAAGAAAGAACTACTTGACACAAGTCGGAAAAGAGAACTGAAATTGTTGGAACATGTGAAGAGACTCAGTACCCTACACTAAAAGAGGCAAAGTACAGATAGACGAGGCTATGGCAGACCAGGACTGAAGTGGACTGATAACAGGGAAAAGGTGGACAGGTGAACCTATGACCAAGCGCACAATAAAGACAAGCGACAGTAAAATGGGGAGCCGCGATAGCTCAGTGGTTAGTGAACTGGACTACCACGGACAAGGGGTAAGGTTCGATCCCAACCGACGGCTTCCGGGTTCACCCAGCCTTAAATGGGTATCGGATTTTTTTCTGGGAAAATAAATCAGCACGGGCGTAATACCGACCACATTACCCCAAAAATCATGTGCTGAAGGTCTGTAAAATATAGGGTCACTAACAACATATTTCCCTATACGCCACTTGGCGGGACGGGGGTATTTTACTTTACTTACAGTAAAATGGTCTTGCTTGGTAGTCAGCTTACCACGTGGAGACAGCAGCAAATAATTATTATCTTATCCTTTTTTCCGCGCCTTTTTGTCGGGGAGATATATTATTTTTAGTGTGTTGCTAAAGATAATAATAATAACAAAATCAGCAGTGAGAGGTGCAGCTAGGCAAGACAGACTCTTATTTAACAGAAATGAAGTTTCATATGTCATATACAATCCCATTATAACTGGAATGACATATTGTCATAGTATCTGACGATATTGCTGCATAGTATTTCCAGCGATTCCCTTCATTGTCTCCTACGCTTCGCTTACACACTCGCAATTAACCTTATACTCTCGCCATGTTTTGACAAATGTGGACATCCGTCGGTGTAGAACCGTACACACATCATGGCCATACTGTCTGCATTCTCTCAATAGTCGCCGCCTCCTTATCTCCCCCCGCCCTCCAATTATGCCTACACAAGTGCCACGTCCCGCCCTTGTCACTAGTAAACAGTTGGCGCTGATCAGACAGACTAGAGGGTGTTGGGGCGGGAAAGAGCAGATTCCTCTGACACAAAGTGGCGGTACAATTAGCTGTTTTCCTGGGTTGTCGAGTGGGAGTCGGATGCAATTATGCTTTGAGTCGGTACAAGTGTACTGAATCTTATGAAGTATCTTCCTCTTCATATTCCATTGTTCTTAGCTGTCTTTCGTTTCATGAGAAAAGCGGGAACATTGATAGTAATTTTGTATTGACTGAGATGACAGTCGTATTCTGTGTAGGGTTAGTTAGTAGTTCCAATAGAGACCGTAGTATGGTCTAAGTGCTGGAACGTGATGGTAGGAAAGTTGAAGATCCAGAGATGGGGAATGCACGAATAGAAGAGTTGGAGGTATGAAATGGATAGCTAAATGGAAAGGTTGGGGGTATGAGGTACACGGATAGTAATCTATTTGAAGATGTGAGAGTAAGAGATGGACAGGTTGTAATCTATTTGAAGATGTGAGAGTAAGAGATGGACAGGTTGTAATCTATTTGAAGATGTGAGAGTAAGAGATGGACGGGTTGTAATCTATTTGAAGATGTGAGAGTAAGAGATGGACGGGTTGTAATCTATTTGAAGATGTGAGAGTAAGAGATGGACGGGTTGTAATCTATTTGAAGATGTGAGAGTAAGAGATGGACAGGTTGTAATCTATTTGAAGATGTGAGAGTAAGAGATGGACGGGTTGTAATCTATTTGAAGATGTGAGAGTAAGAGATGGACGGGTAGCAATCTATTTGAAGATGTGAGAGTAAGAGATGGACAGGTTGTAATCTATTTGAAGATGTGAGAGTAAGAGATGGACAGTTGTAATCTATTTGAAGATGTGAGAGTAAGAGATGGACAGGTTGTAATATATTTGAAGATGTGAGAGTAAGAGATGGACAGGTTGTAATCTATTTGAAGATGTGAGAGTAAGAGATGGACGGGTTGTAATCTATTTGAAGATGTGAGAGTAAGAGATGGACGGGTTGTAATCTATTTGAAGATGTGAGAGTAAGAGATGGACGGGTTGTAATCTATTTGAAGATGTGAGAGTAAGAGATGGACAGGTTGTAATCTATTTGAAGATGTGAGAGTAAGAGATGGACGGGTATTGTAGAATGACAAGGACTGAGTTGGATGTATGAGATAAACGGACGGTAAAGAAACAGTTTTTGGAGTATGAGATCGATGGTATGACTATTTTAAAGATAGAGCATGTGATGGATATTTGAAAAAAAGAGGAGGGAAGTTTGAGATGGACGTCGAGAAATAGAAAGTTGGCATGGAGATGGACCACATCCAGATATAGAGAAGACCTGAGCGCAACCCCACAATGGTTAATCACTGATCAAGGTTCCACTTTGCGAGCTTTAGACGGCTGATATGTGTAAACGCCTCGCTAACGGGGTTGCGGACCTCCGGTTAATATGACTGATAGGCGGCAAAGAACCGTTGAGACACTGTCTGAAAGGGTGCCTTGTTGCAGTTTCCTCATATTCCAAGTTCGACTTACTGTCGGAACTACTGAGATTAGCGCTCTGTGCACATCGTGTGCTGTGTGTTTCATCCGGATGCTGTTTGTATATTCCGATTGCGTACTATGAATGATGATATCGTATGACGAAAGACAATTCAGTTGCGTTCACTATTGGTGCTGATATACCTTATATGCTGTGTTTGCTACTATGGGGACTGCAGCTGCCTTTGTTTCAATGTTCGATGGGATGTTAATTCGGATGATTCCGCTGTCACGGACGGTTGTGCAGTTATGAATTTCCATTCTTCAGTAGTGATACTAGGGCCTTCCAATAACTATAACTATAGTGGGTTGCGCTTAGGCCTTCTCTATAGTTGGCCCTGAATGAACTGGGGCTGTGGGAAGGGATAGAAATGTGAGTCCAACAGGGGAAGAATAAAATATCAGAATAAAAGACGAGTCGGAATGACAAAAGTAGATTTTTGGCAACATAAATATAGATTATCCAGGTTCGTTCAGTACAGGGACAGAATAGGGTCGGACGGTGCAGGAATAGAATAGTTTCACAGTCAGACAGTACATCCATCATTAGTACCATACCCGGCGTTGGTCAACATGTCTTCTCTCTCTCCTCCTCCTCTTCCACCCCCCCCCCTTCCCCCCATATCATTCTCACGCTGGTCCTTATAAACTCTACCTTGCAGAAGCATACTACTCTGAGAGGGACAAGACACAAATATAATATCTTGAGTTGGAGAATACGAAAGTCGATCATTTTGTATGAGATCAGTATACAGTCATCGTACAGACCCCGAGTAACACTTCTATCCCAGCTCTGTTGCGTGCCGTTGTGTGACTAGCGAAAAGGGGAGAGAGAGAGAGCAGTGGGAATATTTTCTGCCTTGTACAAACAATCATTATAGATTCCTCGTCTTATATACCTATCCTGCTAATGACAGTTATGCATGGTTCATAATTGTTCACTCGGTGACCAAGATGGTGGAGTGTGTGACAGCTAAATGTTGATGTCATCGTCTAAGTATAGACACTCCAGCGAGGACCAGAAAACTGGTGCGTGATACAACCGTAGGTTTTATGTGTTCGTTATTGACAACGGGTGATCAATTGTAGTTAAAATGTAGTTTATGACAGCTCCGAGCCACAGGCGAAATATTTATATACTCTGAAGGAAGTCTCTTCTATTGACGTGGAGCTCGCAGTACTAGGATTTCGTCGGGGATTTAAGTTAATGGACTCAGTCAGTTGGATTAAATGTTCTTGACTCAGTCAATTTGAGTAGATGTTCTTGGCTTAGTCAATTTGAGTAGATGTTCTTGACTTAGTCAATTTGAGTAGATGTTCTTGGCTCAGTCAATTTGATTAGATGTTCTTGAGACAGTCAATTTGATTAGATCTTCCTGTGACAGTTTGCTTGATTAGATGTTCTTGACCCAGTCAATTTGATTAGATCTTCTTGTGACAGTTTGCTTGATTAGATGTTCTTGATGACCCAGTCAAATTGATTTCTTGATACTTCCAAACTTATTATATGTTCTTGAGACAGTCAATTTGATTAGATGTTCCTGTGACAGTCATTTGATTAGATGTTCTTGAGACAGTCAATTTGATTAGATGTTCTTGAGACAGTCAATTTGATTAGATCTTCTTGTGACAGTTTGCTTGATTAGATGTTCTTGACCCAGTCAAATTGATTTCTTGATACTTCCAAACTATTGTATGTTCTTGAGACAGTCAATTTGATTAGATGTTCCTGAGACAGTCAATTTGATTAGATGTTCCTGAGACAGTCAATTTGATTAGATGTTCTTGAGACAGTCAATTTGATTAGATGTTCTTGAGACAGTCAATTTGATTAGATTTTCTTGAGACAGTTTGTTTGATTAGATGTTCTTGACCCAGTCAAATTGATTTCTTGATAATTCCAAACTTATTGTATGTTCTTGATACAGTCAGGTTGTACACAGGGTGCCTCGATAGCTTAGTTGGAAAATCACTCGACTGGGCTAGGGACTTTTGGACAACCCGTGTTCGATTCCCGCTGGAGGCGGTGGGAGTTATACTCGTGGTTGGTAAAAAAAATACCACCGCGGTCGACTCAGCCGCTGGCAGAAATGGGTACCAGGGGTAGTATACTTGGAAGGTGATGAATGCCGCCTCGCACCGTGGGTTTCGATGCTTGTAGCGACACTGTCCAGAAGTCTCCGAACACTTCTGGATAAGCGGCCGAGCACATATGGGTGAAAACTTCGGCACTATGGGTGTTCTAAGGCGCCGATTCAAGTCTCGTGCGGTACCTCACCATACCTATGTCCTTTACACAGTCAAATTAATTAGATACAATTACACAGTCAAGTTGATTAGGTTTCCATTACAGTCTAGTAGATTATATGTCTTGTACCCAGTCTAGTTGATTAGATGTTAGTTAATAGAAGTGTTTATGATATGTACTTTACACATAGGCTGATGTTTTCTTGATCAGACGATCTTATTATCAAATCAGACTGTTTGGACGTTCATGACAGTCTAGTTAAGTTTAGTTGACAGGTCACTCCCATTGCACATCGGCCTAGTCCAGCGTTTCTCAAACTGTAGTCTCACCCCTCCCTCCCCCCTTTTCCTCACTCTCCCACCCCAAATTATCTGCAGAAACGTCACGGGGCGTGAAGGTTTGGTTTCTGTAGCTAATTGGAAAGCAATGATGTTGAATTTGAATCCTGGGGTCCGTGACTACAAACCGTGTTTAATGGGGTCCTCTATAAAGGAATGTTCGAAGACCGCTGGCGTAGTCCATAAGTGCTCATATCTCCTGCTAAGATACATCCCTCAACGTTTAGCAGCAACTAACGAGACCTGTGTTTTATTGCTTGACAAAGCTTCTTTCAGTTCCTGCGTAGCTCTCTCGTCTGGCATCTCCCGCAGCCAAATGATATCCGTGCAGTCTGTTCATGGTTGTGGATTCAGTGTCATAAAAACAAATCTTTTTATCTTTTGAATCTGAAGGCATTCGGACACAGTCTGACTACCGTAACGGTTATATCCCGTTTCTGTAGTGCCCCTGCGGTTTTCTATAGTGCTGGAGCCCACAGCTTACCCAATATAGTTTAGCTGTTCGGATCTGAGTTATTTCAACTCTTATTCCTTGAAGTGTTCTGATATGAGTTCTTATTTCAACTCTTATTTCTTGAAGTGTTCTGATATGAGTTCTTATTTCAACTCTTATTTCTTGAAGTGTTCTGATCTGAGTTTACATTTCAACTCTCATTTCTTGAAGTGAAGTGTTCGGATCTGAGTTCATATTTCAACTCTAATTTTATTTAAGTGTTAGGATCTGAGTACTTATTTCAACTCTGATTTTTTTCACACACCCCACCCCTCCCTTAAACGTTGTTTTCCTCTCTTTACAGACATATCCTCGGAAATGAGTGAATAAATGAGATTGGCAGGTCTATTATTAGCTAGAGCTTTCATACATCGTATAGCTCCAACGTAACCTGTTAGTGAATGCAGTGAAGTTTTTACCTGTTATAGCACCACACACCGTCAGTGTAATCTGTTCTTTAAACGTCCAGACTATGGCGCGCCTCCCAGCACCTGAGCTGGAAGTTGTCAGCGATCCACAGCTGATGGCTTGCGCCAGGACCGATGAACCAGAACCATTCAGACCTTGCTCCACCTTTCCGTTGTGCCTCTAGTAACAGACTAACCTGTCTAGTCTGGCTAAGCGAGCAGGAATTGAAGAGGGAAGACAACCGGGTACTCAAAAATGTCGCCCTGAAATCGGATGTGTTGGGCCGAAAAGCACAAATATAACAGTGTTACATTGCAAACCACAACACAACGCAGAGACGTCCACTTAACGTCCTTTTAAGGGCGGATGACGAAGAGGAATTCTATAATTTAATTAATAATTCTAGAATACTTTAATCATCGGGCGAACGAAAGCAAGCAAGCAAGGAAACGTTCCAGAGTTCGGACGCCAAACTCCAGAGAATTTTGATCCTGAGTTGTAACGTTGCTTCAACGTCTGAAATGCGCATGCGCTGTGGGGGAAAAAAAATGTCCTCTTTAAATGTATTTGATTGTTTTGTTTACGCCCTGATAATCTCGTGCGTTACACTCATGGTTGAGCTTTCAGTGCTGTTTTTGTGTGTTTTGTGTTATTGTTGATGTTAATATAACCATTATCAATTAACTGTGGCATCCAAGAAGAGTGCGGAAGCAGTGAAGCCTAAGAGGAAGGTTGTTATCGTGAACCATGTAGACAGTAAACTTGTGGCGGATTATTAGAAAACAGGCAGATGATGGATAGAAACCCTCAGTGAGTAGTGCCAAGAGGAGGAGGAGGAGGAGAGAGATGTAAAGTTACTTGATGTGTTCGGGTGTCCGGTTAGCGCAATCGATAGGCGGTTGGCTTACCACGGCAACAGCCGGGGTTCGTACCCTGGCGAGGACACCTGGGTTTTACTAATTCCCTAAAAATTAGTACCTCTGAAGTCGGAGTAAATCTGCCTGCATGGCGAGGGGCATCCTGTAATGGGATAAAACAGACTTTACACGCAAAATTCAGTCCCACAAAATTGAGTGGGTGGGACTTCGTCAGAGGTCAAAGCTGACGAAAGCGAACGAACTTGATGTGTTCACGGAAGGGAACTCCCCTTCCTCACTAAGTTACAGCAAATACAATTATTTTATTGTAAAGCGTTTAGCCATGTGTCTTTGCTGTTAAAAAAGTTGATCAGTGGCCATTTGTTTAGAGTATGGGGACAGAAACGATTCGGACTTGACTTCCGTCACTGTCCACCTGTGTTTGGCGGGGTCTTGCTTCCACTTTGCATGGTATTTCCATGTGCACGTGTGTTTGTTTTATGTGTCATTTTAGTTATAATCTCGTCTTGCACATTTTGCCGAATTTATGGACGATGTTCTGAGCTTAATACATTCCCCTCGTTCTTAAAACTGATATCTTATGGAAGTGGTTTCAATTTGTGACACCACACACACACATTTAAGATTTTCAGGTGAAGTAAATAGCATGTATTGGGGAAACTGGTTGGTCTCAAGGCAAAACGTCGGCCTTGAGACAGAGATGTTGTGAGTTCAAATCCTGGCTGAACCAGTTGGGATTTTTATTTATAATTTCTCTCTGCGGTAACCACCCCTGGTCTCAGCAGGGAGACCCGGCTTGAAATGTCAATTACTCATCGATGAAGAAAATATGAGTACCTCCGAAGACGGAGTTGTCTGCCTGTATAGCGAGAGACACCTGTGCACACGGCTGCCAGGGAAAAATGGATTAACACGCAAAATTCTAGTTCCTAGTCTCTAGGGACTTCGCCAGAGGTGAAAGCTGGCGAACGCAACAAAAAAAAAAAAATCATGTTTGGATTATGTTTATTAATTTAATAATATTAATTAATTAATGATCGTAACAAATATATCCAACTTTTGGAAATCTGAGAATTGAGACTTTATTTATTCAATTTCTAACCACACATGTTTTTATAATTGTAATATAAAGTTTCTTCTAATCATTTTGAGTGTATAATAGAAGAATCTCCTTTCAGAAGAATCTCCTTTCCATTTGAAAAAAGAAAAAGGTTTGTTTTATTTTCTTATAAAATACACACTTAAGAAAATCAATTAATGTATTAGTAACAAATATGTGTATGATAATGAATTTGGCTTCATAGCTTAATCGAATGATCTTTCATGGGTAGTTTTCCTCCCATCTTTTGGCTAAGCTTTTTGCGTCATAGTTTTCCGGTGAGTTATTAGCTTGAGATTCGCACAGCAAACCCCGCCGTCCACGCCATTATCTTGCTGCAAGTTGATGTCTCCAGACGTAGATAAGCAGAAACATGTCTGATCAATATAAAACCGGCACGCAAGCTAGAATCTTTAAGTGATCTTGTGTCTCCAGTTATCAAGGTCTACAACGGGTAGCACTGAATGATGTGATAATAATTATTTGTAGGGACAACGAGATTGAGGTTATTAACCAGGGCCGGCTAATATGATAATCTGAAAGGAAAGGTAATGGTTTCTACTAGCTTGAAGAATGCTGATGTAGTCAATTACAAATGTTATTTTTTTTTAGCAGTTGATTTTAATTAGGGACGAAATTTTAGAATTCTCGAATCTTGTCAATCTTGAAATAATGTCGTTTAAGAGACTCGAACTCGAATCTTCGCACTTTTTTTTCAACATTCGAATCTTTCGAACTGCGCAACGGAAAACGTCACAATATTGAGATCACCTCCTCGGCATGTTCTTCTTCGGTATGAAGCACACTGTCACTATATGCTAGTACCGTAGAGGGCTTCAGCACGAACTCCGTAACATACTCGGAAGACCTTGACCTCAACCTCCTTGGCCTCTTACGACATGCTGGCAGGTGTCCGTACATTTATTCTTCTCTCTTGACCGTGGTCAGGACCCCGGCTGTCACACGGGCGCCTCGAACCTAATACTGTGGTAGTTCTGGAGGCTTCTAGCAACTCATGCCAAGGTATATAAACGATGCGTCACGCACGTGACTGACGTTGTCTTCCAATTGAAATACTAAGTGCTAGTCAGTGTGAAGCTCAGCGTTTTTAGTTCTGATCTCTTCGCAGCGTCTCACTTGCAGATATTATCAGTCAGCGTTCAGCAGTTGCTATATATTTTAATGAATCTCGAAGAGTGTGAGAATTAAAACTCAAATATTGTTTATCAAATTATGCGCGAAGAAAATAGAAATGAACATCAAGATTGAAGGGTTTTCATTGTTAATGATATACTTCTTTTACTAAATGTCAATTTAATTTGTATGTATTCTAAATCAATATGAGTATTTTTGTGTGTGTTTAAACTGCATGTCTTAATTTGCTTTTAATTAAACACCGATTTTATTTGCTTCAGTTAAAGATACACCACTTCTCCATCCACCTCCTCCCTTCTTTTTCTTCTTCTTAATAATTCTCATAATTCAAGAGATTCTAGTAAGTTTTTGGTTTAGAGAAACGTTAGAATTCGTCCCCTCGTCTTTACTTTTAATGCTCATACATGACTGGTTTCTTACAAACGTGAATGTCGATTATATTTTCTTATGTGTCCGTAGTTATAGATGACAACTACTGGTTTAGTTATCATTTCTGTACCAGTCACAGTTTACTGCATTCTTATAGCCATGGTCTAGGGCGTTGCCTTATTTTTGTAATCACCAGCTTCTGCTGGAAGTTGTCATGGTTTCTAACTTGCCGTGGACAGTGATCGATCAGCAGACATGTTTTTATCTCTGGATTATCCAGGGAAATGATCGATCACCTGGTATAATATGTTTATCTATTTTATTGGATTATCGCGGAATGATAGATCAGCCGATATTATGTGGCTGTCTTTTTTATTTTACCGTCGTGAATTTATATCCACATAGTGTGTTTATCATTTATTGTCATTTTAATGGATTATCGTGAAAATCGATCAACCAGCTAGTATATTATATTTATCTCTTTATTGATTGCTTCATCTCATGCTTCGATCGCCTTCTATCCACGAATTATACGTGCTTCGTATTTTATATTTTATGAGACTTCACTCCTGTTCATTATTCATTATTTTAAAAACTTGAGTTATTGAGTTATTTGTAGGTCATCATCACTGCATACCAAATATGTTCATATGTGCTGAGATCCCCTCCTCAGCAAGTCCAGCAGTGTCCAGCGACTGACGACTCCAGTTCTGTGTTGGTTGATAAGTCTTCATATACGCCCACTAAGTTTCTCGTTCTGGCTGTGCCCATCTTAACTCCCATCTGAAGGAGTGACGTGGACTCATGGTTGTCGAAGTTCTGTGCCCTTACCACATCTCGGAGGGCACTGGTGACGTCCGCCCGATCCATTGGTTGACCGTCTTCAACGACGGCACAGTTAGCCAACCTGTCCTCTCTTTCTTTTCCTCGTACACCCGCATGTCCTGGGACGTAGACAAAGGTGACAAGTCTACGTATTTTGTTACTTCTGTAATGACTCTACCCATTGCTTGCGTACAGAGCCCGCCTCCACTTTTCTTATCATGCTCACATCGAATCACTTAGTATGCAGGCGTAGGTGACTCTAACCAGGAGAATGCCTTGGTCACTGCCATCACCCACCATCGTCATGGTACTCGTGGTCATAACGTAAGCACCACTGTCTTCTTTGACTATTCTGCCTGCCGCGCGTGCTGTAAATGCCTATGCACTCTTTTGGTGTCGTATTACGGATCAGTTTGTATAGAAGACTGCATCTTTCTCATCGGTGTTATCCCAGATTAGACCGTTGCCCTCCGCATTGACCTGGACTGAGTTCTGTTCCTACATTTCCTGTCGAGTGTGACAATACACCAGAATGTCTCTCTGAATGACGTAGGCACCAGTATCCACTCCTCGTCAGTGTTGATATTGGCAAGCCCACAGACCTGTTTGACGACATCTGCTGCTTGGCCCACCCATGATTTGTCTCTTTTCTCTTTTTGTTCTCTTTTCTGTGACCTTTCCGTGTGTTGAGCTCGTGGTGAAATGGATGTTTTTTGTCTGCACTCATCCTCAGGCATGCTCGTGCCCTCCATATCTTTATCGTGTCATCCATGTTTGGAAAGTCAAGAAGATACCTCATTGCTACACAGGGAGTGTCCCTCGTACATCCCAAGATAATGCGCGCAGCTTCAGTCTGTATTTTCGTCAGTTTGTCAATTTACGTTGTACTAGTAAAAAAAAAAGTAAAGTACCCCCGTCACACCAAGTGGCGTATAGGAAAATATGGTGTTAGTGACCCTATATTTTACAGACCTTCAGACGGTAATAATTGCTACGGCATACTCGATTGATGCACCAGTCCACGGAACAGAAGGCTAACTAGCCTGTGCTCGATGTTGGTAGCTTCCATGACCTTCACGGTGGCTACTCCTTTGCGGGCTTTTGTTATCACATGGTCTACGTGGTCACTAAAACATAGGCTGCGATAAAACTTAATTTATAGATTAATCAACCTGTCCCTGGT
>JAVIAB010000051.1:59023661-59153640 GCA_032433765.1 Megaustenia siamemsis
CCATTGAAGGCTATGTCTGAAAAGTGTTCCTTCTTGCAGTTTCCTCATATTCCAAGTCCGGCTTGTTGCAGGAGCTACTGAGTTAAGTGCTCTGTGCATACCGTGAGCTGTGTGTCTCATCCGTTTTGATCCTGCTTCGATATCCCGCTTGTTTACGATGAAGTATGATATCGTATGACGGGGAACAGTTGGCTGTGTTCACTTTCTGCGCGGTTTCGCCTTATGTCTTTTGGCGTGTGCTGAGACTGCTACTATGGGGACTACAGTTACCTTTCTTTGTTTGGGAGATGATTAGTAATCGGCATGATTCCACTGGCACGGGCGGTTGAGCAATTATGGATTTTATTTCGTTTGCTGTGATACCGAGGCCTTCCATAACCAATAACCAATAGCACAGCATTTTTTAGTACCAGATTGCTTCCCTCTTTGATCCCTGCTCACTTGGTCAGACTAGACTAGTTGGTCTGTTTTCTATAGGCACCACAAAGAGGTGAGTAGTCTGATGGCTCTGGTTCACCGATCCTGGTGCAAGCCATCAGCTATGAGTTGATGACAGCTGCCAGCTTTGTTGCTGTCTCGCCTCCAGATAACTTTCCAGATCCTATTTTGGTGGCAATTAAATCTGAGTATTAATCTTTTCAGCACCAGATGTTTGGGATTTCATCATTCCCAATGTCAGAGGATTACAATGGTTGCAACTTTAGGCCAACTTGTACCTAATTCTTCATAAAATGCATGCCAAATAAATATTCTACATTACGTTTACATTTTGTGGCTGGAAAAAAACCAAAAAAAAAAAAAACAGTTTCACAAATAAAAAGCAGTTTAACAGTAGAAAATGTAATGTTTTTTGACAAGACAAACAAAAAAATAAACTTACTAGTTATTTTTTTAAAAGTTGTACTGCAGCAGATATGTATCCACTGTGTGACTTTAGTGTGATAATGTTCAAAGGATGGACTGTACACATAGGAACATTACATTTCTAGCAATAAAAACTTATAGTTTTCTACATTTGTCATCGCGTATATCAATAGTAATTTAATTGCGTCAACAGGATTTAAACTACTTAGATTCCATAGTGAAGCAGAGATATAATGCTGTGTACACACATACACACACAATTTATTTTGAATTGTATTTGCTTACCTGTGAAACAAATTCAAGTGATAGGAAAAGTCTAAATTTATTGAATTTTACTTACTTGTTGGTTGGCGTCTCAGGGTGTTCTCTTAGCTGATTCTTGTTCACATTTGCATTCCATTTCTGCCCATTCAAAAACGTTCAACAAACTTTTCAACTCTTTGAATTAAGTTGTTGTATGCAGGCTGTTGAATAAAAAATATCTATATTGGATATATTCCTCTGGAATCTTAAAGCTTGTATTAAATACTAAATGACAACAAAACACTTGGGTTTATAGCTTTATTTAGCGTTAGAACTTTAATTTTACAATATGTAACTAAGATTTGTAAAGACTGCAGCATGATGATTAATGCTGTAAAAAAAACAGTGGAATGATTCAGATGAAAACAAAATGTAATTTAAATGTCTTTTAAAATATAAGATAAACTATCAATACGACATATGCTTCTGTGACTATCCACAGACTTTGTGTTAGTTGATCATTATCATGTTCCACACCACTTGGCCTAGGTGATCATGTCTCTCCACATGTCTCTCCACAATTCTCTATCCACAGTACATCCTATCAATTCTATCTATTGACCTTTCGAGCCGTAACCGGCCCATAGGGCGTAGACCAAGATACACCTTCTCCTATATGAATTTTGTTCTAGCAGTTTTCTTTTAAAGATATTTTATCAAATCTCGCCATCTGTCTCTGTTCTGTGCAAGCAGTTCTATCTCATTGAGGGAGCCGATTCCTGCTGCTCTTGCTTCTCTCATCAATGTTCTTCTCAGTGTCTCCCTGGGTCTTCCTCTTTTTCTTTTACCTGTTGTTTCCCATATGAGGGCTTGCTTTGCTATCGATTATTATCTCTTCTCATCACATGTCCAACGTATGACCATCGTCTTTTCTTTATTACTGAAGATATTAGTGGTTGATTGGCGATTTCTCTAATTTCCTCGTTTGTTTTGAATTCGTTCCATTCTATACCAAGTATTTTCCTTAGACATTTATTTTCGAATGCGTTCAACTTTGTTTCTATATCTCTTGTTGTTTTCCAGCTTTCACACGCATACGTAAGGGTTGATAGTAAGTTGATAGTACATTTGATTTGAATAGCCTAAGTTTTGTGTTTGTGCTAATGAGTTGATTTCCACAACTTTTCAAGGCTTTCTGAAAGACATTGCTGCTTAGCCAGTTCTGATTCTAATTTCTTTGCTCGTATCCCCTTCTCGATCAATGTGACTTCCAAGATAGATGAAGTGATCGATCTCTTCTACTGGTTTGTTTTCCATGTATATTTTGTCACTTGTTGGAATTAAACTTTTCATGACTTTAGTCTTTTCATGATTGACCTCAAGCCCAATTTTGCTGGCTATTGATGATAGTTCATTTGTGTTTTCCTGCATCGTTTTTATCTGATTGCTGATGAGAACTATGTCATCAGCAAAGTCCAGGTCCTCCAAATGGTCTCCTTGTATCCATTCGATGCCTTTATTACCAGTGCAGCATTTCTTCATTATGATCAATTCTGCTGTTGACTGTTTTCCTTGCCACCAGTGCCAATTGTAACCAAGTATTCCAACTTTCCTATTTTCATGATGTGCCTAAAAAATGTTGATTGTTTCTTTTTTATGTTTCTTAGATGCTTTCTTTTTTTTGTTGGTCTCTTTGGGAATTTCCTCGCTGGTCTTTTAGTTGCCCAAGGATTCCCAGAGCATTCTTCTGAGAATCCCATCTCTGAGGCCTGTAATAATCTTTTCATTTGTTTGTCTACTGTCTATAATTATATTTCCTTAGCTCAGAATTGGCTTTAAATTGCAGAAAATGTGCAGAATTGCACGTATTTAAATTTGTTTGTTTCAAGTGCTTCTAGTTTTGTGCATTCAATTGTATTTTCAACAAGGTTTAGGATATTCCTAACCTAAACCAAAGGGTCTTCTAAGCTAACCGTAGCTAACGACCGAATAAAATGCAAATGTATACTACTCCGAGCAGAGAGTTGAGAAAGATGCTCAATTAGGAAATTATAATTATAACATAAAAAATAATAATCAACGTTAATGATAGAAAAAAGTAACACTTCCAAAACAAAGCTTACAGTTTACAGTGTAATTTTTTTAATGCCGCTAATAGTTAAATAAGTTAAAGTAGATTTAAATTAAATAAATTTTTTAAAGTTGACTTCTTGTGAAATAAATTATTAAATATATTGTATATTCATTAATATGATATATAAATAAGTAAATGTCACATCAAATTACCTTCGTATCGACATCAGTGAGGCATTCCTTCCTGAACTGGTCAAACAAACCTTGTGATTTCACTTTACTAATTACTGATTTGATGGCATGAGAGTCGTGAGGGCTGTGTTCGGCGGGTTGTCGACTCTCCGACTCCATAATTTCAGCACATTTACTTAAAGCTTCAGAATTTATCAGAAAGTATACTAAATTGTCGAGAGAGACAATGTCTTCAAATCCTAAATAATTTGACTAATAATGTATGGTTATATCTTGAACAGCAACAACATTTGTTAGTGTTTGTCTTGTGTTGTATATGTAGGTCGCCATTTTGTAGCCTCCTTTTCTGGAATGTGTGAAGCTAAACCTAGAAAGAAAACATTCCTGCATTTCATCTGGCCTCCATCAATGGTGTCATTAATAGACTAAAGAGTAAGTTAATAAAATGTCACCTTTCGATTAGATGCATAAAACATACTTCCACTATTCAAAATAATTCATGCCACACTCCATGGCATAACTGGTCTCTCCCAACCAAACCTTATTATAACGATTGTTGTGCACCTGACCATATTTAGCCTTACATAACTGATGATTAACCAATAATTAATTTTCATGATGTGTTTAAAAAATGTTGATTGTTTCTTTTTTATGTTCTTAGATGCTTTCTTTTTTTGTGTTGGTCTCTTTGGGAATTTCCTCGCTGGTCTTTTTAGTTGCCCAAGAATTCCCAGAGCATTCTTCTGAGAATCCCATCTCTGAGGCCTGTAATAATCTTTTCATTTGTTTGTCTACTGTCTATAATTGTATTTCCTTAGCTCAGAATTGGCTTTAAATTGCAGAAAATGTGCAGAATTGCACGTATTTAAATTTGTTTTGTTTCAAGTGCTTCTAGTTTTGTGCATTCAATTGTATTTTCAACAAGGTTTAGGATATTCCTAACCTAAACCAAAGGGTCTTCTAAGCTAACCGTAGCTAACGACCGAATAAAATGCAAATGTATACTATAATATGTATACTACTCCGAGCAGAGAGTTGAGAAAGATGCTCAATTAGGAAATTATAATTATAACATAAAAAATAATAATCAACGTTAATGATAGAAAAAAGTAACACTTCCAAAACAAAGCTTACAGTTTACACTTTACAGTGTAATTTTTTTTAATGCCGCTAATAGTTAAATTAAATAAGTTAAAGTAGATTTAAATTATAAATAAATTTTTTAAAGTTGACTTCTTGTGAAATAAATTATTAAATATATTGTATATTCATTAATATGATATATATATATAAATAAGTAAATGTCACATCAAATTACCTTCGTATCGACATCAGTGAGGCATTCCTTCCTGAACTGGTCAAACAAACCTTGTGATTTCACTTTACTAATTACTGATTTGATGGCATGAGAGTCGTGAGGGCTGTGTTCGGCGGGTTGTCGACTCTCCGACTCCATAATTTCAGCACATTTACTTAAAGCTTCAGAATTTATCAGAAAGTATACTAAATTGTCGAGAGAGACAATGTCTTCAAATCCTAAATAATTTGACTAATAATGTATGGTTATATCTTGAACAGCACAACATTTGTTAGTGTTTGTCTTGTGTTGTATATGTAGGTCGCCATTTTGTAGCCTCCTTTTCTGGAATGTGTGAAGCTAAACCTAGAAAGAAAACATTCCTGCATTTCATCTGGCCTCCATCAATGGTGTCATTAATAGACTAAAGAGTAAGTTAATAAAATGTCACCTTTCGATTAGATGCATAACACATACTTCCACTATTCAAAATAATTCATGCCACACTCCATGGCATAACTGGTCTCTCCCAACCAAACCTTATTATAACGATTGTTGTGCACCTGACCATATTTAGCCTTACATAACTGATGATTAACCAATAATTTACAGTCATACAATGCAATGTAATGACTGACAATAGAACAGATCTTGCATCCCTGTGAGGAGACGACCATATATTCAACCTCACATGAAGTCTTTTGTGTTACGTTATGGCGCACCAACTATTTATAATGGTATCCACTCACTATCAAAATCATGCCCTCTGGCACATAAGGACACCACTAGAGACCGCCACTGGTACCAGTCTGTCCCTTCAAGCCCACCTCACGAAAAGCAAAGCTTCATGTTCTTTATCAACCGTTCTTGTCATGTCTTTTTGTCTTCTTCTTGTTCTCTTGCCATCTGGAGACAAGCTATAGTAGGGTGACCATTCGTCCCCGATTTTCGGGGACAGTCCCGAAGTGTTGAAGTCTGAAGTTGTCCCCGATTTCAGTGAATAAATACATGTTCATACACGGAATCTCTTTAAAATAATCACTAGGACTCAGGACGATACTGAGTTGTGTTTCTTTATCCCAGACTGAGCGGCATTAGCAGGAAGATAAAAGAGAAGACTTGGACACGTTGTGTCGGAGATAGCTCTTTGAACTCTTGAAGCGCGGTGCTACGTCACTTCAATTCCAGCCACTGACTTCTATTGGGATGGGTTTAATTTTAAAAAAAACCTGGCACTCTCTCTCTCTCCCCACCCCTGCCTTTCCGGACATCTCCCGCCAAAGTATCTTTCCCGGCCAATTTTCAAATCAGTCCGAGTGTAATGACAGTGCAGTCTTGTTTTCTATTTGTGATCAGTGGACGTCTGTTGCATAAAAACATTGCATTCCAAAAAAACGTAAGTGTCATTTTAGTGATTCCCTGAAAGCTGAATTTCCATTACCATAGCTTACTGCTACTACTGTGTGTGACACTTACTGTTACTACTGTGTGTGACGCTCACTACTACTACTGTGTGTGATGCTCACTGCTACTACTGTGTGTGACACTCACTGCTACTACTGTGTGTGACACTCACTGCTACTACTGTGTGTGACACTCACTGCTACTACTGTGGGCGACACTCACTGCTACTACTGTGTGTGACACTCACTGCTACTACTGTGGGCGACACTCACTGCTACTACTGTGTGTGACGCTCACTGCTACTACTGTGTGTGACACTCACTGCTACTACTGTGTGCGACGCTCACTGCTACTACTGTGTGTGACACTCACTGCTACTACTGTGTGTGACGCTCACTGCTACTACTGTGTGTGACGTTCACTGCTACTACTGTGTGTGACACTCACTGCTACTACTGTGTGTGACGCTCACTGCTACTACTGTGTGTGACACTGCTACTACTCTGTGTGACACTCACTGCTACTACTCTGTGTGACGCTGCTACTACTGTGTGTGACACTCACTGCTGCTACTGTGTGTGACACTCACTGCTACTACTGTGTGTGACACTCACTGCTGCTACTGTGTGTGACACTCACTGCTACTACTGTGTGTGACACTCACTGCTACTACTCTGTGTGACGCTGCTACTACTCTGTGTGACACTCACTGCTACTACTGTGTGTGACACTCACTGCTACTACTCTGTGTGACACTCACTGCTACTACTCTGTGTGACGCTGCTACTACTCTGTGTGACGCTGCTACTACTGTGTGTGACACTCACTGCTACTACTGTGTGTGACACTCACTGCTACTACTGTGTGTGACACTCACTGCTACTACTCTATGTGACACTCACTGCTACTACTGTGTGTGACACTCACTGCTACTACTGTGTGTGACACTCACTGCTACTACTGTGTGTGACACTCACTGCTACTACTGTGTGTGACACTCACTGCTACTACTGTGTGTGACACTCACTGCTACTACTGTGTGTGACACTCACTGCTACTACTGTGTGTGACACTCACTGCTACTACTGTGTGTGACACTCACTGCTACTACTGTGTGTGACACTCACTGCTACTACTCTGTGTGACACTCACTGCTACTACTGTGTGTGACGTTCACTGCTACTACTGTGTGTGACACTCACTGCTACTACTGTGTGTGACATTCACTGCTGCTACTGTGTGTGACACTCACTGCTACTACTGTGTGTGACACTCACTGCTACTACTGTGTGTGACGTTCACTGCTACTACTGTGTGTGACACTCACTGCTACTACTGTGTGTGACACTCACTGCTGCTACTGTGTGTGACACTCACTGCTACTACTCTGTGTGACGCTGCTACTACTGTGTGTGACACTCACTGCTACTACTGTGTGTGACATTCACTGCTACTACTATGTGTGACGCTCACTGCTACTACTGTGTGTGACACTCACTGCTACTACTGTGTGTGACGTTCACTGCTACTACTGTGTGTGACACTCACTGCTACTACTGTGTGTGACACTCACTGCTGCTACTGTGTGTGACACTCACTGCTACTACTGTGTGTGACACTCACTGCTACTACTCTGTGTGACGCTGCTACTACTGTGTGTGACACTCACTGCTACTACTGTGTGTGACGTTCACTGCTACTACTATGTGTGACGCTCACTGTTACTTTTTCACACTGTCAATGTTGTCTGAGAATCATTAATGTCTCTGACTCATTGTAGATCTACCGCGCGTGCACCTGGGATTGATTCTCTAATCTGCACAGCGTGTGCTCCCAATCTCTGGCCAACACGGCTTTAATAAGTCAATTAGATTTCCATTTGGCAGAACGAAATGTTCGTACTCATCGCCCTCAAGACGTCACTGAAGTCAGGATCTGGATTCGTCATCTTTTTATTCTCTGTAGGCATACTGATCCTACTACAAACCTACCGTTTTCAATATCCTTTTCTGGCCTCCTACATTCAGGATACGGAACTTGCTGCCCAGGGGTTGGATTTCCCAATTACAGGTCACAGCAGTTCTCATATTTTTGCCAAAACTCGCCATAAATTTTCTTGAAAACTGTGTGATCTATTGCTGTGAATTGTTGAATGCAATCCTAGATTCGCATCATGAAACACTGAGGAAAAAGAAGATCTGCATTTAAAATATTAGCAGTGGTCTTCTAGCTGTTTTTTTGCAAAGCCACGACCAGAGACAAGACAAGTATTGCGCCCTCTAACCTGCTTTACTTTTTCTGTTGAACTATTGCACCCCTGACTTGAATACTAAGGAGACTAACATTGTGATCACAAACAAAGATAATACTCAAAACCCACAAATGGATATCAAAGTTGAAGGAATAGACGTGGATATAGTTCAGAGCTACAGCTATCTTGGATATACTATAACCAGTGATGGAAATGTAAAACTGAAATAAACAAAAGAATAGGAATGGAAAAAAAGCAAATTTTAATGTCATGTAAAATATACTAACAGCAAACAAATAACACTAGGACTATAACTAAGAATAGAAACATGTTATATCTTCTTAGGGAGCCGCGATAGCTCAGTGGTTAGTGAACTGGACTACAAAGGACAAGGGGTAGGGTTCGATCCCAACCGACGGCTCGAGTTCACCCAGCCTTTAATGGGTACCGGATTTTTTTCTGGGAAAGTGAAGCGGAACGGGCGTAATACCGACCACATTACCCATAAAATCATGTGCCTAGGTCTGTAAAATTTATGGTCACTAACACCATATTCCCTATACGTCACTTAGCGTGACAGGGTACTTTACTTTATTTTTAAAAAATATCTTTTTAACATGCCTGTATGGTGCAGAAACATGGACGTTAGACACGAAAATAGATCAGAAAATTGAAGCCTTTAAAACGTAGGTTTATAGAAGAATATGTAGAAATGGATGGAAAGAA
Source organism: Megaustenia siamemsis (assembly GCA_032433765.1). Lineage (NCBI taxonomy): Eukaryota > Metazoa > Mollusca > Gastropoda > Stylommatophora > Ariophantidae > Megaustenia > Megaustenia siamemsis. The sequence continues at coordinate 59,032,712 of JAVIAB010000051.1, forward strand.
AAGAAAACAAACGATGAAGTTTTAAAACAACTAAAAATGAAAAGAGGACTACTAAACACAAATCAAATAAGACAAATAAGATTTTTTGGGGCATGTTAAAAGACAAAAGCGCATCCTGAAAGTAATCATGAAAGGGAAAATACAAGGTAAAAGAGGCAGAGACAGACCAAGACTAACATGGACGAGTAACATTAACAGATGGACAAGTCAGCCTATGACAACCTGCACTATCAAAGCAAGAGACAGAGCAGAATGGCGCTCCATGGTAGCCAACCTTCAATGCGGAGACGGCACTCAATGATGATGATTGCACCCCTAAGAATGTTGCTGTTGGGGCAACAAGTCTCAGCTACGCCACTGAATATTAATAAATCAACACAAATTTAGCAATCCAATTATTAATGTTTTTATGTAGATAGCAAATTATATGTCAGAACTGGTTGAATAATCCGTTACTAACACACATGACGTACGGTATGGAAGGCCCCGGTATCACTGCAAACGAATTAAAATCCATAATCGTTCAACCGGCCGTGCCAGTGGAATCATCCTAATTACTATCTCATCTCCCAAACAAAGAAAGGTAGCTTTAGTCCCCATCACACGCCAGTCTCAGCACACGCCAAAAGACATAAGACGAAACCGCATAGAAAGTGGATACAGCCAACTGTTCCTTGTCATACGATATCATCTTTCATTGTAAACAATTAGAATATCGAAACACGATCAAAACGGATGAAACACACAGCTCACGGTGTGCACAGAGCACTTAACTCAGTAGCTCCTGCAACAAGCCGGACTTGGAACATGAGGAAACTGCAACAAAGAACACTTTTCATTCATAGCCCTCAATGGTTCCTGCTGCCTATCCACCATATTGATCGGAAGTTCACGTTCTCCTGAAAATGATGGTCGTCACATTTTTAAAACTGTAAAGCGCTTGATGATGTTAGGACATCGTTTTTGACTCAAATTCCGAACATATAGACACACAGTTAGTCGTCGGATTATCCCCGTCGCACTTCAAATAACAGACTGCAAGATCTTCCCGCAATGTGAATTTTTGAAATTATAAACCACATTTTGAAATTATAAAATCACATGTCTACCCAGAGGCAAAGGCGCACCTCACAGCACCAGAGCTGAAAGTTGTCAGCGACCCAGAGTTAATGGCTTCCGCCAGGATCGATGAACCAGAACCATCCAGACCCTGGTCTACCTCTCTGTGGTGCTTCTTTTAACAGACTAACATGTCTAGTCTAGCCAAGCAAGTAGGGATCGAAGAGGGAAGACAACCTGGTTTTCAAAAATGCCGCGCTGAAGTCGGATGTGTTGGGCCTAAAAGCGCAAATATCACAGTTATACTGCAAGTCACAACACAACGCAGACACGCCAACTTAACGTAAGGGCGGATGATTAAGAGGTGTACTCTTTTAGTCATCGAACGCAGCAAGCTATCAGCAAGCATGTCTACCCTAGATCTCACAATAGCCCTCTTGAATTAAGACAACATCCTTCCTGACTAACATAAAACTACGAGTCACCTCGGTGATGGAAAATCATGAACAAAGATCCGTCATTTCGCCGTTCAACATTAGCGTATGGCCGGTCCAGGGATATACGATGAGCCATTATGATGACGTAGCACAAACAACAATAGCTGCGATCAAAGATTCCCGATTACTCTAGTGAATGCAGCCTACAACGAACGAAACACGGTGCAAATTCCCTAAAGTGAAAACTTCGGTTGACTTGATGGAGCAGTCCACATTAATAAGTTGTAACATGTAAACAACTTGCGTAAAAAAATTCTAACGACGGCCATTGAACAACACTCAATGTGTTAACGTAAACCGCAGATCAACTCTATACTGGTCGCATCATTCACAACACTTGACTTGTCAAAAAGGATTATTGCGGTGTGTACGACTCCACTTCATCGGCGCAGATTTGTTAAGTAGAACATCATTTTGACTTTAATGCAGAAAATTGCATTGGAGAGCCGAAATTAATCAGTCCCCAAGTGCAATTTCTGCAGAGATGGAGAGAACATGAACTTTGTTCCACCATCTTGGAAACAAGACGTATGCAAACGTATAAGTCTGAATCTAGTACTATCATTGGTCTTGGACGTTTATCAGTTGTGCTATAGTCTGAGTATAGCTGATATGTTACTTTCAGTACTCATTTTGTCCGTCATTATTTTCTTGGTCTTTTTTTTACATTTCTTTACCAAAGTGCTAATATTGTTCGCGTAATAACTGTTTCCACGATGGGAACTTTGGTCTCCCATTTTATGTCTCGTAACTAACTTACAACGCTCTCATATATACGGTGACCACTGATTATTTTGAAGCTATTACTATAATCTGTGTGTTTAAAATTATTATTTTTAAAAAAAAATCGTATATTAAATATAATAAAATATAATAAAATATTGCTATTAGTATTTACTTTCTTTCTTGTGAAGTTTATTATTCTGTTAGTGTTAACTATTATAATAATATAGGAAGCTTGAGTAAGACAGACCAATACGATATTTGATTTGTCACTTTGAGAAGTTTATTAAATACAATATTTATATAAATAATAGTGATGGACACATTTGGTATTATTTCATTTCCTCAGAGGCAGTCAATTTTAATTCTTTATTGCCTTTTCTAGACTTTTTCTAACAGACACGTCCACGGCACAAGCAATCCTCTTCTGGTAAACGTTTGGTAGGAAAAAAATAGCTTGGGGAGACACGTTACCGGTGATTGGTCCACGTGAATGAGAGGTCACGATGGCGGAGAGCTGCGGATTACCACATGAATCTCTTCGGTTAATGGCATGTCGTTTGGAAGGTGGTAACTTGATGCTGTTTATTTAATGTTCCAGCAATGGACGATGAAGATCCTTACGAAACTCTTGGTGTTTCAACTTCTATGAGCACACATATGCTTGCTGGAGCGGCCGCCGGAGTCATGGAGCATTCTGTCATGTATCCTGTTGATTGCGTAAAGGTGAACCCAGAAACTGTGTTGTCACTGTGTGTGTTGCTGATATGAAACATCACCAGTTATGTAACTGTAACTTAGTGTAACGGGTCGTTCATAACTCTTACAGCCCACGTTATTCAACTTATTGCCGGTCAACCAGATAGTTGCAATACATTCTAAATCTATATATCATTCGCTATGAATATGATTTAAAAGTCGGTTAAGTTAGAGTGGCTCTTCTAATACACTCACTAGTTAAAAGTATGTATGTATTGTATATACTATATTTATTATTTATATAAATACAATATCAATATTCATATTGAATTATTCATTTTTAAAATAACACACTGAGAATGATATTTTTGATGAATGATTTATAAATTTATTGAATGAATAATACATTTTCTATTTAAAAAAAATAATTAATATTTGAATTTACTCTTCTTTTCTTTTTATAATAATATAATATTAATAATAATTCAATTGAGTCAATAAATGATGTTGATTATTGATTGGTTATCATATGGATGGTACCCATTCAGGTTATAATTCGTTCAGGGTCATTCAAAATCAAAACGATGAATAATATTAAAATTAATTGAAGTCAATTATGACTAATGTCATGATTCAGTGAATATCATATCATGTCATATGACGCCACTTACTAATGTACACATAATATATATAATATTATATATATATAATATATAAACATTTATAAAGGTGATAACTGTTTTAGTCCAAAATATTACTTTTACTACAAACTTTACAGTTTACACTGACTGTCATTTATTCAAATTTATTGTGTAATTTCCATTCGTAAAATGGTAAATTATAAAGTTAAAGTGTACAAACAGTTGTTGAGGGCTGAAGTTGACTTTTAATCACTGTGGTGAAGTTTCTTGATGTTTTCAACTTACATAAACATTCACAAATTAATTTCAATAATAATATTTTATTTATTATTAAGTTAAATAAGTAGTAAAACACATGAGAGCTAATAAAAAGCAGCAGTTGAGCCAACCAATATTATTATTTGTATTGTTAAAATGTTAAAATTCTATTGAAGTAAAAGACAAATTGACATAAAATAATAAGAGTAAGAAAACAACCAACACAATGATAAAATACAAACACAATATATAATTTAAAACAAAAAGAACCTACTAACATTTAATTAAATAATTGATATTGTTACATGTTGAGATGTACACACTTTTCAGTATTCAATTAAAAACAAAATACATATCTTTTATTTGAACTTTTTTTGACAAGCTGCTGTTAAATCCATTTCTTGATGTTGCTCTATCATCTTTAAAATCTTCCACTTTCAGATGTAATTTCATAATAATCATTGTTCTTCCATATGCTCTTCAGCATATGCCAAGATTGACTGAAAATTTCTAACCTCTTTGTTGTTATGAATCTATTCACCACTGTTATTGTGTGTTTGATTCTGTGTTCAACAGAAAGCCTGTTTTGGATGCTACATTGGATACATTTTTGTTGCATTGTCTTCTTTCAATCCTTGCTTTCACCTGATGATTAAAGGAATAGTTAGACCTCTTCATCATCTGCCCCAAAAAAGGACATTAATTGGGTGTGGATGCATTGTGTTTGGTTTGCAGCAGAGCTGTGATATTTGCACCTTTCAGCCACGTGTGACTTCAACACAGTATTTTTGAGTACTCACTTGTCTTCCCTATGAATCTCTACTCACTTGGAAGACTAGACTGGTTAGTCTTTTTTCTAGGGGCACTTTGAATAGATGTAGTAGGATCTGGATAGTTCTAGTTCACCGATCCAGGCATAAACCATCAGCTATGATTTGCTGACAGCTTTTGGCTGTGTTGTTGAATGGCTCCTTAACCCCCTTCCTTCAGTGTTAAACTTTTTTTTTTTTTTTACAAAGTTTAAAAAAATAGGTTTTGTAAATATTTTCTTTAGCTTTACAATTTTTTTTTCAGGTCTGCATGCCTCTCTCAGTCTCTAATTTAATTGTGATATCTAACTCTATATGCCTAAAATATCTATTTTATGTTTTTTAAACTTAAACATTTTAAAGTTAAATTGAAATTTTATCACAATTTTCATCCAGTAATAATTCATTATCATTCTGAACATACAGCTGCATTATTTTGGAATGCGAGTAGAGTACTGGTTAGTTTTCTAACTTCACATTGCTACAATATTTGTTTATTCCTTCTCTGACACTTTCAATTCAACCAAACTTGTAATATTTTCCACTTAATAGTTAATTTAAAACATGTTATAAGCTCTAATATGCGCAGTAAAATAAATGACATCATAGTAATATCACCTTAAGTGTTTGAGCACACATAATTTTTTTTTTTTAGCATATACTGAAAATTTAGGTTAATGACTTTCCAGGAATTGTAAGTTCTTTTTTAAGTTAATTATGAATCATCAGTGCATGATTCTATGTTTGGGTGTTCAGATGAGTATTTTTAGCTTGATATGGTCATAGATCAAATGGATTGGACCTGTCATTTTCCTGTCAAGTGATTTGGGAGAATTCCTATTAGATTCAACAAGTTTTTTTTTATATATTAGAAATATGAAAACTCTGTACTCTTTGTGGCAACTGCAGTGGGATATGCAGCCTTTATTTTCCTGTAGATACAGTCAGTCCTTGTCTGACACAAGAAAATGGGATCAGTGCCCTGAAGATAGTTTTGTTGAGCAGAGTATTTGTTACCTGAACATTTGTTTGTTTGTTTATAATTAACATATTTATCCTAGTTTTATTGCTACAGTATAACTTTTAGAGTTTAACTTTTACAGTTTAACTTTTTCTTTTTAAGTATCTCTGGGATATTTCAGGTTCCTTTTTGCAGACAGTTGCAGAAGTAAATCTTTGGTGTGAACCTAAGCATATTGCATATTTACATATTACTTAACTCTTTCCATATCATTCGCCGCACTGTGCACCACTCTCAATTTGATTAGTGTGAACCGTCATCAAACCATATTCTTTTACATGTCTTGTATCATCTTGGTATTGGTGAAATCTAATACCTTGTTCAATTATCTAAAACTTAATACATAATATATTATATATTAGATAAATATGAATATGTGGATTGATTCTTAAAACCATGAAAAATGTTGTTTCTGAGATCTCTTCCCCTGCATTGATAAAGAGCTACCGTACGGAAAGAGTTAATAAGGGATTGGATGGAATTTTGTTTAGGTTTAATGTTTTTGGAATTGCTGATTCCCGTGTAGTGCCGACACCAAAACGGCAAAGCTGGAGTGTCCTGTCCAGGACGCGGGTTTGGGCAGAAATAGAAAGAGACAGGTTGTTGCCCAAGCAAAATGTTTCTTCTCTCCACTCAGCCAAGAGATCCAAAGGTCTAGCAGGGCAAGAACAGTTTGGTGTCAATTTGTGTCACAGGAGTTGTCAGAGCAATGTTGAAATCAAACTGAACTGCCTTAGGGACTCCATCTCCAGTTTTTTTCTCAGTTTTTACTCCCAAAGTATATTCTGTGAAATGGGTACCGGCTAGACAGTGGGGGTTTATAATCAGAGTTGACCTCCTTGATATGTTGCCATTTTTAGGCTAATGGGTCTCATCTACCAAATGAGGGGGTTATGGTGCCTCCGACTCGCTGATGAAAACGTCAAATGGCATATAGGGCATTTTATAGAATTAGCTACCATTATTTTTAGAATTAGAGTGTGTTTATCTAATAGTGTGACCTAATATTTTTGCTACTGAAAATAAACACTGAAAATAACACACAAACATAAATAGTTACAAAGAAGGGAAGAAAATTATGAAACTCTTTAACCCAGTCATTAACATCATCTATTTTTACTTAAATTAATTAATATACAATTGACAAAAAAAATAAGGCAGAAGTACACATCTTGAAAAGGCATCTAAAATGATTTATAAGAAGGAAAAAAATAGTCAGATTGCTCACTGTGTTATACAGACACACCTAATGTTAGAAAAGAAGGATATCATGTTTCATCTGAAAAGAAATTAAAGAAATCATATTCTTTGTTATATATATTTACAGAGGTTATAAAATATGATATAATATTTAATTAAATAAGGTATATACATGTACACATAAATGTGCGCACACACTCATTTTGATACAGAAACCCAAACATGTGCAATGAATGAAAGAAACCTGCTGGTTAGGAAGTCAAATTTAAATATCTATATCAGATATCTGTTATAGTGTGACCTGCAAGAAGACAATTTCTCTTTGCTATTGAAGCAGAAATGCTTATTGCATATCTGACAGATAATTTTGCTTCACATTTTGATTTTTTTGGTTTGGGATCAGAGAAAACAGTTTAATAACAAATCAGACATAGCTGGAGCAACCTGATGGCAGTCATTTACTTTCTTTACAATCTCAAACAGTGGGGCAGTAATAATTTAATCTATACCATCTGTATCAGCTCTTAAGTAAACAGAAGCTGACCATAGGAGGCATACTGATTAGGCTGTGCCAAAGCCTGTGTAACTTAGTGCTGTTTTTGATGTTCTTGAAATAATGTAAAAGCATTAACCAAAGCAGTGTCTAACAAATGACAAAATAAAGTTGTCCAGTACTTATTAGTTTTCCTAAGGTATTTAGGATACATTTATAAATTAATTGATATATACTTATTATAATAACTAGCAACAATTGGCTGGTGAACATTTATTTTGTCAAAGATACCATATTTTGGTCTATTCTTCATGAACTGTCTAAGTATCCATCAGCATAAGATTGAAACTTCTGAGTTACAATTACAGGGGAAGGGGGGATGTGTTTAAATGTTGAAAGCTCTGTTGAATAACAAAATAAACATTTAATCATTACTAGATCAATATAATGAATGAACAAAAGCCACAAATTGTACTGTTCGGTAGAATAAGCATTACTAGACAAAATATACATAAATGAACTCTTTTAGAAATGTATTATAACTGTAAATTCTCTGGTTTACCATTATGGTTGTGAAAAAAATAAAATAAAAACTTCCCTATTTAGTAGTCGTTCGTTCGTTCGCTTTCGTCAGCTTTAACCTCTGACGAAGTCCCACCCACTCAATTTTGTGGGACTGAATTTTGCGTGTAAAGTCTGTTTTATCCCATTACAGGATGCCCCTCGCCATGCAGGCAGATTTACTCCGACTTCAGAGGTACTAATTTTTAGGGAATTAGTAAAACCCAGGTGTCCACGCCAGGGTACGAACCCCGGCTGTTGCCGTGGTAAGCCAACCGCCTATCGATTGCGCTAACCGGACACCCCCTATTTAGTAGTGAACTATGACAAACATTTTCATATCAACTGTTGCTAGGGGAAGAAAAAATAAATAAATGAAACACAAATATTAACTTTCTTTGTTTAAATTATTGATTACTATAAACAAAATAATGCCAGAAGCTGCTTTAAAAAATCTAACAGGGCAAAAATAAACATGCTTACAAATAAGACACATATAATAACACAACGTCATCATGTCTCGCTCCAAGTATTGAGTTTGATGAATAAGTTCAGTATTTTCATTATCCTCAGTTAGCAATTCCTCATCTGTGGTGATATCTTCACTGTTGCTACTTATCTCCAAATTATGGACTTAGAATCATCACATCACATTTTGTTAGAAAAACTATTAATTTTATACACTTTGTCGAAGTCCTATACTGTCAATGTTCATAATGGTGTCATACATTTTGGAAATTTTAGGATGTACTTTAGAAAATAAATTTTGGTAAAAATTAAAATTGAAAAATATTCATTATCTTGTATGTTAATTTTGATATCAAGTGATTTAAAAAAAAAATTTTCCCCAAAAATATCTGGTATAACACCTGTCTAAATAAGGCCCAGGTACATTGAATCAAAACAATCTTTGATCCCATATATGGCAGAATTTCAGTGATAACTTACTTAGTAACAGTGTTTGTCATATTTTTTCACAGAATTATTTTGTAACACTAAATATTTAAATACATTGTTGTAGACCTTAAGGGTACCAGCCTCAGTTTACAAGTTGTGAACAGTTGTATTAGACATCAATTCACTAGTTTAATACACTGCAGGGAAATTAAGATGTCCAATTGGATTGAAAGTGGTTGTCAACTCATAGCTGACTGCATATATCAAGATCAGCGTTTATTAGATTATCAAGATCCTACTGCCCCCTCTTATGGTTCCTTTGGTATCAGACTAAAGAACAGGGATCAAAGTGGGAGGAAATGTGCTGACCAAAAATACTGTGCTGAAGTTTGATGAATTTTACTGAAAGCCACAAATATTGCAACTTTCTGTAGACCACAACTGGAAGGGGTAACTATAAAGAGTAGTTGCCAGGTGATTATAGAGATTGAAGAAGACATACATTGCTCATCTTCATCCTCAATTATCTCTACCTTTTTAATTCTTATGTCCAGTATTTTGAGGATCGTAGTTCCATCATATATAATGACTTAATGTAAATGATATTCACTGAATGACTTCAATTTGTCTGCTGATGATTGCCTTGTCAAAGCTAAAAAAAGAATACACATAATTAAATATAACATTCTGTTTATAAATCTGTTATTGAGTTTCTTGTTATGAAATAAACATTCCGGTTTACATTCACAGACAAGAATGCAGTGCCTTATCCCTGATCCTAAAGCAGACTACAGAAGTGTTGCAGATGCCCTTAACAAAATAGTTCGTCATGAAGGAATTAGGAACACAGTTCGGGGGTTTAGTGCCATGGCTTTTGGTGCGGGCCCAGCACATGCTCTTTATTTTGCCTGCTATGAAAAGATGAAACAAGTTTTGAGTGGAGGGAAACAGGGAAACCACATTGCACACGGTAGCTTTGCTTTTACCAACATAATTAATATAAACCTTGTCATCTTCCTCCCCAAGAATAATGTTACTTTCGTAATCATTGCAGAGTTTATGTTTTACATTTTACCCTTAAATTGTGTGGGCAAGATTTGAAGGTAAGTGTAAATTGGTTGGTTTATTCATACCACTTTCACTCCTGTTGAATTTTAATTCTAGACATGCATATATTGTATACAAGTTTTGGTTTTAAAAAAAATATTAAAAAAAAACATTTTAAATCTGAAAATTTAGCTAACACCTAAACAAAAAATGTTACAAGTCATGAAGTGTTTTTTAATATATTTGTTTGTTTGTTTTGGTTTAGTTTTCTTATAAACATAAGTTACCTTTCGGCATAATGTTTCTTTTGGGTTTAATGAAAATGTCTGTCACTGCTTTTGCCTTGACCTTGTCGTGGTGTTACAGCTTGTGTACCCTGACCACCCCAAGAGCTGTACCAGCGGGAGTTTTACTCCTGTGGGGTTCAACCAAGCTGGACAGGTCTAAATGGGTACGGGTCAGACAAAAATTGATCCTCCAGGTTGGGAGTTGTGAGTGAGGTCAGCAGCCTCATCACGAAAAAAAAGGAAGCTACAGAAACTGTAATAACGCAAATGCAGGTGGATCTGAATTTAGGAAATTTTCTTAAAAAGAGCTGATGATGTATGATGATGAAGCAAATGTTGTAGGATGGAAGTGGACTCATTTGGAGAAGAGAGCACAGAAAAGGGTTCGATAACAGAGTATGGTTGCAGCCCTTTGTTCCACAAGGATCGGCAAGGTTTAAGTCAAGTCAATGAAAATCTAGTTATATATTGCACTATCATATTAGTGCTAAATTATTTGGAAGAGCTAAAATATTGATTGTTGAAAATTGTACATAAAAACAGATCACATTTGCTAGATATTAACAAAACATTTTACTGGCGAGAAAGAGGTAAATAAAGTCATGAAATAGATTAGAAAATATAAGAAATGCCAAAAAAGGGCTTCATCTATATGCTCATTTTTGTTTATACTGAATGTTGGATATTTCCTTCCAACAGGCTTTGCAGGGTGTACAGCAACACTACTTCATGATGCAATTATGAATCCAGCAGATGGTAATTGTGTTTCCTTTCAATCTTGCAATGTGGTTTCATTTTAAGTCCTGAATTTATTTCTCCTAATCCTTAATAATTTTATGCAAAATTTTTTTTCTTTTTCTTGGCTTTTAACACAATAAACAATAAGTGTATACTGAAATTTTTTCCGTTTGGCCAGCTGAAATTGGTTTATTAGTTGGAAGCTTATTGTCAGAATTGTATGGGGCTAGAGAGAAGTTCCCAGAAACAGTTAAAATGTGCACCAGTTATATACCATCAGAAAAAACAGATAATCAAATCAATCAGAAGACCACAAGTCCCAAATCAGGATGACTTTCATAATATGAATAGACGGGAACAAGTTATCATTAAACGCCTCAGAGCAGGACACAATCAACTCCACAGTCACATGTATACAAAATTCAAGATCGACACCTCAACTACATGTACATTTGGACAGGCGCCCCAAACTGCTGAACACATACAAGACAGTACTGAATATAGTAGACTGAGGAAAGCCCAGTGGCCAATTGATACAACACTACAGACAAAAATATATGGCTCACTGCAAGAATTACAAAAAACAGTAAAATGTATACAGAAAATGACATTGCAGATATAGACAATACTTTGGGCAATGAAAGATAAATAGTCAAAATGTGAATACAAGAAGAAAAAGCAAACATCTAATTCATTAGATCAAGTGCCATATCTTACTATTTAAAGCCTTTTGTACACATTATGTGTGTGATTCCTTACGTTTCCTCTATTATTATATTTGATTGTAGTTGTTGTATTGACTTTTTGAATTGTTCATTGAAATTGAGGAGGGGCAGGGCACAAATTGCAGACCTTAATAAACCATAAACTTGGTTGTGAGTAATGCACAACATACAGTTTTATTTGATAATGGCCAATGAATGAAATGCTTGACCAAAGAGTTGTTAGTTCACCAGGTTAGATAGTTAAAGTTAAAATCTCACAGCTCCTATGACAGTCATTTGGGCTGGAAGTGGTCAGCAATACATAGCTGATGTGTTTTTGTCAGAACAGAGAGATCAAAGTGGGAGGGCAACCTGGTGCTCACAAATGTAGTGTTAGATTGGATGTGTTGCATTCGAACCAGCTGCTGTCAGAAAAGGGTAGCAGTGTTGCACTCTGGGAAAGTGAAGAATGGTGCCTCGCTCATGAGTTATGATGCTTGAGGCGACACTAGACAGGAGTTTCCTAACACTATGTCTCCTAACAAATGGTTAAAAACCTGAGAAGTCAATTCAAGTCTGATATCTTTACCTTTGACCACAACTTGCTGTAAACCACAATGTATCTTTGTCCACTTAGCATCCATTTACAGAAAAATGATGAGAAGAAGTAGTTATTGGAAGAAGACAGCAGCAGAAAAATAAATGTAATAAAATACCAGATTTGCCTTTGCTGTGACCAATGAGCAGTGAAAAGTACACCAATCCAAGCTAAGTGTCGTGAACAAGGCCATAGAGGAGCATCTAAAATATCCATTTCTGACAAGTGATGATTGCCTTAAACTTCACAAAAATAAGAAGTTACCCTCTGAAAAGATTTATATATAAATTTATTTCATAAATATAATTTCAGCCTCCAATGTCAGATCTTATTTGACGTTCATGGTGGATCTTAAAAATAGAGCTCTAATTGAGATTTACAGTCTTGCCTCAATGAGTTTAGTTGGTAATATAATTAAACAAATTTATATTTATTATTTTCAGCACTTTTCGATTCCATTTAGTTACTGATTAAAGTTACTCTGTCATTCAGTTTGGTTAGTTTCTGTTTCCTGTTCCTGTTTGTTTTGTCCCTTATAAAAGTTGAAACAAGTTTGCTCTATGTTTTGTGTAAAATGGTGTTCAGGGAACCAGTTGGGCTTGCTTCCCTTAAGAGTGAACCAAAACTGATGGTCAAATGGTTATGGATAGTCGAATGCCCCGGTATCACTGCAAACGAATTAAAATCCATAATTGCTCAAACCCCCCCCCCCCCCCCCCCCAGGCCAGGCCAGTGGAATTGCCTGAAATAAAACTCATCTCATTGAAGGATCCAAACAAAGAAAGGCAGCTGCAATCCCCATCATAGCAGCTACAGCACACACCAAAATACATAAGGCCAAGCGGCACTGAAAGTGAGCACAGCTGAACTGTCCTTTGTCATACGATATTATCATTCATCATAAGCACTCGAAATATCAGAACACGATCCGGATGAAAAACACAACTCATGGTGTGCACATAGCACTAAACTCAGAAGCTTAGACAGCAAGCTGGACGTGGAATAGGAGGAAACTGCAACAAGGAACACTTTCCAGACTAACTCAGTGATTTTTGCTGCCTATTCGCCATATTGACAGGTATTCCAATGATGGTCAAAACACTTGCTTAGTGTGGGTTATCTCTTCTGATGATTAAATTGCTACTTGCTGAAGTCTATGTGTAAAGAGTTCCTATCACTGAAAACAAGTTTGATTAAATCCCTTCCAGCTGAGTGACTCTTTATTTACAGCACCTCTTGTGTAAAGATGTGTGTCCTTCCTCATAATTTTGTAAAATAAACATTGCAACTAGTAGCTGAATTATTAGAGAGACGAGACAATGATATTTTGGCAAAAGCCTTCATTAGATAATTGTACTTGATAAAGCTTTTGCCAAAATGTCATTGTTTGTCTCATTTCTCTAATAATTTAACTACTAGTTACAATTTCATGTTTATTTTACATGCTCTCTGCAGCTCTAATTGTGGCCGACCCCGCGGAGTATTTAATATTTTATATTTGTGCTTATCTCTTTCTAATTTTATTGGTGAGGAGAGTGCATTGTCAGTGGTTGGATGTGTTGGAAGATATTGGAGTCACAGTTCTCTTAGGTGTGAGCATTGTAGTTATAGTAAAAAAAAGATCAGTTGTTTCCAAATAGGTATAAAAAGGTAGCACCCTGTACGTATCATTCATTCATCTTACTTTTTAATAGCTCACTTATTCTAATAAATTTATACGTTTTTTTTACAATTTTTAAATTTAAAATTTCAGTTGTTAAGCAGCGTATGCAGATGTATGGTAGCCCATACCAGTCTACGTTGTTATGTTTCCGTGAAGTCTTACAAAAAGAGGGAGTTGGAGCCTTTTACAGGAGCTACACCACTCAACTGACCATGAACATACCCTTTCAGTCCATTCAATTCATAATGTATGAAGTCATGCAGGATTTATTGAACAGAGAACGACACTATGATCCAACTTCCCACATTCTTGCTGGGGCTGTAGCCGGCGCTGTTGCTGCCAGTACCACAATGCCTCTAGATGTGTGCAAGACTCTCCTGAACACACAAGAGCATTGTGCCAGGACTCATTTAACATACATTAGTGGCATGCTTTCTGCATTTAGGACCATATATGAGTTCTGTGGTGTCTCTGGGTTTTTTCGAGGATTGTCTGCACGAGTTATATATCAGATGCCATCTACTGCAATATCATGGTCGGTGTATGAGTTTTTTAAGTATGTGATCCATAAACAAAAGCAGCAAGTACAAGAGGACAGGTACCTAGGACCAACTGTGCACATAGCAGCTGCTACTGCCAAGTGAGTTATCAGTGTGTATAATTGCCAGTGGCCAGAAATAGATTAATGAAAATTAACCGTCAACATATTTGCAATTCAAATTACTAATTAGATTATAACCAATTAATGCTAACTCAAAGAACTTAACTCTTTCCGTATGGAAGCTTTTTATTAATGCAGCAAAAGATATTTCAGACATACAATTTTTAATAGATTTAAAAATCAATCTACACATTTATATTTATCTAACATATAAAATATTATATATGAATTTTTAGATAATTGAACAAGGTATTAGATTTCACCAATACCAAAATGATACAAGACATGTAAAAAGAATATAGTTTGATGACGGTTCACACTATGCGGCGAAACGTATGCTGCCCAAATCAGCAGGGCGTACAGTGCAGCGAAACGTACGGAGAGAGTTAATGTTTTTGACTGATGTGATTAATGTAAGTATAATCTATGAAGATTAACACAGTAATATATTTGGAATAAATTTATAATTTTTCTACACACCAAACATGGTTGTATATTTTACTTCAGTTATCAGAGATGGTAATTTAGTAAGCACACTAACTCATTGTTGATTGATTAGCAGAACTAACCTTATTGCATTCAGAGCAGCCCCATAGGTGCTCAGTCCTTTTCATTAGGTGACAAAGTGTGTACATCATGTCGGGGTTAAAATATATATATATATATTTAAAACCAGATTAAAAAAAGAAGTAAAATGGATTATTTTATCTGAAAAAGCAGGACATTTGATTTGAGAAAGAAGGATTTATCCCCTTAAAGCTGTACATGAAAATTTGTCATTTATATTCAATACCTTGTATAAAAACAAACTATTGAAGATCACTCATTAAATTAGAAATAAGCAAAGAGTTGTGATAATCTGGTGAGCAGTAAGGGGGTTCACAACACAGTGTTCCCCACTAATTAAATTATCTTGGGGTCCTCGGTAGCCTAGTTGGGAAAACCACCCGACTGGACTACTGACGTTCGGGGAACACTGTGTTCGATTCCCACTGGGAGCAGTGTGAATTGTTGGAAAAAAAAATACCCCCACGGTCGACCCAGCCGTTGGGAGAAGTGGGTACCAGGGTGTTACCCTGGGAAGGTGAGGAATGTCGCTTTGCATCTGATATTATATTATATCTGATATTATATATCACGTTTCGATGCTTGAGGCGACACTATACAGAAATATCTGAACATTTCTGGATAGGCGGCCGAGCACATATGGGTGTAAACTCGCGTGCTAAGACGCCGGTTCAAGTCTCATACTTTACCTTTAAATTATCTTTTCAATTATACAGATGATATAAAAGTATATAACTTGTTTCTTCTACTTTTTCTTTCCTTCCTCATTTGCCTTTCAGCATGGAGGAGAGATATAATTTGCTGTCTTTTGCTCTTCTGTTCGCCTCTGCTGCTGTTATGTTTCCTAGTGCTTCTAATATTCTATCAATCCATCTTTTTCATGGTTGACCTTTGGGTCTGGTATTCCCACAACATTTATTGAAGGCTCGTTGTGTTGTATTTTGATCTTTCTGCTTTGTCACGTGGCCAAACCATTTTATCTGTTGTTTCTTTATATATATATATAGCGGGGCTATTCCTAGCCTTTTTCGCAGTTCTTCATTTCTGATCTTATCTCTCAGACTGTTTCCTGTCATTTGTCTGACACATTTAATCTTAGTAGAGATTATTTTTCTTATTGTTCTTGCATCTAGGGTCCAGGCCTGGCATTGGTAGCACAATGCTGGGATGAAGATTGTTGAGTATAGTGCTTGTTTTGCCTCTAGAGTTATTTTCTTGTTGGACAATAGTGGTGATAACTGTCCAATGATTTGACAAGCTTTGTTGCATCTTGATTCTATCTCTGCTGTTTATAAATTATCGTTTGTCACTAAACTCCCTAGGTAATTGAATTCCTCTACTTGTTTTAGTTGCCTGCCTTCTATAGTTATGTTGATGTTCTGTTTATTTTTGGCGACATTCATAACTTCTGTTTTGTTGATGTTGATTTTCATGATGTATTTTGTGTCTGTGCTGTTGAATTTATTTAAGTGTTCTTGTAAACATAGTTTATAGTACATAGTTTATAGCTTGTTTAATTTTCTGATTGTTGGTTAGTCTCTGATGACCCAGTTGTTTAAGCAAGGAATGTTGTTTGTCATCCATTAAATACTTGCAGAAATCCACAAAAGTTAGAGTTATCATAAATTAAATTTTACAAACATAATTCCTCTAATAGACTCTAGATATCTCTCTCTCTCTCTCTGCGATCAGGACCCAATCAGAGTAGGATTCCAGCTCCTCACATGAACTCATCTGTCAGGTTAGGTGTGTTACAAACAGAACATCACAATTAGAGTCTGCCAGATCCACTCTGATTGAACACCCGTTAAAAACGTTGCACTGTGTTCTGCGCCAGTGGCCCAGTGCATCCGATTTCAGCCAGCATTTTATTCAGGTTTGCTTTCCCTAGCCTTTGATTGTCCCCAATCTTCCTGCAAGGCAGCAGGTGATCTTTTCTGTAGGGGGATTCTGCCCTTAGATGGTCGGTCCTCCCAGGTTTACGAGCACCATCTGCCCGAGTCACTAGAGGTGACTAACACAGACATGCACACACAAAGATATGAGATGTGACAAACAAATACATGCACATAGCGATACGAGGCATGACTAACACTGACATACAACAAGATATATGACACATGACTAACATAAACATGCACATAAAGATATGAGATATGACTGACATAGACATGCACCCACAAAGAAATTACACATGTCTAACATGGACATGCACACAAAGATATGAGATATGACCAACATAGATAGGCACGCACAATGATATGAGATGTGACTAGCATAGCCGTGCAAACACAAGGATATGAGATGTGACATACACAGACATGCACACACAAAGATATGAGATATGACTAACATAAACATACACACAGAGATATGAGATATCACTAGCCCAAACACAAAGATATGACACATGACTAACACAGATACACACTAAGATATGAGATATGACTAAACACATACACACTTAAAGATATGAGACATGATTAAGACGGACACTCCAAGATATGAGATATGACTAACATGACACACACCAAGATATGAGCCATGACCAGCACACACACACACACAAGCCAAGATATGAGCCTTGGCTAGCAATGAAACACACCAAGAAATGAACCATGTCCAGCACAGAAAGAAAATATCCAGTACACATTAAGGTATCCATATGCTTGGGTTTGTTGTAGTCGGCAGACTCTTCTTAACGTGGGAATCATCGACATACGAGACCCCGGACTTCATGAACTGTTAACAGATATCGTCCAAATAGTTGTACGGAGATTTGAGAGTGCAGTCTGACCCGTAGAACGTTCTCTTGCATGAACAGATCCCGGTTGACTGTTCACAGGTGTCGTTGAAACAGTGGTCAGGACATTTGAGAGTGCAGTCTGGCCCGTAGTACGCTTCCTTGCGCGTACAGTCTGCTCTTTCTGTGTCACATATGATGTCACAGCCATCAGAACACGTCTGTTCGCACTGTAGCCCAAAATTACCATCAGGACAAGTGTCATCACAGGTATAGCCAGGATGTTTGCAATGTTGGCATTTTCGGGATTTTCCTCACATAAAGAACTGACACTAAGACAAGACCCGGAGCAGTCGTGTCCATAAATCCCATGTGAACAGTTGAAGTGACACGTACCGATGATGACGGTGCAGCCTTTGCTACTCCCACCACACACTGTACAAAACGACCAAGAATGCCCGTCCAGACAATAGGTGTCTGTAAATGTTTGCACCTCACACACCGTCAGTGCACTCTCGTCCTGCGAAAAGGTCGGTGAGAACTCAAACTTACTGTGTGCCATTGTCGCATGTATGGTGACTACAATAGTGTTCACATACATATTTGGGTATGATATATCATTATAC
Source organism: Megaustenia siamemsis (assembly GCA_032433765.1). Taxonomy (NCBI): domain Eukaryota; kingdom Metazoa; phylum Mollusca; class Gastropoda; order Stylommatophora; family Ariophantidae; genus Megaustenia; species Megaustenia siamemsis. The sequence continues at coordinate 59,051,204 of JAVIAB010000051.1, forward strand.
TGGAACACTACACCGCCACTGTCAGAGAAAGCCTTTGGAGTGTCATTCTTTACCCGAATCATAGTGCTAGCTCGATGATAAATTCAAATGGTGTGAGTCTTCTGGGACGTGTCAAAGTTCAGGTACCAGTAAACAGAATTGGTTCCACTTCTCAATTGTGTGTGTGTGCAGTCATTGTCATAGAGATTGGTCTTTGTTTTGCCATTAACTGCGGCCTCTGGTCCACATCCGTCCACTGTAATAACAAGCATTAAATGTGTCGGTCTGGTTTGCGTTCTGTTTGAGAGCCACATTCCGACCCCCGCCAATGTAGATGGAGCAGATATTTGCAACTATCGCCCCTTCAATCCGTAGCATGTTGATTAGACCATGAAACTGTCTGGATCTGTAGGTCCAGATCCCTAGGCGTATTTGCAAACTAGATCAAAGTACTGACACTGGAGTCCGAAACGCTCTCGCCGACAACTGTCACCGTTTGTGTATGTCCCTGTAGCCCTGTCACAAACTGAGCGATTTTAGCAGTGACACTGCAACGCACAATTTGCCCCGAACCAACCGTCTACACAAGTTAGGCAGTTAGGTCATTAGCTTCCAATGTTGCAAACAAAGCCAGCAGATTAAAGACTTGATCTACATCGGTGGTTAACGAAATGTGCACAAACAATTATTTCAAACCCGTGGTTACAATTCTAACAATACGCCAACTCGCTGTGACAACAGACAGCGCGATGTTCAAGATCAGCATTGTATACACCACGGCTAGAACTCGAACGAACTTCCATCTTGGTGCGTCCCAACACTCTAGATATAATTGGTGTCTCTCCTTGACCCACTGTGAACTGATTAGAGAAAATATAATTTCCACATATGCATTATGGTTTAGTTACTGCAGAGTAAAATTCTCTGATGTAAAGAAGCTCAGTGTACAACTCAGAATTGAGATATTTCTTCAGGAGTTAACTCGCTGCTTATCTAGAGAAGATTTATAATCTTCTTTAATTGTATTAACCTCATACTGTTTGAGGTTGCAGAGTTGATTAGACAGTTTTGATTCTTCGATTTTAATTTGCTTACTTTGCAGGTAGTGCAAACATGAATCAAATTAATAAAACTTAATGGTGTTGAAGATTTTCTATTTTCATCCATTGAAAGAATTTTATTTCTTCTAGTGGGGAAGCCCATTTTAGTTCTTCTAGTGGGGAAGCCCATTTTAGTTCTTCTAGTGGGGAAGCCCATTTTAGTTCTTCTAGTGGGGAAGCCCATTTTAGTTCTTCTAGTGGGGAAGCCCATTTGAGTTCTTCTAGTGGGGAAGTCCATTTTAGTTCTTCTAGTGGGGAAGCCCATTTTAGTTCTTCTAGTGGGGAAGCCCATTTTAGTTCTTCTAGTGGGGAAGTCCATTTTAGTTCTTCTAGTGGGGAAGCCCATTTTAGTTCTTCTAGTGGGGAAGCCCATTTTAGTTCTTCTAGTGGGGAAGCCCATTTTAGTTCTTCTAGTGGGGAAGCCCATTTGAGTTCTTCTAGTGGGGAAGTCCATTTTAGTTCTTCTAGTGGGGAAGCCCATTTTAGTTCTTCTAGTGGGGAAGCCCATTTGAGTTCTTCTAGTGGGGAAGTCCATTTCTGCAAATATACAATGCAGATGTACTACTCAACAATCTGTTTTGCGAAGTGGATACATTTTTGCTTTAATCCACTCTCATTAAGGAATTCTAATGCCTCTCTGATATTTATAAGTACAAACTTTTCTTCAAATCTATTCATTAGTGAAGTTAAAACACTCAGTTATTGTAATGACTTCTGTGGCAGACATTTTCAGATATTTTGACATGAAATATAAACACATTTGAATGAAAAAATCCTCATTTACGTTTCTGCCAATTGCAGAGAAGTTTCTTAAGGTTGTAGGAATACTTTTGTTACTTGTTGAAGAAAGTATGCTTTCAATTCTGGATATATTCATGGAGTTTTTAATTGCAGGAAATAAAGTCAGCCAGCTTGTTAGATAAAAGTTCTTAATATCTGATTTCTTCAAAATCACACAATTCTTTCAACTCTTCTGTTCTCACTGCATAAATACAACTTTCCAATTTTCCTGCACCCATGTGTCCAAAGCTCACTAAAAAAAAAATCACAGATAATATACTTCACTTTCATCGAAATATGTTTCTGGATCAAAACCACAACACGCTAGATTTACCCCATACTTCAGTGCATGATGAACCAATGTGGTCATATACATTCTTTTGTCTTGCTGTAGATCTGTTCCGGTTCCGATCTAAGATGGATGATTTATTTTTCTTCACCATGCAATGGATGGTTGATCGATAGTTTAGCAAGTCATCATCGTAAAACATTAATTGTTATCGAAACATAAATCTCAACTCAGCCATGTGGTGAGACACAATGCAGGTCTTGTGCAAGTTCTGACACAAGAGTCTAGAATTTCTGCCCTATGTGCTGCTTCGGCTTGAAAGAACAATAGATAGATTTGGCTGCATGAATTACGATGTTGTAGAAAATAGAAATATGATAGAACAATGTATCACAGTTGTGTGAAAAAATTGGACTGTTATTATGGATTAAGTGGCCTGTAAGTTGAAGCCCTTCAGTCCAACACCATGTAATATCTGCAGATATTTCTGAGTTTCCTTTTAATTACATACAAAGTATTCTATTTATCAGATCTCTGAGGAAATAGAGTTGCTCTGATATGGAAGAGCTTTGGACAGTCAAAATGGTGATGTTTTAAAGCACAGGGAGACAGACAGCAGGTAGCCAAGGTAAACAGTGCAGTGAAACTCAGTGCAGGAGAATGGCATCAAAGGAGTTTAACATATGAGAAAGGATGATAAAATATCTGCACGGATCTACATCATTGAACACATGATTCAAGAACATGGTTTGGGTGCACCTGCACCTCCAGAAATACAAAATATAAACATAGAGAAAATTGTGTCTTAACAAAAGAGCCAGGGCAATGAAACATAATGGGACAAGATACCTAAAGGGGTCGGTAATGAGAAGGTAACAAACTCCAGATGGGGCCAGACAATCGCCAAGGAAGGTCGTGCTGATGACAGCTAGACGGAAGAGAAAATCTAGCAGTAGATATGAGCACAAAGAAAAAGTTAGAAGTATCGGAATTTCACAGCAAGCCAGACAATAATAATGAGATGAAAAAAATACCATTGACTGACACTTAATTCACAGTTAAGCAACAAGGAAACGATAATCTACCGACCATTAATTAAAATATTACATGAGTTCTTTGTTGTGTGATAGATTATGTGGATGGCAGCTACTATTTCTTGTGAGTTTTCACAGAGCAGACATGCTGGAGTATTGTTTCGTTTATTCATGTTGTTTTTCAGTGATACATGACCTGTTTTGTCTAAAAATGATGGTTTGATCTTTTCTTTTTCTATCTATCTATCTATTGGCCTTTCGAGCCGTAGCCGGCCCATAGGGCGTAGACCAAGATACTCCTTCATCTGAATTTTTATTCTAGCAGTTTTCAATTCTTTTAAAGATATTTTATCAAATCTCGCCATTTGTCTTTGTTCTGTGCAAGCAGCTCTATCTCATTGAGGGAGCCGGGTGTCCGGTTAGCGCAATCGATAGGCGGTTGGCTTACCACGGCAACAGCCGCGGTTCGTACCCTGGCGAGGACACCTGGGTTTTACTAATTCCCTAAAAATTAGCACCTCTGAAGTCGGAGTAAATCTGCCTGCATGGCGAGGGGCATCCTGTAATGGGATAAAAACAGACTTTACACGCAAAATTCAGTCCCACAAATTGAGTGGGTGGGACTTCGTCAGAGGTCAAAGCTGACGAAAGCGAACGAACGAACGAAGGAGCCGATTCCTGCTGTTCTTGTCTCTCTCATCAATGTTCTTTTCTTTTTAGGTTGTTAATATTGTCATGGGTATTTGGCCTTATGGAGCCACGATAGCTCAGTGGTTAGTGAACTGGACTACAAAGGGCAAGGGGTAGGGTTCGATCCCAACCGACGGCTTCCGAGTTCACCCAGCCTTTAATGGGTAATGAATTTTTTTCTGGGAAAGTGAAGCGGCACGAGCATAATACCAACCACATTACCCCAAAAATCATGTGCTGAAGGTCTGTAAAATTTATGGTCACTAACACCATATTCCCTATACGCCACTTGGCGTGACGGGGGTACTTTACTTTTTTTTTTTTTACTATTTGGCCTTGAAGTGCATAAAAAAAATCTTCCTGTTTTTCCTATGGTTCTTCCATTTAGCCACTCTTCTTAACTTTAGTTTATGATTTGTTTGACTGTGATTAATGAGATGACAGTGTAAAACTGTGTCTGTCTGGATCCTCTCTTAGCTAATGTATCTTCTTTATTATTTCTTGGTGTGTTGGAGTGTCCTGGGATCCATTGTTTCACTAACCTTATGTCATGTGTATTAATGAAGTTATCTATTTCTATGGTGAGCTGTGTCAAAATAAAATCTGTGATCCTTCTGGAAATGCTCTTTAAAACTCAGTTTTGTTTCTTTGACATTTCTAGGATAGACTTAAAGTTTAAAATAAAATATAAGAATTAAAAAGGTTTATAAAAAATGGGTGAAAACTTGACAATTGTATGAAACTGAATCAACAGATTTTCTTCATCAAAGACATGCTGTGATGCAACTTAATTGCATCTGTGACCAGAATGGTCTAAGCTTACTGGAGAGTAGTTAATTTATTTTATTTTCATCCCAGGAATTGGCATCTATGCAAATATTAACAGTGTAGCTAATAAACAAATGCAGGTAGAAAATGTCTGTTTTACTCAAGATGTTACTGTGAAGAATCTAGATCAGAGGTGGGCAACCTACAACCAGCCAAGCTATTAAAAGTAAATAAAATTAAACACATAAATGTAGAAACCCTAACCAGTAAGCTTTCTATCTATAATTTATTGTTGAATTTTCTCTGCCCCCCGGTCTCACCCCTCTCCTTTTTTCATTGCACACTCTCCACTTGTCTTCCACTCTCCACCATCACTAGTTAGATTTTTTTCATTACAATCATTGTGAATGCAAATTCGGTACTTTATATAAAGATTTCATAAGGTGATGGTATCTGCCCCTCAGCATCTTCATAGTTTTCTGATCTGACCCTCAGAAAATAAAAGGTTGCCCACCTGGTCTAGATTAAATATACCCTAAAGGTCAAGATAAAGAACGAGACTTAAATCAGCGTCATAGCACGCAAGTTTTCACCCATGTGCGCTTGGCCTCCTGTCCAGAAGTGTTCGGGGACTTCTGGACAATGTCGCTTCAAGCATCAAAACTCATGATGTGATGCAGCATTCCTCACCTTCCCAGAGTACTACTTTGGTACCCATTTCTGCCAGTGGCTGGGTTGACCCGGGGTATTTTTGTTTCCAACCATGAGTACAATTCACACTGCTTCCACTGGGAACCGAACACAGGTTGTCAGAACATCAGAAGCTCACTTGGATGGTTTTCCCAACTAGGCTACAAATGCCCCCAGATATACCCTAATTTGTTTGAATCTTGCTTCTGCTGTGATTATTTTGACTTTTCTTCTTCTTCTATCCTTCCTACTATGCCGTTGGCGTTGAGGGGAGATGTAATCTGCGATTCTTTGCTCTTCTGTTGGCCTCTTTTGGTGATATCCCTACCAGTGACTCTAGTATTCCTTTTATCCATCTCTTTCTCTGTCTTTCTCTTACTCTGGCGTTTTCGTAGCATTTGTTTATGGCTCTTTGAGTCATTGTTAGTTCTTTTTGTCTTGTTATGTGACCGAACCATTTTATCTGTTGTTTCTTAATGTATTTGATGACTGGTTCAATTTCAAGTTTCTTCCTCAGATCAGTATTTCTTACTCTGTCCCTTAAGCTGTTTCCTGTCAGTCTTCTGACACATTTCATTTCGGGGGCCGTTATCTTCTCATTGTGGTAGAGTCCAGCGTCCAATTCTGGCACTGGTAGCACAGAGTTGGTAGAAAAATTGATTTGTAAATTGCCCTTTTTGCTTCCATACTTATTGCTTTTTTTTTTCCAATAGTGTTGATACTTAGCCTATAAATTGGCATGCTTTGTTACACCTTATATCTATTTCTGTCACTGGTTATTGTTTTGTGTTAACGTGCTACCTAGATATTTAAAATTGTCTACTTGTTTCAGGGTCGTATTATCTATTATGATGTTTAGTTTTTCTTTTTTTCTCGCTATTGCCATTACTTCAGTTTTATTTATGTTGATTTTCATGTTGTATTGTTTACAAGTGTTGTTTAGCCTGTTGATATGCTCTTGCAGGTCCTCAGCTGTTTCTTGTATCAGAACTTGGTCGTCTGCAAATAGTATATCATTTATTTCGTCCTCTCTTCTGCTGTTTTCTTGAATGTATATTTCGTTCTCTTTTGTGATTTCACTTGCTATCATCCTTGTTGATATACTTCCTATGCTTGGGCATGCTAATTTGCATATATTGTCCATATATATTATAAAGAGTAGGGGGGAAGCATGCAGCCTTGTCTTACTCCAGAGTTAATGGTGAAATGTTTAGAGTAGCCCGATCTTACTGTTGTGCGACTATTTTCATAGAGGCTCTTGCATATCTCTACTGGGTGGTGACTCACTCCATACATGGGCAATATGGACCATATTTGTTCCCTGTCCACCCTATCGAACGCCTTTTCTTGGTCAATAAAAGCTGTGTTTTATTATGCTCTATTGTTTTCTCCGCTAGTTGTTTTATGATAAATAGGGCATCTGTGCAGCCTTTGTTCCTCCTGAAGCCCATCTGAGCATCGCTTAGTTGTGGGTCTATAGTTGGTCTCAGTCTTCTTTCGACTCTCTTGGCATACAACTTCCCTGTGTGGCTTAATAGCGATATTCCTCTATATTGGTTGCAGTCTCTTCTACTGCCCTTCTTTTTCCATATTGGTTATATAATGGACTGTTTCCAATCGTCTGGGACTTGCTGTTGTATCCATGCAGCGTTGAATATTCTGTGTAGCCATTTACATCCTGCCTCTCCCGTTGCTGCTAGCATTTCTACTGGGATGTTATTGATTCAGGGGGCTTTGTTTCTTGGTGCGAGTCGCAATGTTACTTCTATTTCTTCAATAGTATATTTGATTCTTTATCGCCAACTATTAGTTTCTCTTTGTGTGTTTTTAGACCTCTTGCTTCTACATTCAAAAGCTCCTCGAAATATTCTTTCCATCTCATTAAGATTTGCGCTTTGTTTGTTATTGCTTGGCCTCGTTAATCATTTATGATTTCAGTTGGATCATAATTGTCTTTCTCTTGTCTTATGGCTTTAATTGTTCTATAGAAGTCTCTGGATGCTGATTTGTGATTGTTATTAAGCCTTTCTCCAAATTTTACCCATGCTTTATGTTTTTCTTATTTCGTTAATTTCTTCACTTCTCTTCTTGCTATTGTGTATATATCATAATCGCTTTGCTTATTAGTTTTAGGCAAGATTTTGTATAGTTATTTCTTTCTTTTTATGGCGTTCTTGACTATATCATTCTACCATGGAGTGCTCATTTTATTGACATTATGTCTGTATGATCGCGATTGTTTCTTCATTATTTTGGCTTTGAGCACTGTTGTGTGTATCTTACATTGCCCTCTACCGCAGTACTACTTCTGTCGCAGCGTAAGGGCTGTTGTTTATGTTACCAGTGCTTGCCCATGCACTGTGATCACTGTTGTCCGTGATCCATTTCCTAATCGTGTTGTTTCTCTACATTTTTTGTGTTTTCACACATAAACTGTTATTATACCCTCTTAAAATCAAAATTTTTATATGTCTATCCTGCTTAATGATATTGTGATCACATTATATCATTCTCTGGAAATTTAGCATATAATCCTTATAGAATAGGAATATTTGATGTTCCGCTGTATAAAAACAAAACACAGGCAGTCACTCCGCCATCTTGACTCACTATTGCCATAGCAATGTTCTGTTTACTCTGCCAAGTGCATTCTTTTGGTTTACAAATTCAGTAGGGTCATATTGTGCTCAGTGTTAATTTCTGCCACTTGTTTGAATGTAAAGATTGCATTTTTGAAGTTTTTTAAATATCTGAAGCCCATCTGTTTTCTGCCATGTGAGGTTTCGTGATTAGTTTTAGTAACATTTCTATTAAATTAGCAAAAAAGTGTGCCTATAGATTAATTTTAGTCTCATTTCTATTACCTAAGCAAAGAATATTGTGCCTATAGATTATTTTTAAGTCTCTTTTCTATTACATTATCAAAAAATTGTGTATACATAGTGAACAGCAAGATCCTATGTTATTGTCTGCATTTCAATTGCTCCATTTGCTTTTCTAATTAAAAAAATCTATCATTGAAATGCATGATACACATATCACATAACATTTGTAGTACCTTTTGTATTTTTGCATGTGATTATAATGCACATGGATATTATTTCCTACATAATTAAATGGGGTGTTGTTTGACTGTGCCATCTTTTAGTGGTAGTTTATATTTAAAACCAATGTTGGTGTTAATGAAGTGTCACACACTTGAAGCAAGCCATTAGCTCTTTAGTCTGGGATGGTTTTCTTGATGTTCTGAGTTCTGCTGGAGAATTTAACCATCTTAAAACACTGCAAAACTAGGAGGAACCCTCATTGCTATGAGGAATATAATAGACCTCACCTTGAAATCTGTTTTGTACCAGGTGGTCCAACTGGGAAGTAAGGTCAAAGAGTTTATCATGTAAAATAACTTTGTATTTAAAAACAAAGCATGTCTGTCAGCCAGCGCAAAAGCCAATCAAATTGCAGTTTTATATTCGTTACTGAGGTCACCACTGATTTTATATATAAGTAATACAAAAAAATTGCTAATAATTATTTTAAGATGTTAAACTACTGAGATGCGTAAAGAGTTCATTTAGAAAAAGAAATATGTTGACTTGAGTCTGTGTGTGTATGCTTAATGGTAGCCATACAAAACTATCTAAAAGTCCTTTAAAAAAGATTATAGAAATATGTCTGGCTTTGTTTACTCCTATTTTCACACCTTTGTATACATTTCTCTATTTTAGCTGATACTCGTCTAATTCTTGACCACCATTCACACGCTCTGTGACATCAGACTTCTCGTCTAATCACTGTAGTGGTTTAACACAGTGTGTATGATTAATTTTGTTCATTTTCAGTAAGAAATTATAATAGAATTTGTAGATGTGGTGGCTCAGTAATGTTGGCTTATTTTTTGGTATCCATTGCAGTCAGATTTGTATACGGATTCAGATGAATCCTATTTTCATATAAAAGCTTGTGTTATTTACTCTGACCTTTTATTTGTTCTTCTGCAGCACAGCTGATAGATAGCACAGTGGAATGCAATCAAAGGTGGAATCTTTTGCAAGTTTTGATGAAAGTATTGCTTCATTTTTAGAATGTTTGTATAAAATGTTATTGTGAAATAGAGATCCTCAGCAGATGTTAGCACACAATATATTCACTTCTCATTTATGGTGCGCCTACTGTGCACATGTTAGTGTATATTTACTTTTCAGTTAACTGGATTTTTTTTTAAAACAGAAATACAGTCATGATTGAATATTACATTCATGTTGTTAGTGTTTTATGTTTTGTATCATGTATAAGATATGTTGTCTGTAATGTGGGTGATGATAGAAAAAGTAAATTGATGTGGAAAAAGAGATAAGAGTAAGGTCATTGGATAGTTTGAAAATACTTTTAAGTTGTTGGACAAACACAGACATGCATGTGACTTTTATCAATGTACTTGAATTGATTAGGCTACCTGTTCTAAATTTGGAGTAAAGAATTATCACACAGCAACTTAGCATAAGTGTTGGAAGTGGCAACAAACAAATAATGTAATTAATGAGAGTTTCAGGAATCATCAATATATGATTTGGTACTGAAACTGATGATGACAACATCATCTCTATTGATGAATGAGATGAATATTTGACCACAAGTGCCGGAGGCTAAAGTTATGGATGTTTGTACCAGATTAGAACATCATCAACAAAATTCTGTGATGACTTTCTCAAGAGTCAGAATACTTTTGCTTGACTTATAAAAGGATGGTAAAGAATACAAAACTTTGACCATAGAAAGCAACATTAGTTGCTGCAACCAATAAGGATAAAAGGGTTTGATACTTTTTGTGTTTTTGGGATATGCAATATTCCTGGAAGAAGTGCTAATTATCCAAGGTTTTCACTGAAGCATTGTCCCAATAGCAACATACAGTTGTGATTCATGGACTTCTCACAAAAAAGCAAGGAAGAAAATAGATCCATTCAAAACAAAATGCTACAGAAAAATCCTTAAGATACTTTGGATAATGAAAAAGACCAATGAAGGCATATTAAAAGACAAACATTAAAAAGAACAGGAAGGGCAGGAAGAAGGTAGTTTCAAGTTTTTATCTAAAATACCTTGAACATGACAACAAAAGAAGTTGGAAATCTGACTAGAGAGTCTCCTTGATTTCTTGAAACCACCTTCTTGGTATGCCCCTGATGCGTCATCATGGAACCATGCTCTTCATTATTGTTCTTTCCAGCTCACTGTGTCTTTCGAAGTTGCCATAGTAACTCTAATTTCCTAAGTAGAGTGGTGTTATAAGCCAGTTCGTTTAAATCTTTTAATATATCTTCATTGCTCTTTTTCATTGTCCAAGGATACATAAACACACAAAATTTCATGTTTTAGGCTACCTATTATCCTCATCAATGACATAAATCGTCATTTCATCCAAAGAAACTGGAATTTGATGAGTGTAAAAATACATGTATTTTAACTTTTCACAGTTGTGGTATCTAAGCCTAATTTTTGGACAAAATAGTCCAAGTGAGATAGTCAAACTAGATCTTTACAAATTGTTACCCTCTGCTGTTCTTGTATTTTGAATAATTTTTTCTTCTTGTAGATTGTGTTTATACAATGCTTGTAATAAAAATTAAACTGATTTTCGTTACTTTTGTAGACATTTTAAAAGAAGTCTCGTTATGCTTTAGTAATACCATTTTTAATTTTAATGTGTTGCTCATTCAAATCTTCTGGTCATGTGCCACCCTTATTTTTGGTTGAAGGCCCTTTCTGGTAGCATTGCTATCACCCCTGGCATAATGTTTCATATTGGGCAGCTGCTTGATATTCTCTCATGACCTGTTTTAGATATATCTTGTTAGATGAGGAAAGACACTACAATAGTGTGCAATGGATCCTTCAAATTGGTTAGGTATGTGGAAAATAAATAAAGAAAAAATACTCAAGAAACAGAATAGCAAGTCCACCTTTATAATATCTTATTTCAAGATTCCATTGTCTGAAGGTGACGTGTTAAATGACAGTATGTGTTTTATTACAAAGAATGTAAGATGTTAAGAAGTAAGTATGTTAGGTTGAAGTGTTCAGTATTCTCAAACAATTAAAGAGATAATTCTTTCATGTGTCATTAATATAGAGGCAAACCAACACAACATCACACCAGTAATTTGTTAAAAAATATTTTTGATTTATTGGTGTGCTGAGAGCGGTCAGTGACTGATAGTGTGCATCAGAATTGGGAAACAACAGCTAAACCAGACCTTACTTCATCTCCCAGTGGTGTCCCTGGAAACAGATTAACCAGTCTGGCTAAGTGAAGAGGAAAGCAACCATGAAAAAAAATGCCATTGCCATGCTGAAAACAGATGTGTTGGGCCAAAAGGCACAAACTAAATGGCTTGCCACAAACTGGCAACACAACACATTCATGGCTACTTCATGTCCATTTATGGAAGGGTAATGGAGGTGTGCAGTCATTGGGTGAAAGCTAAATAAGAACAAATTAGACACTTTAAGAAGTTAGTCAAGTAATGAGGAAAAAGATAACACACAGAAAATTAGCCAGATTTCGTAAGGTATAGAAATATTCAGATTTGAAAGAAGCAGAATTCGTATAATGTAAAAAGATGTAGAAATTAGTTAGGTCAGAAAAGATGTGGAAATCATTTAGGCCAGAAAAGATGTAGAAATTAGTAAGGTCAAAAAAGATGTAGAAATGAAAGGGTTTGTTTATAGTTGACGCTGCAAAGTTGCTTTTAGACTCCTCAGTCTTTTAATACCCCTCGACGCCAACGGCAGAAAAAAAAAAGATAGAAGTCTTTTAATATATTCATCATTGCCCCACTCATTTTCTGTCAGTGTCATGTGGTAGCATTCCAAGCATTATTTATTTATTACTAAATCACATGTAATTTTTTATTATAATCTTAAGTTTGGCCCTCTGGTCCTAGCCTTTGCTATAATATGGCCCTTGGTCAATCTTAAGTTGGTCATCACTGTTTTAGACCATCCGGTTCCCCATATTTGCCTTCTCTAATTCTTTGATGACCCATTGAATTGCCTTCCAGTGTAATTTTTTCCCATCAATAGTGTAAGGAACAATTTAATTATCTGTATCAGACACAAAGGGTTATCTTTACTTGATTGCAACATTTTGAAATCATCCTATATTATAAAACCTGACCAGAAGAAAAAATGTAGCTTTTACCATCTGAATTGTGTGGTCTAAAAGAGGATATTTATTCTACTATTTTTACATGGTGATGATGGATTGGTCAGGTTAGGTAATTCAATGAACACGGAGAAGCAAGATATAAATATAAATGTACGTTGGGGAATGAGAAAGTTAAAAACCATTTCAGATTATGTGTAAATCAGTATTAATTCATTCTTTCACAAACCTCAACACGCAGTTAATCATAGCACAGATGCATGAAATACATGACTTTTAACTTCTTTATTTACAGTAGAAATTACAGCTTATGGGATCAGTGTCTTCTTTAAATACATACCATGCTGTAAAGACAACATTCATTCAAACAAGTTTGTATCACAAGCCCTGGCCCTGGTTTGGATTGAGCTGAGAATAAGGAAATCATTTTTATGGAGGAGGCTGTCTTCTCAAATACATGTACAGATATCATTCTTCTAGTGCTGCCAAAAGTTACATAGGGCTTGTGGTGTACCTTGCCATCAGTCACATTTCTAAACGAGCTACTCAGTCTCAATGAGTTGATACCTGCTGCCCTAGCCTTTCTTATCAGTGTTATTCTTGGTGTATCTTTTTCTCTTTTCCATTATCGGCGCTTATTTGTGATTCTCTGGTTATTTCTTTCAAATAAATAAGTATGGGACACTAAATGTTATATAATATGGCCGTTAATATCCCTGGAGATGTATTTTTAGAAGTACACAAAAAATGTAGTGTTAGCAAGAACAAAATTTACAAAAGTACTTCTAGAAGGAAGGATTATACCACAGTTAATAAAGCAACAAAATAACATTTTCCATGTATATACCCAGAGTCAACAAAGCAACTAAAAATATTAATAAATTATTAAAATATCTCCGCAGACAATTTTGAAAAAAAAGAGTAAAAACAATAGCGTTTTCAAACCACAGCAAACTTATAATAGGACGTGTGGGCTATTGTCACATTTTCAGAGAGTTAGTTTTCAATAAAATCACAGTTGTCATCCACATCTCAGATGACTATTTTACTTATGGTTATGGTTAGTGAAGGTCCCGGTATCACTGCAAACGAATTAACATCCATAATTGCTCAACCACCCGTGCCAGTGGAATCATCTGAATTAAAACTCATCTCATTGAAGGATCTAAACAAATAAAGGCAACTTCAGTCCCCATCATAGCGGCTACAGCACACACCAAAAGACATAAGGTCAAGTGGCACAGTAAGTGAATGCAGCTGTACTGTCCTTTGTCATACGATATCATCATTCATAATAAGGAATCGGAATATCGAAACATGATCCGGATGAAAAACACAGCTTATGGTGTGCATAGAGCACTAAACTCAGTAGCTCCAGCAGCAAGTCGGACTTGGAATATGAGGAAACTGCAACAAGGAACACTTTTCAGACTGAACCTCAATGGTATTCTTGCTGCTTATCTGCCATAGTGACCGGTATTCCTATTTTACTAGTAAGTTACCAAGTTCAGTTGACCAACTTGCAGTCATCATGGCAGGGAAGGCAACCTAGCTCCTTGTATACTCAGGGTATCCCAACTACATAGTGTGAGGTCTGGCCAAGCTCTTGCCTTCACAGATGACATGAGGGGAGTCAGTGCAACCATGGCCGGCCACTGCCAAATCAAGCAATAACTGCATCCCTTATATTTGGAATAGAGTGCGACCTCATTCATGGAAAATCTTGGATGACTGAGACCGAGGAGTCCATAAGGAAGAAATGTTATTTGGATGATAATTTGACTGGAAATGATATTGGGTAGAGGTAACAGCTGGAAAAAGAAGCCTAATTAAAGTAATTATTCAACTTGGCAGGGAGAACTGCATTTGAGCCTACCATTGAGGTCATGATAAGGGTATCCATAGAAACAAAAAATGTTAACATGAACTATTTATTGTGCTGAGATCTGATGGAAAAATTATATATTTTGCTTAAATGTGTGTAAAATGACATAATGACCTACAGAAGATTATTAGGCAGCATAATCTCATGTAAATGTAAGAGGAAGACTTAGAAGAAGGTAGGTGCAAGATATCACAGAAGAGCTGGGATTTACTGCTGCATGAGTTGGTCATCCTGCACAGGAAAGGAGAAAACTTAAGATTAGCTATCATGGGAGCTAAGTTCCAATGGGGACACGTTAGATGATGAATGATTTACACAGCTGATGTGCATCCATTTATTAATTTTTTTTCTTCAGAGGTTTTGCTATTTTGAATCAGAGCTGTTCGCTTGTCTGCTCCCAAAAAACTATTGAATTTTTAAAATGTTATTGCACAACTTAGTTCAGCTTCATTATCAGCTCTTTCTTCACCAAGAATACTGAATTCAGATCTTTCATCATCAAGAATACTAAAGTCAGCTCTTTCTTCACCAAGAATACTGAAGTCAGATCTTTCATCATCAAGAATACTGAAGTCAGATCTTTCATCATCAAGAATACTAAAGTCAGATCTTTCTTCACCAAGAATACTGAAATCAGATCTTTCATCATCAAGAATACTTAAAGTCAGCTCTTTCTTCACCAAGAATACTGAAGTCAGATCTTTCATCATCAAGAATACTGAAATCAGATCTTTCTTCACCAAGAATACTGAAGTCAGATCTTTCATCATCAAGAATACTAAAGTCAGCTCTTTCTTCACCAAGAATACTGAAATCAGATCTTTCATCATCAAGAATACTTAAAGTCACCTCTTTCTTCACCAAGAATACTGAAGTCAGATCTTTCTTCACCAAGAATACTGAAATCAGATCTTTCATCATCAAGAATACTGCAGTGAGACTCATTACTCTAGTGATGACCACTGCAATACAATGTTAGAATGTTGCTCATTAGAACATCAAAGTCTGTTTATTTTGTTGTTCTTTAGTGTTAAATTTACTAAGAAGTACTTCTATACACATAATACCACAATTTGCTTCTCTGTACACTTTTTGTACAGTCATTTAATTGACAAATCCCAAATAAAATCCACACAGAAGTAGCATCTTAATCCTGGCAGTAAATCTAACTCAGAGAAGGAAGACTTGATAGACACGAGACAACTTGACATCAAACAAATGCTGACTTGCAGGAGAGTAAGGGGAAAAACTAAAGGCTAGGGGTGCAAATACATATAGAAGATGGTCTTTGGCTTGTAAGGTACAAAACAATCTGCTAATAAGTGTATGAAGAAGAAAGTTATACAACAAATTTTTTAAAATGTAGACTTGAGAGTTTAGCTACATCCACGAGTATGATACAAATTAATACAAATGATACAAGCCTATGATATATATAGCTCATAACATTTACTTATGTGAGTATTGAATAAATTGATGATAAAAACAATTTTATAGCACAGTCATGACGGATGACTCAAGAAAGAATGAGAAAAGAGGACATTCATAAGTTCAGACTCTCAGACAACGATCTGCACTTACAAATGATCTTTCATGTATTTACTATGACAAACTCTATTATGATATCTGTAACAAATGATCTTTCTTGTGTGTATTGCAACAAACTTTATGATATCTTTCTCACATATCTTTCTTGTTTGTTGTTATAACAAACTTTATAATGATATCTTTCTACAACGATCTTTCTTGTTTTTATTATGACAAACTCTTTGACATTCTGTTACAAATGATCTTTCTTATGATTACTATAGTTGATTGTTTGTGTCTGGATCAATGGATCAGAAATGATTGATCTTACTGCACCTTCTTGCGATGGGTCTGGAAACAAACAGGCAGTAAGGATAAAAGAAAAAAAAAGGGAAGGAAACACAATACCCACAACTACTGTGCTGAAGTTTGATATATTGGACCATCATCATCACACAGTGCCATTTTCTGCCCTGTCTCTTGCTTTCATAATGCAGGTTGTCTTAGGCTGACTTGTCCATCTTGTAATGTTATTCGTCCATGATAGTCTTGGTCTTTTACCTTGCATTATTTGTGTTGGATCAAAAGGCATAAATATTGCAGCTTCAAGAAAACTACAGTAGAAAAAGAGACACAGTAGAACACATCTGTGTCCATCCATGTCTGGTTAGGATGAACAAAGAAAAGTAGATATTAAACAAACAATAACAGTAGAACACATCTGTGTCCGTCCATGTCTGGTTAGGATGAACAAAGAAAAGTAGATGTTAGATAAACAATAACAGTAGAACACATCTGTGTCCGTCCATGTCTGGTTAGGATGAACAAAGAAAAGTAGATGTTAGATAAACAGTAACAGTAGAACACATCTGTGTCCATCCATGTCTGGTTAGGATGAACAAAGAAGAGTAGATATTAGATAAACAATAACAGTAGAACACATCTGTGTCTATCCATGTCTGGTTAGGATGAACAAAGAAAAGTAGATGTTAGATAAACAGTAACAGTAGAACACATCTGTGTCCATCCATGTCTGGTTAGGATGAACAAAGAAGAGTAGATATTAGACAAACAATAACAGTAGAACACATCTGTGTCTATCCATGTCTGGTTAGGATGAACAAAGAAGAGTAGATATTAGATAAACAATAACAGTAGAACACATCTGCGTCCATCCATGTCTGGTTAGGGTGAACACAGAAGAGTAGATGTAAAAAGACAAACAATCACAGCTGAACACTCCAAAAAGGTAAGGAAATGTACATTGGAAATTAACAATATGAAGATTAACATGAATCTGTGTGTCATTTCACAATCATTAAGTTTGTGTGTGAACTAGCAGAGATGATTTAAAGTAAAAATTGATAACAAGCTACAGCAGCACATAAACAACAATATAAGATCCAATGACTGTCATGAAATCTATCAGTGAACAACCCGACTATATGGAACTCTTTCAATGACTGTTTATATATATATCTCCATACTTTTCAGCCATACAAGCATGGGTCTGCTCAAATTACTACAGCAGTTTACTCAAATGGTTTCAGTTGGACAAGTATCAGTTTATTATTTTTATTGTAACTGTATCCCTACTAACTGGTCTACTATTGTCCATAAGAGGTTTAGTTCAATTCCAGCTGATGGCTGTTCAACCAGCTATAAATAAGTACAACATTTTCCTCAGAAAAGATAATAGCACTGGCTGGCCACATTATAAAAAAAAAATGCGTTAATTGTCAAATAAAATGTTTAAAAAAAAAAATGAAATAAAATAAAATGTGAGCATTAACACTACATTTCTCATATGTAACTACATAAGACAGATTATTTCTTTTCCTTCGTTCCAGCAATATTGTTAACATTTGTCAAAATAAGAACACATTCTATATAATATGATTTATTAATTAACTGATCAATGTCAAGCTGCTGGAGCTAGTTCTGCTTCATAAATGCGACATGCACTTTATCTGATAACGATTTTCACTCAATGTGGTTTACAATCTGTGACATACTTGACCTGTGTGTATTGGTTTATTTCAATGTCATAAAGAATTTTACTGACTTCAAATTAAGCTCAAAATTTCTATCTTAAAAATGTATACAGATCTTTCTATATGTTTACTTTGTGATTATTTTAAACATAAAAAGTTTTTGAATTCTCACTAAAGCAGTGTTTTTTTTTTTCCTGGTGGTACACAGCTCAACACCTTTTCCCCATTTTATTTTCAAGAGTTGTAAGTTATTGAAAGTAACTTCAATTGGAAATATATCTGTACACCCATCTGTTTTCCCATTACTGGAGTCTGCTTCGGGGGAGTGGGGCGTATAGGACAGGAGGATAAAGGTCGCTTGTCCAATGCAGTCGCTATGAGGTGTTTTGGTCTGAGTTTTACATTATAAATGGTAGTGGTAAATTGTAGATGACATTGTGTTCACAAAAAACTTTTCAATTTTGAGTAATCTAAAAGTTGGTACTGATTTACATTCACAGCTTTCCTGTTTTTATAGGTTGGTACAAATAATGCAGAAACATGAACACTAGACAAGAAAACAGAACAGAAAATCAAAGCCTTTGAGATGTGGATTTATAGAAGAATTGGATGGAAAGAAAAGAAAACAAACAAAGTCTTAAAACAACAACTAAAAATGAAAAAAAAAGAACTGCTAAACACAATAGGGGGACTGGTTGGTCTCGAGGCAAGACGCCGGCCTTGAGATAGAGAGATTGTGAGTTCAAATCCCGGCTGAACCAGTTGGGATTTTTATTTATAATTTCTCTCTGCGGTAACCACCCCTGGTTTCAGCAGGGAGACCCGGCTTGAAACATCACTTACTCATCGACAAAAAAATATCAGTACCTCCAAAGACGGAGTTAACTGTCTGTATGGCAAGGGACCCCTGTGCACTTGGCTGCCAGGAAAAATGGATTAACATGCAAAATTCGCCAGAGGTGAAAGCTGGCGAATGCAAAAAAAAAAAAAACATAAACAAGACAAATGAGATTGGGGCATGTTAAAAGACAAAGCAGCCTACTAAAAGTAATCTCGGAAGAGAAAAAACAAGGTAAAAGAGGCAGACCAAGACTAATATGGACGAGTAACATCAAAAGCTGGACAAGTCAACCTATGACAACTTGCACTATCAAAGCTTTTCCTATCAGTGGAAAGAGACATAACATCTACAGAACTGATGATGCCTCAAAGTTAGTTGTATGATCCAATAATTCACGCTGCTCTTAATGCAATAAAAAAATAACAAATTTAAGTTGACCGTCTTAAAACCAATTAGAATACCACTGTAGTTACTTATCTGTCATAACAGAACACAAAGCCATCTATTTATTATCCTTATGAACTGAAGATAGGGCAGAAATTCTAGAATCTTGTACCCGATGATCTTTCAAGTGTAAGACCTTGTACAGGATGTGCATTGTGTTTCACCACATGGTTCAGTTCTGGGTGAGTTGCTCAATCTCATGAGGGAGCTGATGTCTGCTGCTGTTGCCTCACACCTCAGTGTTCTTTTTAGTGTTTCTCTAGGTCGGCCTTTTTTTCTTTTGCACTCTGGCTAGAAAACCAATGTGACCTAATAATTGTATGACAATGTCCCCACCAAGAAAAGTCATATGTCATCAAACAAGTGTGACCTTTCACCTGGCAGCTTAAACATTTATCTCCCTCACATCCCTATCCACTCCACTTTAAAGAGAAAAAAATGTGTGTGTGAGTGTTTGGAAGATATCATCAATAGACACAACAGCCTCAAATTTGGACAAAAAAACTAATCTTGTACCACAACTTGAATGCAAACTAAATTGTTTGATTTCACATGAGATTAAAAAAATATGTATACGATTTACACAAACAGAGGGAGCCATGATAGCTCAGTGGTTAATGAACTGGATTACAAAGGACAAGAGGTAGGGTTCGATCCCAACCGATGGCTTCTGGTTTACCCAGCCTTTAATGGGTATCAGATTTTTTCTGGGAAAGTAAAGCGGCACGGGCGTAATACCGACCACATTACCCCAAAAAAACATGTGCAGAATGTCTGTGAAATTTATGGTCACTAACACCATATTCCCTATACGCCACTTGGCGTGACGGGAGGTACTTTACTTTTTTTTTTTTTTTTTACTTACACAAACAGATTGCAGCAAATTGGGTCATTTAAAGTCAGGAAACAAATCGTGAAAGAAGTCTAAGCTTATAAAGACTATTCTTTAAGTACAATGTGTTACTTCCTCTCCTCCACCACCTCATCCCCCTTTAATCTATCTGTAGGAAGAATACACTAAATTATCAAGAACCAATAAATATGGGATTATGTAGGAAATGGGTTATTTGTCTCAAAATGAATTAAGGAATCAATAGAAACATAACAACTGAAAACAGTGTTTATGACTTTACATGAAAATCTTTCATTCAATTAAGTACACTCTGTTAGCACACAATGAAATTATCGTAGAATACAAGCTGGCATAAGCTAGAGCAGATGTATAAAGAAAAATCAAACTAATCAAGATATGTATTGGGTAAAGACTAAAAAAAGAAATTAGAGGTTCATAAGATATTGTTTATAGGTGATTTTATTAGTTTTAGATAAGCTGTTAGAAAGTGACAGGCCCAACAAAGTAATAGCAACATTAGATATTATGTTACAACATAAACATTGGACTTTTTCTAACATTAAAATACAACACTGCAGAAGAAGAAATAATTAGTGTGATATGCTATCATCATTTTACTTCTATGTCTGTATCAAACACAGGCCACATTATTGATAAGTCAACAAGAAATCGTAACAAAATGTTACATACAACCATACCCTGTTATATAAGGTAGCAAATATCAAGCAACAATACAATTTTTACTATTATCACTAGTGGTGCCTGACAGAAACAGAGCTGGAAGCTCTCAGCGACTCATAGCGTATGGCTTGCATCAGGATAGGTGAAATAGAAACATCCAGACCCTACTCCACCTCTTTGTGGTGTCTCTAGAAACAGACTAACCAGTCTAATCTGGTGGCTAAGTGAGTAGGGAATTAAGAGAGAATTAAAACTGTTACTCAAAAATTCTGTGCTTAAGTCGGATGTGTTGGTTTTAAAGGAACAAATATCACAATTCTACTGCCAGACCTCAATACAACGCATCTGTGCCCACTTAATGTCCTTTTTAGTATGAATGACAATGAGGACAATTAGTTTCTTTAGTAATAATGGGGAGATAGAGAGAAGCAAAGAGAAAAAATACCAGACAGCTTAAGAGAATGGCTTGGCAGAAGGTCAACAACAGAAATAAATAACTAAAATAATGATAAACAACTGACGAGATCGAAAGTCGTGGAAAGACATGATCACCTACACCAGCAGGCCTGGTACTCGATGATGATGAATAATAGGGTGAATGCCAAAAGAAGAAAGACATTACTTGAAAACTAACATCAAACATCATTGTCATCTTTAGCTTCTCCTTGTTTAAGCTTTAACTTCCCTGACTGTTGCTCTGAAGTTTTCTGTCTAGCATAAGATGTTGGGCATCATGGCCAGCTCATCTGTGACACCTAGCACATACTTTTACCTTGGTCTTTCTTATCTGCCTGGTATCATGCCATTTAAAATAATCATCTTCAAACCATCATGTTATTCTGTGCCCAAAATATTTTAATTTACTTGTTTTTATGTTATTTAATAACAAGTTCTCTGAAATATTAAGTTCTTTCAAAACAGACACGTTTGTTCTTTACCCTGTCTATGGCATTCGGAGTATTTTCTAAAAAAACTTGCAGTCAAAGGGACTAATGAAATTTTAAGCTGATATGAAAATAATCTGTATTTCATAGCCATATGTTGCTAAGGGAATACAGGTTCTAAAAAAAATCAAAGTTTGCTAGTTATATATGTTCCATGCCTTATGCTGTACAGTTTTGTTTTACTCATGCTCAGTATTCCTGTGATGATAATAGTAGCCCTTCTGCCATTTGTTAGATCAAGACATTCAAAATTCTTTACTCTACAATTTGTGCCACACATACCAGTTTTTACATCTGTTTTATTTGTTGAAAAATTGTAGTTCCAATTTGCATATAAATATGGGCATTGTTTTTCACTATTACTTCAAATTAATGCTATCTTCGGCCTAGCATTCAACCATTATGTGAGCATTGATGTGTTGCTTTGCTAGTTTACAGCAGAACCAAGATATTTGTGTCTTTAGGATCGACAAATCCATCTTCTGCATGGGTAGCTTTGATAATTTGCTTTAATAATTTTGTCTGGGCTGCGGCCATTTTTGATCAACTCTTTTCTACTTTTCCCTGTCATGGGTTCCTTAACATGTGCAAGTGCACACAGAACCTCCAGTTTTTTCCACTCTCCAACAGGGTTAGACATAGGATCTAACTATCCAGGGGAGAGTAATGCCATGAAGAAACCATAGAATCAATTTTTAAAAACTTCTCACCGCCTGTGGTGGGTTTTGAACCTAGGATATTCCTGTTCAGAGGCTGATATCTTAGCTCTAGACCATCCCATTCTTTGATGGTATCAATATCTCAATGCTATTGATTTAAGTTGTTTTACTCAAAATAAAAAATAAAATAAAAAATTCACAATTACAAAGCAAGATTTGACAAAAATTACAAATCTACATTTGCATGACTATCCTGTCTGTCTGTCTGCCTGCCTGTCTGTCTGTCTATCTATCTATTGTCCTTTTGAGCCGAAGACGCACATAGAGCAGAACCATAATCTCAAAAACAGAAATCTTGCATGTCAAAATGGTACATGTTGCAGAGATCGCTGCCTCTAAAATCTATGGCTCTGTTTCCATAACAATAGTTTTTACAATGACAGCTTGTCAAGCCATCGATCAACCTCCTTAGTCACCTCTTACGACATGCTTGGAAGGTCACAGTGTCACTATTCTTTACTTATAATGAGACCCCGGTAACACACAGATGAGACATTGTACATTTGCATGACTACAATAGCAAATAGAAGCACCACGCATTCAAACTTTCTTAGGCTATTTCAGGTGTAGCACACAGCAACAATGAGAATGTGTGCACATGACATTTTGTCACAATGACAATTTAACACTCTTTTTTTGTTTAGAATTTGATTTATTTTGAGGCAAAGACAATAGAAAGACGGCACGTGGGATGAAACAAATTAGCAACTCATAGCTGGCTCTTACATTAGGATCTGCAACTAACAGCTGATCATTGTCCTACTGATATATTTTACTGTGGTGATTCTGAAAGTAGACTAACTAGTTTGGCCACGCGAGTAGGGATCAAAGAAGGTAGGTAACCTGGTACCAAAAACATAGCATTGAAGTTGAATGTTTTGGATTGAAAGGCATAGTAATGCAGCTTGTTGTAAACCACAACACAAGACGTTCAAGCCTACTTAACATCCTTTACATTGAAGCAATGGTGGTTGAGTAATCAGGGCTCTTTACATGGAACCAATGGTGGTTCAGTAATCAGGGCACCCTTTACATACACCATAGCAATGGTGGTTCAGTAATCAGTGCACTTGCCATCCTTTACATGGAATCAATGGTGGTTCAGTAATCAGTGCACTTGCCATCCTTTACATGGAGTCAATGGTGGTTCAGTAATCAGTGCACTTGCCATCCTTTACATGGAATCAATGGTGGTTCAGTAATCAGTGCACTTGCCATCCTTTACATGGAATCAATGGTGGTTCAGTAATCAGTGCACTTGCCATCCTTTACATAGAAAAAAATCAGTGCACTTGCTCTCCTTTACATGGAAGCAATGGTGGTTGAGTAATCAGTGCATCCTTTACATAGAAGCCATGGTGGTTCAGTAATCAGGGCATTCTTTACATGGAAGCAATGGTGGTTGAGTAATCAGTGCACTTGCCCATTTTAAATGGAAGCAATGGTGGTTGAGTAATCAGTGCACTTGCCATCGTTTACATGGAAGCCATGGTGGTTCAGTAATCAGTGCATCCTAACATGGAAGCCATGGTCGTTGAGTAATCAGTGCACTTGCCATCCTTTACATGGAAGCCATGGTGGTTGAGTAATCAGTGCACTTGCCATCCTTTACATGGAAGCCATGGTGGTTGAGTAATCAGTGCACTTGATGTTGACCAGAACATTATGGATTTAATTTCCAGATCTGGCAACATTTCATTTTTTCTGACTTACATGCCTTCAAATTCACCCTGCCTCTGAAAATGGGTAGCAGAGAATTTTTTCTGGCAAAATAGAGTGGCTTGGCATGGTGCTGACATCACCCATAAAATGTGTCACTGAAAAATATGGGCACTAACACCATACTCCTCATAATTATTAAGACCTTGAGCGAACATCTATCATAACAAACAGGGTGAATGACAAAGAGAGGTAATCATTTATAGGGTCAAGGCAAATAAATGCACAAAAATGCAATGCAAAGCTGCAGTGAAGCTAATAGTGAGGAGAAATGCAAAAATATATATAGGGCCTATAGGAAAAAACAGTATGGTTAAAGCTTCATGCAATAAGTGGACAACACAGAAAAGAACCCCATGCGCACTTCTGTTATTTTCACATCAGATTCCACATTAGGGAAGATTTTATTCATATTTTCCGTACATTTCTTCTTCTAGTTAAATTATTTAATTTTTTATTTTAAATACATATTTGCTCGTGTGTTGTATGTTTGTTTGTTGAAGGCCTTTGCGCTGAAACGTCATTATGATTTATGTTATCCACTTGTTAAGCTTTAACCATACTGTTTTTCTAGATATATTTTTTTCATTTCTCCAGGCAATTATTTATCAAATATAACAAAAGAAGTTGATTTATTTTCTGTACATATCTATTCCACGTTTATAATTTATTTCAATTTGACTATAAATTTGTCAGAGAATGGTAAAGCTCTACACAAATTAATGAAAGAAAAAGACTGTAACACTAACAACGTAATAAGGAGGTCTAGGTCAAGTAATCTAAGTAAAGTTGTTTTAACAAGCTGTAACAGTTTCTGAAGGGTTAATGTATATTCGTTGTTGGGGGGGGGGGGGCTGGTTGGTCTCAAGGCAAGACGCACCTCCCTCGAGAAGGATAAGTTGTGGGTTAAAATCCCGGCTGCACCGATTGAGATTTTTATTTATGATTTCTCTCTGCGGCAACCACTCCAGGTCTCAGCAGTGAGGCCCAGCTTGAAACATTAATTACTCATGGACGGAAAAAATATGAACACCTGCGAAGTTGGGGTTATCTGCCTGTGCGACGTGGGACCCCTGTGCACACGGCAGCTATGGAAAAACAGATTAACATGCAAAATTCAGTTCCTAGTCTCTAGGGACTTTGTCAGTCATTGCTGGCAAAAAAAAAATATTCGTTGTTTAATTCAGGCATGTAATGTAAAGGAAACAAACTAACTCACAAAGTGTCACATAATGTTATTTCTGGTTTTCATACTTTTGTGTGTGTGGAATGTTCTAGCATATTTTTGTTGCTATTAATTATCACCCATTTTGTGTGTGAGTTAGTTGTGGAAGATGTGGGCCTATTTGTTTTTGCTACTTTGTCTTACACCAAACACAACGATTTTGATATGTTCCAATGATGAAGGGAATGCTGATAGCTGCAGGTGTGTAAGTCATAAAATAACTGGTGGATGACTCAGTAAGATTGTGAGGCTTGATTATAACATGAACAGACTCACAACCAAATAAATGTAACCAAATCATATGGTACATTTGTATGACAGCTTATCATACAGCATATTCGTGTCACTGGCTTATCATACAGCACATTTGTGTGACTAACTTATCATAAAGCACATTTGTGTGACTAAATATCATAAAGCACATTTGTAACTTATCATGCAGCAAATTTGTGTGACTAGCTTATCATACAGCACATCTGTGTGACTAGCTTATCATAAAGCACATCTGTGTGACTAGCTTATCATAAAGCACATCTGTGTGACTAGCTTATCATACAGCACATCTGTGTGACTAGCTTATCATACAGCACATCTGTGTGATTAGCTTATCATACAGCACATCTGTGTGACTAGCTTATCATACATCACATCTGTGTGACTAGCTTATCATACAGCACATCTGTGTGACTAGCTTATCATACAGCACATCTGTGTGACTAGCTTATCATACAGCACATCTGTGTGACTAGCTTATCATAAAGCACATCTGTGTGACTAGCTTATCATAAAGCACATCTGTGTGACTAGCTTATCATACAGCACATCTGTGTGACTAGCTTATCATACAGCACATCTGTGCGACTAGCTTATCATACAGCACATCTGTGCGACTAGCTTATCATACAGCACATCTGTGTGACTAGCTTATCATGCAGCACATCTGTGTGACTAGCTTATCATACAGCACATCTGTGTGACTAGCTTATCATACAGCACATCTGTGTGACTAGCTTATCATAAAGCACATCTGTGTGACTAGCTTATCATACAGCACATCTGTGTGACTAGCTTATCATACAGCACATCTGCGTGACTAGCTTATCATACGGCACATTTGTGTGACTAGCTTATCATACAGCACATCTGTGTGACTAGCTTATCATACAGAACATCTGTGTGACTAGCTTATCATACAGCACGTCTGTGTGACTAGCTTATCATACAGCACATCTGCATGACTAGCTTATCATACAGCACATCTGTGTGACTAGCCTACCATACAGCACATCTGTGTGACTAGCTTACCATACAGCACATCTGTGTGACTAGCTTATCATACAGCACATCTGTTACATAATTCATAATGTTCTGTCACTAATGTAACATGATTCATACTTAATAAGATTTTTCCATCACTGATGCCATTTAAATTGTTTTAAAATATATAAATTGATCTATCAGCTAAAAAAAGCCACAAGTGTCTTATCCATAATGAAAAAAGCCTGATACTCACAGAAGGTGTTATTGATGACATAATATTGTAAAATTATTATGTTACTTACAGAAAATATTTAACACAAAACAGTATTAATGATTTTATATAGGCAGTCTTACAAATATATGTTATATAGGCCAAAGATATATAATATAGAAGTCATCCACTGGATAAATAATTTCCCCACTGAACTTGACTAAACAACAGATTAGGCCAAGCAACAACCTTACAGAAGCATTGGTGCCAACAATCACTGAGCACACACAAAATACTTGACAAAAATATGGAAAGCAATACTGAAATAAGGAGGCTGAGTGGTTAGTCTGCTCACTTCCTGATCAAAAGGGTCAGGGTTTAGATTCTCATCAGGGACTGATTTATTTTTTAGACTGACAGGGTTCTGAGGTTCATCTCTGTAAATGGATGCTGGAGATTTTTCTGTGAAGGGCAGCCTGGCACAACACCAACCACATTATGAAAAAAATGTGCTGTAGTCAAGGAAAAAATATGGTCACTAACACCATATTCCCCATATGCTTAGCAAGGCATGGAGGGAACCTTTGCTTTACTTATACTGGAACAGAAATTTAAATTATTACTTAACATTTCATATCTGGAATTATTCATGACATTGTGAGTGTGGGTGGAACCATTATCTTTTAAAATGAGAGTTACTTAATATTAAGTTCAGAGATCTTAAAATACATTATTTTTTAGCTTAATATGCCATGGTGTTTTTCAAAGTAAAGAGTCTATTGAAGAAATAGATAATAACCAAGTTATAAATAACACTGCCAGTGCACAACTGGGACCTGAAAGGGGAGTAAAGAATTCTGACATTGTTCCTTACCAGACGTCTTTGTAAGAGGCGACTAAAGAAGGTTGGGCATGGGACTGGCTATCCTGTACTGTAAAGAACATAATCAGCAAAAACTTCACAAACAAAGACAAGTCAAAGAAAGGGAAAAAAAAAATCTGCCATCAAGGAAAGATAAGGGTTCACTAAGAGATGTATGATGCAACCTTTGAGAAAGCCACAAGGAGTCTGGGTCGCCGACTCACCTTTAGACTACCAGGAAATATACTTGGAGAAGACGAGTGGAGGCAGAGATGAAGACGATGGGAAAGACATGGAACAATTTTAAGAGAATGGCAAGGAACAGGATGGTTTGGAAAGTATTTATTGAAGACCTATGCTCCACAGGGAGCTGAACGTATTTGTTGAAGACCTATGCTCTACAGTGAGTTGAAAGGTAGAAGAATAAATAAATCACAGAAAATAAAAACAATTATCCTTTCTTTAAATACACATGACTTTCATACTTAGTTTATATTTATTAGAAAAGGTGATTTTCAAATCATCAATGAAAGAATTTACCTGAGATAATGTTACAATAAAAACTGATTTAAAAAAAATCATAATTAAAGTAATATTTCTGTATTATTTACTATAAGAGAAAAAGACAATTAGCAAATAATATTTATAAATCACAAAAAAAGGCTTGCATTGTTGAATGTTTCACCCAGCAAAGTAGATATATACTTAAAGTCTATTGGTGACTACAACATGGCACTGAAAGATAATAGTCCACAGGCAGCTAGACCAAGAAACCAATTGTAAACCATATGGCATTAACATAATACTTAACTGTATGTCACAAATGCTCATATTTTAGTTATGCACATCAATGCTATTTTCTACTCCTGCATCGCTTCACCTGTAGTCTCACATTACCAATCACTACTTCTGCATCATTCACCTATTCTGTAGTCCTGCATCACTTATCACTAGTTCAGCACCACTCACCTGTATGCCTGCACCACTAATCACCAGTTCCACATGACTTACCTGTAGTCCAGCACCATTAATTATAGCTCTGTACCATTCATTAGTATCAACCACCAATCACTAGTTTTGCATCATTTACCTGTAGTCCTGCACCATTCGATGGCGTATCTACACCATTAATCACCAGTTTTGCATCACTTCCCTATATATGTAGCCCTATAGTCCACACCACTGATGATTAGTTCTGCATCACTTATGCACAATTCAGCACCAGTCATCTACATTTTGCACCACCCATGTATAATCCAGCTCCACTCATCACTAGCTCAGCATCACTCATCTATAGTTCAGCACCACTCATTTATAGTTTTGCAATGCACATATATATCCAGCTCCACACATCACTAGCCCTATATCACTCATCTATAGCTCCACACCAGTGATATATATATATATATATATATAGTTTTGCAACACTCATCTGTAGTCCAGCTCCACTCATCACCCATGAAGTTTCCCATATTCAAGTATGCAACAAAAGCAAATCTCTGAACTCATCTACCAGACATGACACTAACGACATCACCCAATGATTTGATGGTCTAGAAAAATATAGACAATAAACCAATACTTATTACTTGTATTATCCATATATAGTAAGGTCATCATCATCATGTGCAATACCGGTTGTCGTAAGCGATCATGTCCTTCCACAAACTTCTATCTACAGTGCATCGTATCAGTTCTGTTGTTGACTATTTTCCATGCCATGACACCTAGCTATCCAGTATTTTCTCTCTTTGTCATCTGCGATCTCTCTTTTCTTTTATTTTGCCAATTGTAACCAAGTATTCCAACTTTCCTCTTCTCATGATGTGCCTGAAAAATGATTGTTTCTTTCTGATGTTTTTTAGGAGTCCCTTTTTGTGTTGGACTCTTTGAGAATTTCCTCATTGGTCATTTTAGCGGTCCAGGGAACTTTCAACATTCTTCTGAGAAATCCCATCTCTGTGGCCTCTAATCATCTTTTTATTTGTTTGTCTACTGTCCATGATTCACTTCCATAGGTTAGAATTGGTTCTATATAGCACAGATGAACTCTCTTTCTCATTTCTATTGACATAGATTTGTTGTATAAGATATTTTTCATTTTCTCAAATGCTATTTTGGCCTGAGCTATTCTACTTTTTATTTATGTTGTGCATTTTCCATCTGATGTTATTACTGTGCCAAGTATTTGACGCGTTGCGCTTGTTTAAGATCTGTCCTGTTTATTTTTATGCTGCACAATGATGATGATTGTTTCTTCCATATAACCATTACTTCTGTTTACTTACTATTCAGACTGAGACCTTTCTTGTTACTTTCTTTTACTTTTATGTCTATAATTTCTTGTAGTTCATTCTCTGTCTCTGCTATTAAGACTGTGTCATCCGCATATTGCAAATTATTTATGCTGTGACCGTTGACTTCAATTCCTTTTATGTCTACTATTGATCTCATAATATGTTCGCTGTAAAGTGAAAACAAATCCGGCTACAGAACACAGCCTTGTCTGACTCCTTGTTTTATATATTGGAATTGTCCTGTTTGGTTGCTAATTCGTATAGCTGCTGTTTGTTGCCAGTACGTTTTTTATGATTCACAGATCCTTGCCATCAATGTATAATTTCTCCAGCACATTGATTACAGTAATCCCTCAGTTATCGTGGTTAATAGGGACCAGAACCGGCCGCAATAAGTGAAAAACTGCGAAGTAGTGTCACTCTCTCATTTTTAACATGCGTACATTTTTTGTGTATGTATAATATCAATAAGTGTATATGAAACTATATAAGTGCATATGTTATCATTGGAACATTAAAGAATAGTTTCAAACATGTAAATAAAATATTAATAGTATAAATAACATACATAAAATAATGTATAAATGATATAACTATGATACGCGTGTGTGTAACATACGTTGATGTAACTAAAGTGTATATACTGTAAATATGTTTTTAGAACTCTTTTATTCTTATAACAACTTTTCTTTTATAACAAGGTCCGCAACTCACCTCTGACAATAGCTTCTCTTCACTTGATCTTTATAAATGTCTATGAAACATCTGTGCAGTACAGTGGGGGTGAAGAAGATGAAGATGATTTACTGCACAGGTTAATGAGAGCTTTACTGCTCCTCAGATGATGCCTCATCGTCAGGTGTTAGGATCGCTGGATCGTCATGGGCAGCTTCAGATAGAGCTGGGGTGGCTGCAGTAGACGGCATAGAGGCAGCTGGCATGCGAGCAACTTTCGTGCCATAATTCCTCAATTTTGAATTTTTGAACAATCCGCGATGTACAGAGGCCGCGATAAATGAACCACGAAGTAGCGAGGGATGACTGTATTTCCACATGCTTTACTTTATAGCAAGGTATAGTGGAAAAAAAGATTTAAACTTTCCTTTTTCTATGTGATGAATTTATTATTTACATCGCAAAAACAGTATAGTGACAAATAATTAATGTATTACATTTATTTTTATATATTACCCATGATTAAAAAAAAAAATTGCCCAGGTTTGTATGGCAGCAGGTCAGGTTAACTTTGTGGCAATGAACCACCACAATTGAGGTTCTTTTGTAGCAGCTGACATCACACTAAGACTTCAAACCTCTTGCTATGACTTCAAACATCACACTGTGGCTTCAAACATCACACTAAGACTTCAAACCTCTTGCTGTGACTTCAAACATCACACTAAGACTTCAAACCTCTTGCTATGACTTCAAACATCACACTGTGACTTCAAACATCACACTAAGACTTCAAACCTCTTGCTATGACTTCAAACATCACACTAAGACTTCAAACCTCTTGCTATGACTTCAAACATCACACTAAGACTTCAAACCTCTTGCTATGACTTCAAACATCACACTAAGACTTCAAACCTCTTGCTATGACTTCAAACATCACACTAAGACTTCAAACCTCTTGCTATGACTTCAAACATCACACTAAGACTTCAAACCTCTTGCTATGACTTCAAACATCACACTAAGACTTCAAACCTCTGCTATGACTTCAAACATCACACTAAGACTTCAAACTCTTGCTATGACTTCAAACATCACACTGTGACTTCAAACCTCTTGCTATGACTTCAAACATCACACTGTGACTTCAAACATCACGCTGTGACTTCAAACATCACACTAAGACTTCAAAACTCTGCTGTGACTTCAAACATCACACTAAGACTTCAACCTCTTGCTGTGACTTCAAACATCACACTAAGACTTCAAACCTCTTGCTATGACTTCAAACATCACACTAAGACTTCAAACCTCTTGCTATGACTTCAAACATCACACTAAGACTTCAAACCTCTTGCTATGACTTCAAACATCACACTAAGACTTCAAACCTCTTGCTATGACTTCAAACATCACACTAAGACTTCAAACCTCTTGCTATGACTTCAAACATCACACTAAGACTTCAAACCTCTTGCTATGACTTCAAACATCACACTAAGACTTCAAACCTCTTGCTATGACTTCAAACATCACACTAAGACTTCAAACCTCTTGCTATGACTTCAAACATCACACTAAGACTTCAAACCTCTTGCTGTGACTTCAAACATCACACTAAGACTTCAAACCTCTTGCTATGACTTCAAACATCACGCTAAGACTTCAAACCTCTTGCTATGACTTCAAACATCACACTAAGACTTCAAACCTCTTGCTATGACTTCAAACATCACACTAAGACTTCAAACCTCTTGCTGTGACTTCAAACATCACACTAAGACTTCAAACCTCTTGCTATGACTTCAAACATCACACTAAGACTTCAAACTCTTGCTGTGACTTCAAACATCACACTAAGACTTCAAACCTCTTGCTATGACTTCAAACATCACACTAAGACTTCAAACCTCTTGCTATGACTTCAAACATCACACTAAGACTTCAAACATCACTCTATGCCCTCAAACATCACTCTGTGACTTCAAACATCACTCTATGCCCTCAAACATCACTCTGTGACTTCAAACATCACTCTATGCCCTCAAACATCACTCTGTGACTTCAACATCACTCTGTGACTTCAAATATCCCACTATGTCTTCAAACATCACACTGTGACTTCAAGCATCACACTATGACTTTAAACATCACACTATGACTTCAAACATCACTCTGTGACTTCAAACATCACTCTGTGACTTCAAACATCACTCTAAAATGTGACTTCAAATATCCCACTATGCCTTCAAACATCACACTTGACTTCAAACACCACACTATGACTTCAAACATCACACTGTGACTTCAAACATCAGTCTGTGACTTCAAACATCTCACTATGCCTTCAAACACCACACTATGACTTCACATCTGACTATAACTTCAAACATCACACTGCAACTTCAAACATCACACTGCGAATTCGAACTTCAAACATTACTCTGTGACTACAAACATCACTCTGTGACTTCAAACATCACGCTGTGACTTCAAACACACACTATGACTTCAAACATCTCACTATAACTTCAAACATCACACTGTGATTTCAAACATCACTCCGTGACTTCAAACATCACACTATGCCTTAAAACATCACACTATGTCTTCAATATCACACTGTGACTTCAGACTCTGTGACTTCAAACATCTCACTATGCCTTCATCTCACTATGCCTTCAAACTCTCATTGACTTCAAACATCACTCTATGACTTCAAACATCTGACTGTGTTCTTCTCTGCCTTCAAACTCTCACTGTGACTTCTCACACTATGAAACATTCACACTTTGACACCAAGACTTTAAAATAACTGCACTCAGATTGATAAGTGATAAATTTACACAATGATAAATGTTGTGAACAGTGTAAATGAACCTACCATCCTAAGCCTATGAAGCTGTGCAACATTCTTATCTATACACACAGGTAGCCTTCTTTGGTGGCAATGTCCTCAAGTAGTTCAAATGACAGCACATAGTACGAACTGGATTTGAAAACTAAAATTATGTAACTTTGAGTATTGACTGTAAAAATTCTTCTCTGACATTAAAACTAACAATATTGCACATCTTTTGTAAAGTTTATAACCTTTCAGGTGTCTGAATCAATCACTTTGATTTACTTTACTGTTCATTTGTGTCATCCCAGGAAGATAAAATCATTTCTACATTCAAATGAAGAAGCTGTATCTTAAAATCTGAAACTTTGTGGTTCAAAATTGTATCACCCTGGAAACTCTGATTGTTCATTCTCTGAAACTCTGATTGTTCATTCTCTGAAACTCTGATTGTTCATTCTCTGAAACTCTGATTGTTCATTCTCTGAAACTCTGATTGTTCTTTCTCTGAAACTCTGATTGTTCATTCTCTGAAACTCTGATTGTTCATTCTCTGAAACTCTGATTGTTCATTCTCTGAAACTCTGATTGTTCATTCTCTGAAACTTTGATTGTTCTTTCTCTGAAACTCTGATTGTTCTTTCTCTGAAACTTTGATTGTTCTTTCTCTGAAACTTTGATTGTTCTTTCTCTGAAACTCTGATTGTTCTTTCTCTGAAACTCTGATTGTTCTTTCTCTGAAACTCTGATTGTTCTTTCTCTGAAACTCTGATTGTTCTTTCTCTGAAACTCTGATTGTTCTTTCTCTGAAATTCTGATTGTTCATTCTCTGAAACTCTGATTGTTCATTCTCTGAAACTCTGATTGTTCATTCTCTGAAACTCTGATTGTTCATTCTCTGAAACTCTGACTATTCTTTGAAACTCTAATTGTTTAAAAAATCATTGATTTTTTTTTTTTTTTGGGTTACAAACATTAACTATTAAAATGTAAATTCCAAAATAAATATTTACCTTAGCTAGAAACATTTTGTGTCTGGTGTCACAAATTGAAACCACTTTCATAAAATATCAATTTTAAGAATGAGTGAAATGTACAATGCTCAGGACATCTACTCCATAACCGCTACAACATTTTCAAGGTAACGGCTAAAATGTCATTTTGAGATGAAAACAAACAGCAAAACTACCATGCAAATTATCACACATGCTTTTTACAAGTAGTTCAAGGACTTCCATTTACTCTGTTTCAGGGGAAACTTATAAGTACTAGGAACAGAGAAAACAAAACAACAAAGAATACATTAAGAAATAAAACAGGAGCTAACAAGATCCTCATCCTCCATCTGAGGTCCTCAGATACCAAATTAAAGCAAAAAAAAAAAATGACTACACAAACAAGGATATAATAAAGTGCATTATCAATCTCTATGACAATAAATATGTGTGTACTGTTCTGGTAACTGTTTTTGGTATTTAAAGAAATGGCACTTATGCTTCAAGGTCATCTGAAATGGAGACTTTAGAGCTTGACCTGTAGAGTAGGGGGGCACCCAAAAGCATCTGAGCTGAAAGTGGTAACAACTCATAGCTGAGTGTTTGCATTAAGATCAGCAACAGCGGCTATTTAAGATTATATTCTAACATTCCACAGTGGCTCCGGTAACAGACTATGTCTGGCCAAATGATTATGGGATAAAAGAGAGCTGGCAACCTGGTCCCAAAAAAAGTTCTTTGTGAAGTCAGATATATTGTGTTGAAAGATATATAATATTGCAGCTTGCTGTAAACAAAACAAGCCAACTATTTATAGCCAGTAAACATTCATTTAAGGGAGGACAATGAGGAAGAATTATAGTCTGGTGAATGCACCAGAAGAAAAAGACCTTCAAGTTGAAGTCTTTCAATGATAAATTTTAGAGTGAAAAATGCTAAGGTTGAACGAAGAAGAGTGACTTTGGGTAAGTGATTAGTGTTAGCCAGTAAATTATACAAACTAAACATGGCAACATTGTGTGATCTGTTGAGAAGGACTGTGCAACTATATGTCTTTTTTGGAATGGTGTGGTGTAGATTTGTAAAAATCAATAAACTACAGAAAATGTAGACAAATTTTTAAGTAAAAAATAATAGGCACAGACTCTCGACAGTGTTAATTTCTTTTTATTTCGTTCTTTCTCATCGTCATTAACAACAGTTCAGATGATATCCTACCCTGCTAACAGGATCAATGAGTGCAAACAAGTGAAGTAAAGAACAACTCAGATGTAACAAATTTTTTGGGTGCAGCATTGACACCCTGTTAGTTTTGTTATAAGAGCTTCAGTCAAAAGTTACACAACCAACCTTCGTATCAACTTACATAATAACTTGTAGTCTGTCTGTTATATCACTGACATATATCAATTCCCCATAATAATTAATTCATTAATGTTATACAGAGCATGCAATTTCCAGATGCATTTAGCACATCATTCTTCTAGCACACACATTCATTGAGCCGGGAGTATGCATACTAGAAAAATCTCACAGGAAAGCACACATTTTCAGAATTTAAAATGACTGGATGATCTGAATGGTTATTAATCAATATTTTAATTTCTTTTAAATGAACACAATAAATCTGCTGAAAGTTGTCTCTAAAATATGAATCTCTTAAAATAATCTATTGAAAGCTGTCTTAATCTAAAATATTAATCTCTCACAATAACCCATTGAAACCTGTACCAACCTAAAATATTAATCTCTCACAATAACCCATTGGAAGTTGTCCAAACCTAAAATATTAATCTCTCACAATAACCCATTGAAAGTTGTCCCAACCTAAAATATTAATCTCTCACAATAACCCATTGGAAGTTGTCCCAACCTAAAATATTAATCTCTCACAATAACCCATTGAAAGTTGCCCCAACCTAAAATATTAATCTCTCACAATATCCCATTGAAAGTTGTGTCTAAAATGTTAATTTCTTACAATAACCCACTAAAAGTTGTTTAATCTAAATTATCTCTCACAATAACCATCTAATATCATCTCAACCTAAAATATTAATCTTCCACAATAATCCACTGAAAGTTGTCTAAACCTAAAATACTGATCCCCCACAATAACCAACTAAAATCATCTGAACCTAAAATATTAACCTCACAATAACCATTAAAATAATTTGAACCTAAAATATTAACCTCTCACAATAACCAACTAAAATAATCTCAACCTAAAATATTAATCTCACACAATAATCCACTGAAAGTTGTTGCCTAAAATATTGATCTCTCACAAAAACCCATTAAAATCATCTCAACCTAAAATATTTAATCTCTCACAATAATCCACTGAAAGTTGTTGCCTAAAATATTGATCTCTCACAAAAACCCATTAAAATCATCTCAACCTAAAATATTTAATCTCTCACAATAATCCACTGAAAGTTGTTGCCTAAAATATTGATCTCTCACAAAAACCCATTAAAATCATCTCAACCTAAAATATTTAATCTCTCACATTAACCCACTGAAAGTTGACTCAGTATAAAATATGAATCTCTCATTAGACAGGTTGTCTGAAAGCAGCATGGATGAAGGAGAAACTTATAAAACAATGACAATAGATAATTACAAAATGTACAGCAGAAACACCAGTTGTAATTCTAAGATGATAATGTGGATTTGCTTTTGAGACAATATCTGAACTTTGCTCTGTGGTTAAATATTAATGCTGTTATGAAAATAGTATTTAAATATTGGATGTTCATGGTGAATAAGATTAAATAATAATTATAGTTTCCCGTGTGTTACCGGGGTCTCATTATGAGGGAAGTAAAGAATAGTAACTCTGTGACCTTCCAGGCATGTTGTAAGAGGCGACTAAGGAGATTGATTGATGGCTTGACAAGCTGTCATTGTAAAAAAGTATTGTTATGATAACAGAGCCATAGATTTTAGAAGCAGTGATCTCTGCAATATGTGCCATTTTGGCATCCAAGGTTTCTGTTTTTGAAATTGTGGTTCTGCCCTATGTGCCATCTTTGGCTCAAAAGGACAATAGATAGATAGTGAATGATTAGTGGTTTGGTATTACTGTCTATATTTTTTTCTTCTTTACGGCACTTTATGATAGTGTTTGTATATATATGATATGTTAAAATGTTTATGTTGCCAAGGAGCTGTGTTTAAATATTATATTGTGATGTATATGAGACCAAGTGATAATACTTTGGAATTTGAGCTAAATTACTGATGTTATAAGGAGATAGTGCTTAAATATTGATGGATTTATAGAAATTCCACATCATGGCAAAGTTGCTATGGAGATGGCTACAAATGTTGATGCTGCTAATGAGGTGTGATAGAGGCTATTACTATTAAAATATTTTTAATGTTCACACATTTGGAAATGAGCTAAAAACATTGATGTTAACTATTGTGATATATTTACATAATTTTTTATAAAGATAACATTTATTGTTGATTTTAAAAAATGGTCCCTCCATGTTCTAAGGTGTATGGAAAATATGGTGTTAATGCCCACATTTTATGGGAGATGTGGTCGATATCATGTCAGGTCAACCTACCTTCAAATCAAAATCTGGTACATATTTAATCCCAGGATAAAACCAGACATACTAAATAGGAATCACAAGTCAATGCTACTGTACCCTAGATAACAAAACACATCCTTCAGGACTGCCCTCAGCAGTCAGATCTGAGGAGGTAAATGTGGCCCACACCCATCACCTTGGAGAGAAACTATACATGGTTCCCGAATAAATAAAACAGATAGTAGCCTTCATAAAAGTGCTGAACCCTAGTCTGAATGAGCCATGATCAGATAAAGAAACTGACCTCTTGGGCTCAGAAGTCCAATTCACCACTCACCACTAAGCTGCTGTAACTCCCATTGTTATTTATTTAAACGTGTTTATAAAATGACTATGCTCATCATCATCAAGTACCATGCTTGCTGGTGTAGGTGATCATGTCTCTCCACAACTTTCGATCTTGGTAGTTATTTATAATTTCTGTTGTTCACCTTCTGCTAAGCCATTCTCATAAGCTGTCTGGTATCTTTTCTCCTTAGCTGTCCATGGTATTCTCAACATTCTTCTGTAAAAGCACATTTTTACAGTCTCCAGTGATTTTCTTGTCTGTTATCGTATTGTCCATGAATCGCATCCATATGTTAAGACTGGCTCTACATAACATTTAAGAACACTTTTTCTTTTTATTGTCAAAAATAGATTGCACAGTTTGGAAAGATGCTTTTGCCTGGGCCATTCTGCATCTGAGATGACTATGCTACAATAATTAACTGAAGTGAATCTCAAACATCTTATGTTGGATGTTAATTGTTCATATTAGAGTTACTCTCCCATCTATAGCACATCATTCTTTGACAGCAATGTTTTCATTCAACATCTTTAGGGTGAACAAAAGATAGATTCAACATTTCCTAATATGGTTGTCAGCAACCTTTTTTGTTTCCCCACCCCCTTTTTTTTCTTTTTTTAAAGATCTGCTTCACCTGTCAGGTAGTTTCAAGGGTTGTGTGAGTGAAATGAAAATGTGTACACTATGTGGAGACAGCAGTGTGGCAGAGAAGGACAAAGAAAGAACCATGTCATGCCTTGAGTATGGTACACAGAAATTTGGTATTAGTGTCCACACACCTTAACTATCTGTATATTTATGTGGCATCATGCCGCTGCTGCATTTCCTTCCCACAAAACCTCTCCAATTTTCTTATCAGGCTTGCTGAACTCAGAAGCCATCAAACATGATTCAGCCCAACCTTTTGTGCTCAGGAGATCCGTTCACTAATCACTTCTAAATCATAAGGGAGCATGCAAGCTTTACTCCCCACAAACCTAAAAAAAAAAAAAAGGGATAAACAGCAGTTATAATTTGACTTTTCTTTTCATGAAGAGCATATTTTTATGGCTTCACTTTCATGTGTTAAATGCTTTGATATCTTATATATATAAATTCTTTTGCATCTTTACAGAGTTTCCCATGCGCTGTAGGGACCCGAAAGGGGAGTAAAGAATTGTGGCACTGTTTCCTACAAGGCATGTTCATAAGAGGCTACCAAGGGTTGAGCATGGGACTGGCTATTCTGTAGCTTAAAAATCATAAGCCGCAAAAACTTCACAAACATGGGCAAGTCAAAGAAAAGAAAGAAAAGTAACTCTGCCATTCAGGACAGATAATGGTTCTTTGTCTAGGAGACACAAACCCAAGAAAACTGCAAGAGTCTGGGTCACTGACTTATTGTCTATCAAGGATAGAAAAGCCAAAGAGAATGCAGAAATATATTTTAAAGAAGATATAAATGAAGATGTGGAAGTAGAAATGAGGAGGATGGGAATACAAGGAATGATTTTAAGAGAATGGCAAGAAATAGGATAGTTTGGAAAGTGTTTGCTGAAGATGAGGGAACTGGCAAATAATTGCAGTCTATGCTCCACAGGGAGAAGATGGCATTTTTACAGAGCAGGTTGATGACTTCAACAGCAATGGTCCATCACTGTTTTGCAAAGCAACTTCTTTCATGGCTAATTTTACCAATCTAGGGACACCAGATCCAGCAGCAAATAAAAAATGTATTCAGAATTCATGCCCCTGCATAAAATGAAAGTGCCATCAAAAGATGCTTTACGTTTTTATCTGACTTTGGTGACAATCTTTATGTTTGTGTTGACCAAATGTTGACATGTTTATTTTGTTACAGCAATAGTAAATGACAGTTGATATGAAGCAAAATCACACCTTACTTAACCTAGTTTTAGTATTTGAATTTAATTTGCTCAAAAAATGGCAGATTAAACTTATGACTGATTGGTTGCCTAACATGAGTACACAATTTTAAATGAAATGATTGTAAAAAAAAAAAAAAGGCTTCAGTTCAATTTCCTGTCTCCACTCTTCATTATACTCAAACAGCAGCATGCACTAATTGTTTAATAATTGTTGGTACTTATCCTCAAATAACAACAAATTGTAATGCTTTAATACTAGCAGTAAATAATCATCCTAAAGTCAAAAGCACTAATCCATGATAATGCCAGACTCTTATGTGGTTAACACTGGCAGGCATTAAGTCTATAATATAATAATAAAAGGAACTAATTCTCTACTAACACTACTCCTCAAATAATGTCACACTTCTAAGTGATAGACGCTAATCCTCTACTAACACTACTCCTCAAATAATGTCACACTACTAAGTGACAGACACTAATCCTCTAACAATAGAAAGTTCAAGACTTCAATGACAAGTACTCATCTGCTAATAATAACTCTAATCTGCCAATAATGACATAGTGGCCAATAGTGACAAGTGCAAATCCTGAAGTTAAAAATAGAGAGGCACAGAATGATAAAGAATGAATTAATGTGACATGGAAAAAGCCAACAACTGAAATGACAAATGACATTTAGGACAGGGCAATTGCGCAGTTTAATTATCATCTACCCCATCCAGCACGAATCATGAACTGGTATTCATTATTAATGATGGTTATGAATACAAATTCATACTATATTATTTTAAAAAAATCTTAAGTGCAGTAATAGGGATTACATGAATCCCTGTGATCATCAACAGATTATAAGCATACAATAAAAACCATACACACATTCTGTTGACATTATTTTTTATTATAAAACATAGCAATGTCAGAAACAATTGAATATGTGTGAGATCCTAATTAATTTTGTTAAATAGGCGGCACAATATTTGAAGCTGCAGATATTTTATATATATATGTGTGTGTATATATACTAAGGGCATTCAGTGGAAATCGGAAAAGTTGTATTAAAAATTGTGTGTACGACTGATATCATTCTGTGTCTGGTATGCTGAGGAGGTGACCTTGAGATGACATTAGCAAATCTCTGCTGCATACATAGGAACCTGGGAAACAGTTCAACAAGATGGTGATGTCCTTGCAATAGTGCAGCAAGCAAGAGCAGAAAAGTGTTGTAAGATGTTTGTTTAGTGATGACATGACACCTAGAGAGATTCATCATTGGATGAGAACTGAGAACGGTGACAGGTGTAAAAGTCATACAT
This sequence comes from Megaustenia siamemsis, assembly GCA_032433765.1. Taxonomy (NCBI): domain Eukaryota; kingdom Metazoa; phylum Mollusca; class Gastropoda; order Stylommatophora; family Ariophantidae; genus Megaustenia; species Megaustenia siamemsis. Next base: position 59,092,757 of record JAVIAB010000051.1, read on the forward strand.
GAGCATAAGAATGAACTGAAAAGTTCAAGAATGGCAACATTGAGGGATTTCACTGCCTGGGTCTATCATTTCATGACAGTCACAGAGGACAACACTGCAGCTGTGGAGAATGTGATACAGGAAAACCAGTGCATCACAGTCAAGGTGTTATCACCATTGGACAACAGAGCTGGAGTAGGCCTTTATATCATTCATGACAGGCTGAAGTTCCAAAAAGTGTGTGTAAGATAGGTACACAAGCGATTGACACCTGAAATGAAAAAGAGCTGTGTTGACACTTGCTAGGAGCTTCTGCATTGGTTTGAGACAAGACGGTGAAGCTTTTCTGCAGCATATTGTCACTGTAGGAGCCTTCCTACCTGATCAGACTGGTCTGGGTTTGTTCCAGAGAAGTATAATTTTTTTTCAGACCAACAAGGTTCCGGGGTTCACCCAGCCTGTAAAGAAGAGTACCAGAGATTTTTCTGGGAAGTAAAGGTAGCTTAGTGTTGTACCGACCACATCACCCAAAAATGTACCATGGTCATAGAAAAATATGGTCACTAACACCACCTCCCCATACGCCTAACAGGGCATGGAGGTAACATTTACCTATTATTCCCCCCTCCCTCTCCCCTTGTCACTGTGGATGAGAGCTGGGTACACTTCTATGAGCTGGAATGAATGCAAATAAGTATGGAGTGGTACCACAGCCAAAGTGGTATCCTTAAAACCAAAGAAGTTCTGGATGCAGTGATCTGCAGACAAAATCATGTTGACTTTCTTATGGAATCACAAGGATCAAATCACACAATCTTAGAGCACTACATGTCCAGAGCCAACAACTTAACCCTTCTGAGGGAAAATCTGAAGCCAGTTATTAGCCAGAAATAACACTGATTGTTGATGGGACTAGTATGTCTTCTCCATGACAATGTGAGGCCATGTACAGCTAGATCAACAGTGTTGGCTATTGAGAAACTGCGGTCTGAGTGCATCCTACACCCTCCATACTCACTCAACTTTGCACCACTGGATTTCCACTTCTTACCGCTAAATGGCTTGGTTGGTGGAGCATGAGTAGCTGTGCCTATGTCCAAATGAAATTTTTTTTCAATGCTATCTGCCCACTTGTCAAATGGTGACATAAGTGCATTGAGATTGAAGAGGACTATGTTAACAGTGAAATGTAATTATTTCAGTGTTTGCAATAATTACTCTGTAAACAATAAAGATTCTGGTTTTCCACTGAACGCATGTTGTGTGTGTGTGTGTATCATTATATATATATATAATGAATGCATCCTTTTGTAAGAAGTTAATGACAATTGATGTATCAATCAGAAGTCTGAAAATTCTAAACATAACATTGACACACTGGCTTTGTAATTTAATAACCCTGCATGATTAATGTTGTAACTACTCAAAGAACCAAGCAATTACAAATTGCAATTATCTTCCAACAAATCAAATTGTAACTATTATTCTTTTTGTATACATGTTGTTCTATAGGAAAACACAGCAGCACATCAACTTTCATACTGCGTTACTTCAAGTGCAAACATTTCACACATTCAGTGTTGTCAAATAATGATAAAAGTATACAGCAATGTGGTGGCAGCTTCAAGGGCTAATGTCACACAACATAAACAAATATTCACTACAACTGTCAATTATTTTATTACACTGAAATTTATTATTTTTTTCTGCTCTTAAGTTCTACATAGCCAGGTACTTTGGAAAGATCTTAGCGATGATCAAATGTCGTTATTGAAGAAGGTTAATGCAATTTTTTGAAACACTGCAGTCAAGTCTGCAAATCGGAATATTAAAAATTCTATGAAATATATTAACAAACATATATGATAACGAGCTTTATGATATTATAAGTCATCACAAAGGTTCTAACATTACAGGTCAAGGCTTTTTTGGGGGCAGAAAAATGACAACAAAACTAAAACATAAAAAATATATTAAACACATAAGCCAAACTAGGACCAGATTATGTCTTCAATGAGACAAAAAAGTATTTAGAAAACACAATCTGGCCTTATTAGAGCTGTTTTTTATGTTTTCCATTTTTATGTTTTCCATATCATGTTTACTGCATGTTTTAGTTTGTGTTATCTTCTTTCTTGAAGAATATCTTTGGCTGCAATTTTAGAACAATGCACCCTTTTCATCCTGTAAAGCTGCTATAAAATTTTTCCATTAATTTGTAACAATTTTATTTTTCAACAAAACAGAGAGGTCTGTATGAAATAAAGAAAGACTAAAATGAAACTGATCATTTGTTATTTTATTGATAGTCTTGTATTCACAATGTCCATGTATGTCAGTGGCAATGGAGAGACAAACAGCAGATTTGGGATGTAAACCTGAAGCCATATATAGGGAGATGTTTTATGCTGACATCAATGTAGTTTGTATGTACATATGCTGACATCAGACCAGTAAATATTTATTTCAAAATTGATTACATTTTATTATCTCCCACAGAAATCATGATGGAAATTGGCTTATCAAAAGTTATTAAAATAGCATCCACTGACAGATATTCTCATGAGAACAAAATAATATATGGAAGATAACTCTCACATCATCCCAAACAGACAGGAGGAGGAGGCAACTCTGTGAGAAAATGTCTGTCAAATGGAGGCTATGGCAGCAGTTTCTTGTGTATCAGGCCTTCATTAAGAAAAAAAAAAAAACTTAGTTTTACAGAGTGGGCCAGTGAAGCAGTCAGGAGTTGACAACCATAAGTTTACACTCAAAATACATGAACAAAAATACATAATATATCATCAGCAATGTCATTTATTTTTTTATTTTTTTGTTTGTTTTGAATCTAATTCTGTTTTTTTTTTATGCCTGGAAACCATGATCTATCTGCATCATCAGTAGCACCTTGTTAAATGAAGGTCACTGGGCCGGCTGAAAGCCTGTAAAGAAAAAACATTTAGGAAATTTAGCTTCAAGTACAATCTAATATTCCTCTAAATCTATGGTAATGTATTAACAATGAATTTGTAAGTAAACTTATGCAAAAAAAATTTGAGCATAAATAATTAACATTTAGCATACAAATTTTTTTAAAAATCATGATACTGTGGTTTAATTAATAAGCAACACATGTAGTGAGATAATAATAGCTCAACAGTCTCTATTAAAAAAAATAAACAAACAAAAAAATTAGGTTTGTGATGATGTGTTGCTTCTGCAACCTGTCAATTTCTCCTTTTACTTGCACGCTCTTAAAAGGGTATAAAATGGGTGTAATTGTGTTGTGTCATAGCTTATGGTAAGCTGTAGGCATTGATACATGCATTGTGGCCATCCCTCGCCAACCCTTTCAATTTTATCATGGCATTTTCGCATACAATGTGGCCATGACCTCACCAACCTTTGCCAACACATTCGACTTCATCATGGCATTTTTGCACGCTGTGTGGCCATCACTTGCCAACACATTCATGGCATTTTGCCACATTTTTTGCATGCAGTGTTGCCAACCCTCATCAATCCTTGCTTGGCCAGATTGGTTACTCTGTTCCTGGAGCTATTATGAAGAAGTGGACTAGAAGAACTTGTTGTGACTCACTGTTCCTGTCACAAACACTGAGTCATAGAGCCAGTGGCTTTTGACTACCATCAATATATATCTTCTTCTTGTAAAAACACAGGCAGATGGAGAATTAATTGTATTGTGTTCAATTTTAATTTAATTGAAGTCAAGAGAATTCATCATTTGTAAGAACAATTCTGAAAAAAAAAGTTGTTTCATTCTTGCAGATGAGACCATTATCATTCAATAAAGAGAAGGAGGTCAAGAAAAAAGACCAGAGAATGCTAATCTGCATCAGTGAAATAGGCGGGCGGGCGGCGGGGGAGGGGGGGGGAGGAGAAATGGATGGATGGTATAGTGGTAAAATGGTGACCTCTAGACATGAAGGTCCTGAGTCAAATCCCACAAAGGTAGTGGAAAATGTTCACATCAAATCATTGATTTATTTGTGACTTTACCCTCTCCTATTCTGTACAATTCTGTACCCTAGGTACCTTGAAGGTTATACATCGGGTGGATAGTTTTGGGGGGCAGGTTAAAAGACACAACAGCTTACCAAAAAAATATTGGAAGGGAAAATACAAGGTAAAAGAGGCAGAGGCAGACCAAGACTAACATGGACGAGTAACATCAAAAGATGGACAAGTCAGTCCATGACAATCTGCACCATCAAAGCAATAGACAGAGTGGAATGGCGCCTCATGGCAGTCAACCTTCGATGCGGAGACAGCACTCACTGATGATGATGATGATGATGGATAGCTTTTGACAAGATAGATTTTTAACAGCAGGTTTGGCATTTTCAAACACTTTCCCAAACTCCATTTCAAAATTCAACTCTTCTTCCTGTTTTCTAAACAAAAGCTGCAAGTGAATTGTGGAAAACAAGATTCAGATGATGATAAAAAATTGGAATGATTAGCTCCTAAAGAGTGCCACTTCAAAACTAAATTTGAACATGTAGCAGTAAGAATGACTTATGGGGCTCAAGCAAGAAGCTTCAAGATAACACTAGTTCTAAAGTTTATTATGTCTTACAAATATAAAAATTGTTATAAAATATGCACTTTTTCTATTGCCTGTTTTCCACAGAAAACAAACAATTGTGAAATAATATCAAAGAATAAGGTATGATGATGTAATAAACATTAATATTTAATTAATATTAAATGTGCACATTTTTAACTTCAAATGAAATTGTTTAATGTTTACTACGCGACTCACACAGTATTGTTGTTGAGATATAGTCCATGCACCATTTAATGTTCAACAACAACAAAAATATATACACATTCATATTTATATTTTTAGAAGATTATATTTAAGTGACATCATTTCTGTTTCTTCTCTGAATAAATGAACAGAGCAAAAATGCTGGTTAAAAGAAGCTGCAAACTTTAGTGACTCTCATAAGGTGATGTTGAGGTGAAGGTGAAAGTAATAATTAAATTTGTTACTGCCAAAAAGGGAATGAATATGGTAATGGTATACACCTAATAGAAATAAGCACAAAATTGTCTGATGCCTTTGTAAATTGGACATTAAGTAAAAATAATTGAGATATGGTGTCACTACTGCTGTGTTATTTCACTTGTTAAATTTAACAGGAAAAATAGTTGAGATATGGTGTCATTTCTATGCACTATTTCACTTGTAAAATGAAATATCTTCTTATTTTGTTTTTAACTCATTATTTATTTCACTTGTAAAATTAAATTATATCTTTTTATTTTGTTTTTAACTCATTATTTAATTCACTTGTAAAATTAGACATTAAGGAAAAATAGTTGAGATATGTATCAATTCTGGTGAGCTATTTCACTTGTAAAATTAAACTATATCTTTGTATTTTGTTCTTAATTCACTAGTTACCACTTGCTGGGGCCATGAACAGAAATTTATATTTACAGGAATTAGGAGTCAATGTCTTTGCCATTTTTAATCAATAATGGCATATATTTTATACTTTAATTGATAGTTAATGAGATAATGGTATATGTCTCATGTCCATTGAACACTGAGCCCTTTGTTTTCTTCCTTTTTCTATATTCTAAAATGCATCATCTGGCTCATTATTTAGTGCTGCACTTGTTATAGAATCCTTGAGTTTAAAAAGCTTATTTTGTTTGCATGATGAAAATTAAATGACTGTCATAGTTGGGGCAAGTTCTGCAGTCAGAATGAACTTATGTTCTGCGCGGCAATGAGAGTACAAATATTTCACACTGTGAAATTCTTTACAGGCAATTCTTATGGAAAAAATAACTTTTTTTTGGTTACTTTGTGTCTTCAAAATGACATTAAATCATTCTTCTTCTTCTTTCCCTCCTCATTTGCTTTTCAGCATTGAGCAGAGATATAATTTGCGGTCTTTTGCTCTTCTGTTCGCCTATGCTGCTGTTATGTTTCCTAATGCTTCTAATATTCCGTCAATTAAGTCATTGGATGGTTCATTTTCCACTATGTGAACAGATTGTAAACTTTGTTTCTAAATGTGTATTATATCTTAGGAGATGGCAAGTTGATATATGTGTATATAAAGCACGTTTGAAACTCTAAGATATATATTTATAAGGTAAATATAGCAAATTCCCTGTTACTTTAATTCTGTTAGGATTAAATCACTACAGTAAAAAAAAAATTATTTTACGTTTACCTTCATTAAAACAAAGTTAATGTCAGATTTTGATGTGCTGCTAATAGTATCAGCATCACCACCGACAAGACATGCCCATGTGTTTCAGTTTCTTTCAAAGAATGACAAATAGTATGCAGCTTTTATCATTTATATATAAGTTTTCTCACATTTGAGGAACATGACATGCAATACATGTGTCATGGAAGAAGTGATATGCAATGTTCAATGGAAAAGATGTAATTTGCAATATATACTTCATGCTAGAAGCATGCAATGCTCAATTTATTGAAGAGAGATTTGGTCTCTCACTTTTGGTCTGAACTTTGTGTTTGCAACAATCTCTAAATAGCGTTACTCAATATACTTTGTTTCATTAATAACTATTGAGTTTTACAAGAACATTACCAATATTTCCCCTAAACTGTGCCAGCGTGCAGTTGTATTGATGCTGCATACATCAAAATGTTGCTGCTCATTTTAATTGTTAAATACCATTACTTAGGCATCCAAATTGTGATAAAATGTTTGCTCAAAGCAGTAAAAGTTGTGCTAAAAATGTCAAGAAAAATTAGAGGGAATCTAACATACCATTATTCCTACTCTGATAAATGATTTCAATGCTACCATATCTTTAAAATCTAATTTATAATCATTATAATTACTATTATGAGGATTCTATTAACTCTAACTAATTAAATCATTAATTTCTTCTTCATTAATCTTTTAATTGAGTAACTCCCTTATGTACTAGAATCAAGTGCTTCCATTTTGAAGGAGTATCTATACTTTAAGGAACGTCACAATTTTTGCTTAACCAGTACATTGCAGAGCTTGCCTTTAGAATTTGTGCTGTAGCCAAAAGGAAAATGAATGAGGGCTAAGTCCACGCAAGATACTTGTTGTAGTTGACCAGCTACTGGAAGGGCCAAAACACCAGTGGAAGGGTTCTAAAAATATGTGTCTTGTGTATATATATGTTGGGGGGGGAGGATATTATATAGGTTACCCCAATTATAACGTCACTGGCAATACAGACCTGTATAGTGGCCACAGCGCAATATGCAGAGAAGACATTAAAATTGTTATTTCTCTCTGTAGTTTCAAAATTATTTTGATTTAGACACTTCATTATTAGTTAGCTATGTAGGTTTAATTTTACTTACTTACATATCTGTATGTTGTTTCCTGTTGAAGGCCTATTGAGCCAAAACGTCGTTAAAATTTGTGTCATCCATAAATTACATAAACCTTTAACCATGTCATTTTTTTATATTTATTTTTTTTTTTAAATTTTTCCTTCAGAATCAGCTTTACTGCAGCTTCACATTTTCATGCATTTCTTTGTCTTGACCCCTTTAGCATTTGCCTTTGGTCAATTTGAAACTAAAATTAGGCAGCATAAACAATTATTCAAGCTTGTTTCACATAAGATGTCTTTCAGCCTTTTGTAAGTGAAGCGTATAGTACTGCATGTGTAGCTGCACTTTTATACCTGACAGATTTGAGTCTCTAATATTTCACATGCTAGATGTGATTAAGGCAAAATGCTTTACTCATTTATTATGTGTAGAATGTTCCTCATTGTGTTCAGTTTAACGTAAGCTCTCATCTCGTTAAATTCTTTTAAGTAAAATCATCATCATAGTACTCTCACCTCTTTCCTGATCACATTTGATGTTCTTGTATACAGAACCATCTCACTGTACTTATGCAGTGTCTGATCACATTTGATGTTCTTGTATACAGAACCATCTCACTGTACTTATGCAGTGTCTGATCACATTTGATGTTCTTGTATACAGAACCATCTCACTGTACTTATGCAGTGTCTGATCACATTTGATGTTCTTGTATATAGAACCATCTCACTGTACTTGGCAGTGTCTGATCACATTTGATGTTCTTGTATACAGAACCATCTCACTGTACTTATGCAGTGTCTGATCACATTTGATGTTCTTGTATACAGAACCATCTCACTGTACTCATGCAGTTTGTTTGTATTATAGGATCATCACTATTGCACACTGAATGAATCCATAGATGATCCAATATCTCCCACAAGAATCTCGAGAAAATCCAAGGAGAACCCTGACCCACATGCACAGACTCCGTAGTACGGCCTGGGATCCATGACTCATGCAGTGTCTGATCACATTTGATGTTCTTGTATTTAGAACCATCTCACTCATTCAAGCAGTGTCTCTTAGTACTTCTTCCTGATCACATAGATACTCTGGTATACACAACAATCTCACTGCACTCATGCAGTATCCCTAGGTTTCCAGATCACCAGGATATTATTGTTGTTGTTATGGATCTAGAAGCCTGTGAACTGACACCCTTCACCCATGGATGTTCTTGTATACAGAATCATCTCATTGTACTCTTACAGTGTCCATTAATATTTTAATCTCTTTCCTCACCACACATGAAGATCTTAGCACAGCATAAATTATGAAGCACTGGTGGAAGCACATACATCTCATTAGATTGTTCCCTATTATAACAATACAATCATCACCATCATGCAGAATAAAAATAAACAGGACACATCTGAAACAAGTGCAACATTTCAAATACTTGGGCACAATAATAACATCAGATAGAAGATGCTCCACAGAAATAAAAAACAGAATAGCTCAAGCCAAAATAGCATTTAAGAAAATGAAAAATATCTTATGCAACAAATCTATGTCAATAGAAATTAGAAAGAGAGTTCATCGGTGCTATATAGAACCAATTCTGACCTATGGAAACGAATCATGGACAGTAGACAAACAAATGAAAAGATGTTTAGAGACCACAGAGATGGGATTTCTCAGAAGAATGTTGAAAGTTGCATGGAAAGCTAAAAAGACCAACGAGGAAATTCTCAAAGAGGCCAACACAAAAAGGGAACTCCTAAAAAACATCAGAAAGAAACAATCAACATTTTTGGGCACATCAGGAGAAGAGGAAAGTTGGAATACTTGGTTACAACAGGCAAAATACAAAAAGAGAGACCGCGGACGACAAAGAGAGAAAATACTATATAGCTTGGAGTCATGGCATGGCAAACAGTCAACAAATGAACAGATATGATGCACTGTAGATAGAAGATTATTATTGAAGGACATGATCGCCTATGCCAACTGGTATGGCACATGATGATGACGATTATATTAATATAACATACCCCCCCCCCCCCATTATTACATTCACTGTTACACATTATTTAACCACCACAATGCTATTTTATTTTACAATGACTTCTTTATCACTCTTCTGCTGGTCTTCAAACATCATGACTGTCATTACTTTGTGTAGTTCACTTCTAGACCTCCAGAGGGTTCAAAATTTGTTGAAGCAATACTATTTAGTCTTTAATAATAACATCTATTTTTTTTTCGTATGTCAGCTTTTACCTCTGACGAAGTTCCTAGAGAAGTTCCATTTTTCCCAGGCAGCCATGTGCACAGGGGTCCCTCGCCACACAGGCAGATAACTCAGTCTTCGGAGGTACTCATATTTTTTCGATGAGTAATTGACGTTTCAAGCCGGACCTTGCTGTTAAGACCAGGGGTAGTTGCCGCAGAGAGAAATTATAGATAAAAATCCCGTCTGGTGCAGCCAGGATTTGAACCCACAACCTCTCTGTCTCGAGTCCAGCATCTTACCTCGAGACCAACCAGTCCCCCATATCATCTATTTTAATTAGATCTTATTTTCTTACTAACGATATCTCATTTAGCCATAGCTTATTTTTAATGACATCTTGTAAGATTACATCCTTCTTCTAAATAGCATCTTAGTAGGCCATATCTTCTCTCTAAATGATGACTCATGGCATATTTATTTATGTTTTCTAAAAAGAGCTGGAAATCTTGTAGAATGCACTCCCTGAAACATTTCCATGCATCTTTACCAATAACTCCAAGCCTTCTGTACATGTTATCTGTGAATCAATTGCACCCTGCTCAAAGTATTATGGCTTGCATGCATCCCAGGCAAGGCAAGTTATGTGCCCCAAACTGCCATTTAAAAAAGATATATTATTACTACTTTATCTAATTTATTAAAAAATTTTGCACTTTTAAAAAGTTTATACCAGAGCCAAGCACCCCTCATCTCCCCCCATCAATGCTTGATTATTGAGGACAGCGGTAATCTGGACTTGGGTAACATGGAATGACTGTGATCTTTAGTCTACATACATATGAATCTGACTATCATTTTTTGTTTTAATAACAGTAAACAATTTGATATACATAGTGTTGTTTTCTACCTGTTCTAGAATCTATATTGCTTTACTTGTATTGCTTCAATTGTTTATAAAACTATTATATTCCACCATATTTTATTCTATTCCTCCCTTTTTTACTTTCCATTGAGGCAAGGAGAACTTTCCAATTCCTTTCTTTGCTTTGTTGTCTCTAAGCTTTATTATCATCATTTTGATGTGTTTATCACAATCTGAAACCACCTCCATAAATAAAATGAGTAGAATGTACCAGACTCCGGACATCTGCACTTTAAAATGCTGCATCATTTTTCAAAGTTATAACTAAAATACCATATTAAAATTAAAACGAGCAGCTGTGATCTGTGCAAACATTTAAGGAAAGTTATGACTATTATCTGTCATGCCCTATTTGTCATACAAAAGAAATGAAAAATCAAGCCAAGAAAGCACAAAAGAAAACTAAAACCATGAAAAATAACATCTATGGTCAATAGGGTATAAATATAAACATAAATAATAATAAATGTAGCATCAAGCAAAACAAGCAAGGTGCACAGCTGTAGTGTTAAGTGTTTGAAAAATTATTAATTATAGAGGAAAACATAACTCTGTAATGTTAAGCATTAGAAAAATATATCATTACAGAGTCAAGCAAAAGGGAAATATATTAAGGTAGGCATTTAGGGAAAGCACATAAAACAAAAATTAATAAGAAAAACAAAAGCCCTATACCAGGCTTAGATCAGTGATTTGGCCTTAACAATTCAACAAGTCTAAAGTCAACACTTCAAACAGTTGAAAAAGGGAAAGAAAACCACCTCTGCATTTGTACAAAAAATTACCTTTGCACTTGTGCTATAAAACACGTCTGCTTTTGTAGCGAGTAAAACATGGATTTGACAAAGTACATGAAGATTGTTACTCACAAAATTACAACAAAGAAAATAAAAAGAAAATGTATTATTTTTTTAAAAATGAGCTGGATAGAGACAATCAAACATAATTTTAAGAAAATCACTCACTGTCAGGGCAAAAATATCAAATACTTTTTCTATAACTCTTTAAATAGCTTTGTAGGACAAATGAAAAAAATTCAAAGATAGGTGTTTAATTATTATATAAACAGTTTAGTCCTGATCTTAATGAAGAATTTTTGTGTTAGTTTTTGTGGAAATGGTGTTAATGTAAAAATGTTATTTGTTCACTTTAGATATTAGTTTTACTGTCACTCACTTTTGTTTGGCTTATCTTTATCAACTTACTTTATATCTAATTTGTTATTCTGTACATAATATAATATTGTCAATGATTTTAGTGGCTCAAAAATGGAAACAAATGTCACAGAATGTATAAAAACAGCGAGTGGTTTTTAGATCACTTTTTAAATGTTACATTAAAATAACTGAATAATGAGCACTAAATTAACCACAATTCATAGAAAAATCGCCATAATTGTGGAACACATAGATCAATAGAAACAACAGATGAAACACAAGCAGAATAACATAGCAAGTGAAATAGGTACCACCAAGTGTTAAAAGAACAAGCATCATATTTGATATCTGAAACAAATCACATAGTTGTGGAACTATAATATGACAACAGACAATTAACATTTTACCAGATTAACAAAAATACAACAGACAATTAACACATAATCAGAATAACATGTCAAGTGAAAACAGATAATACCTAAAGAGAAACATCATATCTCTGAATATTTCTTGCTTCTATTAAGGGCATTCCAAAAAATATACACTTGTAGGGATGTGACGTGTTTTAACTTCAAAATACCAACCACATTATAGGAAGTTATAAAGGACATTGTTGCTATTAACTTCCCTATTTACATGAAGCAGGTGCTCAATTTTACAGCTTAGCTAATTATCAAACATCTCTCCTACTCTGTCAAATGTATGAACGGCTTAGTATGCCTCATTATGAGTCTACATTCTGAGACGGGCTCTTCAATTTCAGAATGAGTTTATGCCTAATATTTTTGCCTCTCTTGTAAGTGTTCTTTTCAGTATCCCATGAGGTCAACCTCTTTCTTTTTCATCTTCTTCCCTAACTGTGTTTTTGCTTTGAGATTCTCTAGTTATTTTTTTTCTGATCAGTGGCTGATGTGTTTGCTCACCTTATCTTCCGGACTCATGATGTACTTACAGAATGGAAAAAAAAAAACAAAAACAAACTATGACTTGAATACCTCATGCCACTTGCAAAAGGCATGCAGCCTTTACTCTCCAGCTCCAAACAAAATGTCCAACACATTCCAAAAATTAAAAAGTTTTGATAGTATTTTTTCTCTAATTACAAGAGCCCTCAATAAATAATACATAAGTTGTTTTCTCTAAATAGAAGGAGTCATCAATAAGTAACGCAACAAATTGTTTTTTCTTTTCTTTTTAAAACAAAACTATTTTATGTGCAGCATATTTAAACTTTCTTACACATCTCACGTAGTCTCATCATCCCTTTGTAGGTGGCAGTGCAGTTAGCTTCTCAAATGGAGTCTATGAATGACGTGTGTTAGTTGCAAACAATGAGCAGTGATTTAATAATATGTATAGAGAATGGCAGTGAATAAAAGCACTGTTGGGTAGTGGATAAAAACACAGTCGATCATTGGGTAAACCATCATCAACGGAAGAAAGCTGAAGCAGGCTGTCTTGATCAACCATGCTCCAAATGGTCAAACATTGACACCTGCAGAACTGCAACATGCCAATACCCTTATTTGAGACAATCAACAAATCAACAAAACAATTTGTTGTTTAACATCTCTGTGGGAGATATATTCCAAACTTTAATAAAACAGAACCCTGAACTAAAAAAACATATGCTGCATTACTTACTGAATACCCTTATTTGGGACAATCAGCAAATCAACAAAACAATTTGTTGTTTAACTTGACATCTCTGTGGGAGATATATTCCAAACTTTAATAAAACAGAACCCTGAACTAAAAAAACATATGCTGCATTACTTACTGAATACCCTATAAGACCACCAGATAATGAACCTATGATCTATGAATTGTCTACTGTAGAACTTTGTTCCTTGAGGATCATTAGTTTGATTTCCTTCAGAGCATTAATTCAAGACCTTCAATTTTACATCTATCTATCTATTGACCTTTCGAGCCGTAACCGGCCCATAGGGCGTAGACCAAGATACACCTTCTCCTATATGAATTTTTGTTCTAGCAGTTTTCTTTTAAAGATATTTTATCAAATCTCGCCATCTGTCTCTGTTCTGTGCAAGCAGTTCTATCTCATTGAGGGAGCCGATTCCTGCTGCTCTTGCCTCTCTCATCAATGTTCTTCTCAGTGTCTCCCTGGGTCTTCCTCTTTTTCTTTTACCTGTTGTTTCCCATATGAGGGCTTGCTTTGCTATTCGATTATTATCTCTTCTCATCACATGTCCAACGTATGACCATCGTCTTTTCTTTATTACTGAAGATATTAGTGGTTGATTGGCGATTTCTCTCATTTCCTCGTTTGTTTTGAATTCGTTCCATTCTATACCAAGTATTTTCCTTAGACATTTATTTTCGAATGCGTTCAACTTTGTTTCTATATCTCTTGTTGTTTTCCAGCTTTCACACGCATACGTAAGGTTGATAGTACATTTGATTTGAATAGCCTAAGTTTTGTGTTTGTGCTAATGAGTTTTGATTTCCACAACTTTTCAAGGCTTCTGAAAGACATTGCTGCTTTAGCCAGTCTGATTCTAATTTCTTTGCTCGTATCCCCTTCTCGATCAATGTGACTTCCAACAATTTTACATACAGCTATTAAATCTTTGATATGTCCGGTAGCACCTTAATGATCTCAAATAGTATCTATATATCTGTTGTCCTTTCTGGCCGAAGCACACAGGACAGAAATTCTAGACTATCTATGTCCAATGATCTTTGCTATTCAGCGTCAGAACTTGCACAGAAAAAAAAAATCGTGTCTCACCACATGTTCCTGTTCTGGGTGAGCTTTTCAACACATATATTATAACTGTGACAATTTGACAAAAAGATCTACCACAACTTATAACTGAATTCAGACCTTTTTAGTCAGAAGTGAGTACACTAACTACTCAATCACTGTAGAGACATATAATTCCCCTGTCTATACAAAAAGTTGATGACCTCTAAACAAAATATTCTTGAGACTGACCATCCAATATAATAACTTCATAGTAAAGGTCAGTTAAGGAGATTCAAATGAAATAGTAAATGGAAGTATTCCAACTATAGAGAAATAGGGAGGGGGTGTGTTTACATGCGCATAAGTTTAAGGAACCAAAATTACTAGTTCTACTTAAAAAAAAAACCCACAAAACCCAACTATTTTTGTTTAACTGAAATTGTTTAACGACAACAATTATTATTACAAATCTTTAATAATTTCTTGCTTAACAAAGAGCTGCTTTGTTTATTTAACAGATAAACTAACTATATTTATTTAAAAGGCAAATGCACTTTTCTCAATTTTAATCTAACTTTTAACCCCTTTTCATGTCATAAAAATTACAATCTCATAAATCAAGATCCTTAGAAACTAACAGTTTCCCTCCATGTACCTTTTCAATTATTCCTGCTGGCAACCTGTGGTTGCATTATTGCGACTGAAAGAGTTTTTATTAGTTTAAGAAAATTAAATACATGAAATGACTTCATAAAATTTCTGATTGTATCATACTGATGATTGTATTGTATGAGAGTGTTTTTAATGTAATGGTAAGGACACGGTTTTTTGTGTTTGGGTGTTTTGTATGTTCTAATAACGTTAAAAACAAAAAAGAATTTTAGTGGATTGTTTTTGTTCCAAAGATTTGTGCCAAAAAGTTAATACAAATATTATTTCCCCAAATTACAGTTTTCTTTAAGCAGTAAATTGTATAACTATTTTGTAAAAACGCAACATATAAAAGGTATTGTAATCTAAGGTTAAAAAAACTAAGCTGTTAATGTTTATCTTGCTCCTACTGTTTCTCTCGGTTGGAATTCATCTAATCGTTTTCAACTGTAACAATGCATTAATGAGGTTGGTTAAATGTGGTAGCTAATATGGTGGTTAATAATAATGGGTATAGGTTCACACACTGCTACTGTATTGGCCATGCAAACTTTTTGGCACTCTGTACACACCATGACACTGTCCAACAAAACTGTGCATCGTCAGGTTTTTAAAAAAAAAAAAAAAAAAAAAAACCCTCAATCCTTTAAGTATCATTTATGCTACTGAATCCTTTAAGTATCATTTATGCTATTGTCATTAATAAACAAATTATAATACTCATTAAAAAAAAATACTTTTATAATTAAGAATTCACCATCACCAAAAACAAAATTTGAAAAAAAAAATGTAATCTAACAAATATAGAGAATAAATAGTAAAGCTTTATTTCAATATATTTGTTTCTTTTATTTATTAAAGAGAAATGTATGGAACAAATTTTGAACTTTTTTGGGGTCTAAGCTGACGTGACACAGGCATGCCTAACAATGCCAACTTACATACCTAATGTGAAACAAAACTACATCCATTATCCTTCATCTCCCCTCTAAGTAGGATTCTGATTCGTCTACATAATAAACAGAAAAAAATGTATTAACAGATAAGAACAAACTGATGACTATGAAGATCACAAGAATGATAAAAAAAAGATTGACTCTTAGCTATATGAATTACAACATGAACATGATCAGATTATAGATAAACTTGATAAACTGCCTAAAGATAGGTGGCAACAGCATTGACTTGTATTCCAACAGAAATCCACACGCCAGGATAGAACATTAAATGTGTTGGAGAATAAATAAAGTAGACACACAAATGACACAGACTCTTGCTTTTGACAATGTAAATCAGATATTTGTTTAATAAAAGACACACAAAAGACACTATGACTCTTGGTTTTGACAATATAAATTACACATTTGTTTAATAAAATGAAATATGAAAATTTTTAATTAATTTTAAAATAGTATAAAATATGTGTGTATATACTGAATATATGATGAATGCGTTATGGAATTAAACTGAATAATTACTTTGAATTTATACATATGTGGTAGATTGCAAGTTGTGCCATAAATTTATTTGAAATTTATTTTGTGCAGCTATTGTCAGTATTGAGAAATGAAATCAAACAAATGTAAAATGAAACAACAAAACTGGGGGAAAAGCTGAGACTACAAGGAAACATTTATTATCAATTACAAAAGGTGAAATTATGGAAAAAAAAAGACAACAACAAATAATAATGTTATAAAATGGGGAAATAAGTAACAAAAAACTAGCAAGAAAAGAATGATACAAGAATAGCTAATAAAGACAAATAAGAACACATAACAATATACATAACAAACACTGAACATATGATTGTGAAAAATATTTTCAAATTAAAAATGAACCAGTAATAAACACAAAAAAAAAAAAAAAACAAGTATAACCACACAGAAAACAAGAAGTAATAACAATTACAATAAAAGAAATTTGAAATTGAAGAATATATGAGGCAATTATGCTAAATTGAACTAAAATTGTGTATACAAGATCAAAATAATAATAACAAAAGAAAAGAATATATTTCACAAATTAAAATGTGAACTTGACAGATATAAAATGCAGAACAGAAAACCGATTAATTATTTTTAAAAAGATATAAATGTATGGTTAATGCAGAGATGATAGTTATTTCCCTTTCAATTCAACCAAAGGATAATACAAGGATTACAAAGTCTAGTAGTTTATTATTAAAAAATATTTATGGAAAGGTAAATTATTCATAAAATACTTCAAACTCAGAGTAAAATTGCACAGGAAAAATTAATCACAGGTGAAAGCCAGTTTCTTTAGTTTTCCCAATGCATTCAAGTCAAATGACAAACATAACTTCATTAACAGAATTTTTGACTATAAAAACGCATGTGCCTGACCAACAATTTGAAAGATGGCGATATTTATTGAAATTTAGCTCAAGATTTTATTTTAATGCATTACACATGACTGATGTCTTCTGCTGTAGCAGCTTGAAGAAGCTATTGATGTCATTTTAGGAGATGAAGATTAAGCTTGGCTCCTACAGGTATATGAAATTGTTATCAATAACTCTTGAGTTGAACAGCAACAAATAAGTAACTGGGCAGATCTAGATACATGTACATTCTGAATTTTTTGGGTCAAACATGTTATTCACCCCACCCTATTCCCACAAAACAGTGATCATCTACATCTGCCAGTAGATTTAAGCATTTTAACATTTTCTATTTGCAACAAATCTACAGAATGTATCCTTTTTATTTATAGGTCTCTATTGCATTAATTCACATTTTATTGATATACATCTACTGCAATAATGGCTAAAAATTGCTCATTAATTATGTAAAATATAATTTTTATCCAATTTAAGATCAAATTCTATAAGTTTGAGAAATATTTCTTTAAACCATCTTCTAACTAACAGAAATGTACACATCAGGTACAATTATTCTCCCAATATTAAAAATAAATAAATCAGCATTTTGTTCAAAACTTGGGAGCTATGCTCTTGACTAAATGTCAAAAACACCAGATTTCGAAACCATTTATATTATTTATAACATTCTGGAGTTTTATGAAAGAGGCTAGAAAAATTGGAAAACTGGTTCACACTGTGAAAAAGTTAAAGGCAGAAATGGGAAACTGTATTTAAAAACAATAATAAAATTTTCAAAAGCGGCCATTTCACTGATCTAGGAGCCTGGTATAGGAAAACTGTCAATCTCACCCTGCGGCATAGGGTAGCCGACCATCCCTTGGCCTTGACCATTGAACTGCTGCTGTTGTGCAGGCTGCACCTGTATACCTGCATACTGATTCATGGGAACGCTCATGCTCCTGTCAAAATTGACCGATTTAATTGATGAGAAGTGGAAAGATGAAGGACATTTCTAGACAACAAAAACAAATGAGAAAATTAAAATAGAAAAGTGAGACAAAGAAAATGTGCGCAGAACATTGGCTGAGTCTGAAAATTTGTATGATAATAATCTAACAGAAAAATAAAATGGAATAACAGATAGACGTTTAATAAGTAAAGTGCATCTCACAAGCAAATAATGCATCTCGGGAACATAAATATGTAAAAGACAAAGCATACAGAAACACATAAAAGCCAATGAGTGTTAGAATGCATATAAAAACAAGCAATAGAACATATAAAAGACTACATGTACTAGGATACATAAAAGACAAGTATAAGAATAAGAAAAGAAAACCAGATGTGATGAGAATTGATAACAATCAATGTTACAGATGATGATGGTTAGAAAATATAAAAATAAAAAAAATAAAAGTTTTTTATTTCCTTTTAAACTGTAAAAGTATTGAATTCTCAGTGCCTCACATTGTGTTTACTAAGTTTAACCATTTAAACTAACATTACATGAAATCAAATACGGGAGAATAATTCAAGACGGTTCTCAATAAATTGGTTCTTAATAAATTAATTATAAGATGAACATTGTGGAGAAAATATGAATACATTCTATATATATATATAAAAATAAAGACTATTATTACAAATGCATAAGCATAAAAATGACATCCAATAGCTTGATTTAACAAATTTGTTGATTATTTTGACAGAGATTAAAAAGTCAAGAAAAACTCAAGTCTTTCACAGAACAATGTGGGCAAAACAATTATGTTAAGCTAAATCTCATACTTTAGCTACCCAAAGATCTTTTTGATAAGTCATACCTCATATGTCATCTTGTCCTTAAGTATTTTGTTAAGCCATACCTCATATGTTATCCTATCCAAAAGCTATTTATTTTTTTTTGTTAAGCCATACCTTATAGTTTTATCTTATCCAAAAGCCATTATTTTGTGTGTGTTAAGCCATACCTCATATACTATCTTACCCATAAGTATTTTTGTCAAAATATACCTCACATCTTACCTATTAGCATTTTTGAACTATTTAACTCTCTAGCTTACCCGTAAGCCTGGTAGCTGGAATAAGCTGGCCACTGTGCAGGGGCTGTGGGAATGTAGGGAGCAGCTTGAGCTGGCACTGTGCCTTGGTACGTGGGTGCAGTGGCAGCATACGGGGCCCCCTGATAATAGCCCATACTGTAGAATTGACCATACGGGGATGCAGCTGGTGTTGCTGCTATGGGCTGCTGCTGCTGTGACTGCACCATTACAATTGGTGGCTGCAAACAAGGAGATAACAAAGTAACAAATATCAGATACTGTTACAAAAATTTCTAACTTGACTATTTATCTCCACCATCTTTTCCTTTCCTCAAAGAAAAATCTTTCTCTTCCTTTCCTCATTTGCCTTTCAGCGTTGAGGGGAGATATAACTTGGGGTCTTTTGCTCTTCTGGTGGCCTCCCCTGCTGGTATATTTCCTATGTTTCTAATATTCCATATCATCCATGCAGTCCCAGAGACTTGTGTTCTCGCTTAAAAGCTCACTGTGTTGTGTTTTGGCATTTCTTTCTTATCACGCGGTCAAGCCACTTATCTGTTGTTGCTTCAAGTATTCTATGGCAGGAATTATTCCTAGGTTTTTTCTCAGCTCTTTATTTCATCTTATCTCTCATGCTGTTTCCTGTTATTCATCTAATAAATCTCATTTCAGTAGTGGTTATTTTTCTTATTGTTTTTGAGTCTAGGATCCAAGTCTGGCATTGGTAGCAAGACTTTGGAATGAAGATTGTATTGATGAGTGCCCGTTTTGCTTCTGGCATTATTTACTTGTTTGACAGAAGTGATGATAGTTGTTAGATGATCTGACAAACTTTGTTGCATCTTGATTCTATTTCTGCTGGTTGTGAATTGTTATGTCACTAGACTTCCTAGATATTAAAATTTCTCTACTTGTTTTAAAAGTCTGTGGTCTATGGTTATGTTGATGCTCTATTTCTATTTTTTTTTTTTAAATGACCTTCATTATCTTCTGTCTTCTTGATATTGATTTTAAAGTTGTATTGAGTAACTCTAATTAAGTGTTTTTGTAGGTTTTCTATTTAAAAAAAAACAAAAAAACAGTATAATGACAAAATACTGTTTATTTAGTATATTATTAATACACTGACATTTTTAAAAATCACATACAGGAGGGGGGGGGGGGGGGGCTGGGTAGCCTAGAAGTGAAGCAACTGTCTCTAGACAAAAAATGTTAAAAATTGATGTGTCAGACATGAAAGCACAGATGTTGCAGTAAACAAGCAACATAACACAACCCACACCCACTTGGCACCTATAAAGGCAGATGGTGAAAATGGAGCAGTCAGGTGACCACTGAAGAGTAAGAGGAAATTACATATATGAGAGTGAAGCAGTGGTACTAGAGTGGCTAGTGCACTCACTATAGATCAGAAGGGTACAGATTCAATTCCCAGACAGATACTACATTTTTGGGAGGGGATGGAGGGACAGACTATGCTGTTCACCCAGCCTTTGAAAATTGGTAGCAGGGATTTTTTCTGGAAAAGCAGGGAAACCCATCATGACACAACCACATTACGTATAAAATGTGCATCTGGTCACTGAAAATTATGGGCAACACCATGTTCTTCAAAAGCTTGTGGAGTGCTGTAACCGATTCAATTTGTTCTCAAACTTGACTCTATCAGTGTGCTGTAACTGCCGTAATTTGTTTTCAAACTTGACTCTAGCAGTGTGCTGTAACTGCCTTAATTTGTTTTCAAACTTGACTAAGCAGTGTGCTGTAACTGATTCAATTTGTTCTCAAACTTGACTCTAGCAGTGTGCTGTAACTGCCGTAATTTGTTTTCAAACTTGACTCTAGCAGTGTGCTGTAACTGCCTTAATTTGTTTTCAAACTTGACTAAGCAGTGTGCTGTAATTGATTCAATTTGGTCTCAAACTTGACTCTAGCAGTGTGCTGTAACTGCCTTAATTTGTTCTCAAACTTGACTATAGCAGTGTGCTGTAACTGCCTTAATTTGTTCTCAAACTTGACTCTAGCAGTGTGCTGTAACTGATTAAATTTGTTCTCAAACTTGACTACAGCAGTGTGCTGTAACTGCCTTAATTTGTTCTTAAACTTGACTAAGCAGTGTGCTGTAACTGCCTCAATGTACTGTCTCATACTTGACTCTAGTTGCTTATGAACTTGGTATAATGAAGACAAAAGGTCAGCTTCTAGGTTCACCTAGCCTTAAATGAGTCCTGGATTTGTTTTGGAAAAGGAATACAACACTGGTGTAATGCTCACAACATAATTCAAAATATGCTGATGTTTATAAAAAGTGAGCACTATCACCATATTCTTTATATCCCAAGGACATATTGAGGTGGTTCTTCTTAATTTTTTTTTTCATACTAGACTCTAAAGCAACAACACAGTCAACAACTTGTATGTAGACTTACACTGTTGGATGTGGACTGCTGGCTGGATGGATTAGATTCATTGGACTCTTTTCCCCAAGAACATTTCACAGGCTGGTCGTTAATTATGCTGCCATGTACAGCACAGATAGCTTGTGTGGCAGCTTCTTTGGAGCCAAACCTGTTGAAGAACCAAATGCTTACATTAATGATAGTTTAGCAGAAATGTAGTTTGTGTCAGCTGTAAAGGCAAGCACAGACTTGCAGAGAAGAACAACATGATATTCAATATAGCTGGGAGATTACAGAAAGACACAACGATAGATAGATCAGGCATTATTGATTGAAAGAATCTATCTCATTGCGATCAGATAAATCAGTAGGTGCATGTTATAAAGAGAAGAAATGGCTAGGTGTTTCCAAGATGTGGTTGATGAATTGTTAGTGCAGTCACTACTGACCATGTTGTTCCAGGTTCCTTTATCTAGATGTAATAATTTTTTTTTTTTTTTAAGATCCACACGTCTTCAGAATTCCAACCTAAAAAATCCAACCTTTTTAAATTATGTTTCAATAAAGTCTTAATTTTTCCTTAAGCATTTCATCTAAGGAACTCTCAGAAAGCATGCTGATAATTTAACCATAGGTGAACCTAACAGGCAGCAATATGGGAAGAATAAAAAAACAAAAGGTTAAAGGACAAAACAGACAAGAGCATAAATTTCACAGACTCTTCAAGAGAAATGGTTAAGAGTAGCAGTTTGACCTTTTTAACTGACATATCAAAGGTTCAAATGTTTGAAAGGAAATATGGCTGGCAGATGTGTAAATAAATATTTAAAACAGAGTGATCAAAATCATTAAAATATGAACTGTAAAATAAACAATGCATGGAAAAGAGAAACATTTAATTGAATGATAATTAAACTGTAAAATAAACAATGCATGGAAAAGAGAGACATTTAATTGAATGATAATTACACTGCTTCTCAATAACATTATAATTAAACTGTAAAATTATTATCTAGCTATGATATTACCCTCACTCTATGAGATCACCATTAATCTATGAGATCACCATAAATCTGTCAAAGGTTGTGTGTTGTGTAGCAGCTCACATCAAAGAGACCAACAATTTGTGATTTTCATTCCCTCAAAGATTCAACTTAGCTACAATTCACTTTTGGGTTGAGGGCTCGATTTGTCTTACCCATAATCCACTTGACCAGAATGAAAAGTATGGAAAAAAACAAGTTTTAGTCAACCATGCTTTATGACCCTGATGTCAGAAGTTAGGTAAGAGTTCAAAATGTTGTGCTGTGAATCTCAAGATTGCAATGAAGTAAACAGTTAAAATAACAAAACCAAAAAAAAAAAAAAAAAAAAATTATATCAGAACGCAATGTTTCCTTGAGGAAATTAAATCAACAGTAAAACTATATAATTTTATACAGTAAAACTATACAATTACCGTATGAATGCATAGCCTTTGTCCTTGAATACGCGCACTTCTTGGATAGTGCCATATTGTGAAAATGTCTTCCTCATTAGTTCATCTGTTGTTAAAACAAAATCAAGACATACATTCAGCTAGAAACAATATTTTCTTTCCTTTCTCTATGTCTGCTCGATGACAACATTTCATCATCTGCCATTAAAAGGACCTAAAAATAAACCATCACAAGAATTTCAATGTTGTGGACTACGAAAGCAAAAGACCAAAGGCAACTTGACAAGGAACAGAGAAAGGAGAGCTGTATGGCGGTGGCAAGAGTCAGTGCATTTTGTATAGGATAGTCACAGGCCAAAGAAATAAAAGATCGTATTGTTGTCCTGATAAAATGCTGGAAGGCATGTTGAGCACTGACTGTTATGCTAGTCTTTAATCAATGACAAGAAGAATAAGGAGATTGGTTAAACACACTCATCATCACCATGTGCCAAACTGGTAGGCGTAGGCGATCATATCCTTCCACAATCTTCTATCCACAGTACATCCGTATCAATTCTGTTATTAACAGTTCTCCATGCCATGACACTAAACTATCTAGTATCTTCTCTCTTTGTCGTCCATGATCTCTCTTCCCTGCATTTTGTCAGTTGTAATAAAGTATTCCAACTTTCCTCTACTCATGATGTGCCCAACAAATGTTGATTGTTTCCTTCTGATGTTTTTAGGAGCTTCCTTTTTATGTTCACCTCTTTGCAAGTTTCCTCATTGGAGGAGTCTTTTTAGCTGTCCAGGAAACTTTCAATATTCTTCTGAGAAATCCCATCTCTGTGGCCTCTAATTGTCTTTTCATTTGTTTGTCTACTGCCCATGATACGCTTCCATTGGTCAGAATTGGCTGTAGTTTATTCTTTGTCTCTGATATTAAGACTGTGTCATCCGCATATCACAAATTGTTTATGTTGTGACCAAAGACTTCAATTCCTTTTTTGTCTACTAGTGATCTCATAATATTTTTGCTGTAAAGTGAAAACAAATCTGGCAACAGAACACAGCCTTGTCTGACTACTTGTTTTATTTATGTATATTGGAACTGTCCTGTTTGGTTGCTAATTCGTATGGCTGCTTGTTGCCAAAACATGTTTTTTTATGATTCTCAGATCCTTACCATCAATGTTTAATTTCTCCAGCATATTGATTATTTCCACATGCTTTACTTTGTCAAATGCTTTTTTGTAGCCTATAGAGCATATATAGATTTTTATTTACCCTCTATAGCTCGTTCTATCAATGTTTATTAGAATGTATACTGCATTTTGGGAACCTTTCCTTCCACCTATCCACATTGTTCCTCACTTATATCTGGTTTTATTTTGTTCCTTACACTTCTCATGATGAATCGTAGTAATATTTTTAAACACACTAGTCTGATTTATTTCACATACTTTACATTACACAAACTTTACATACAAATGTAACTATGTAAAGATCTAAAAGATACATACAGCTTTAACCATGTGAAATGTAGAAGATACATACAGCTATAACCATGTGAAACTTAGAAGATACATACAGCTTTAACCATGTCAAGTGTAGAAGATACATACAGCTTTAACCGTGTCAAGTGTAGAAGATACATACAGCTTTAACCGTGTCAAGTGTAGTAGATACATACAGCTTCAACCATGTGAAATGTAGAAGATACAGCTTAAACCATGTAAAATGTAAAAGATACGTACAGCTTTAACCATGTAAAATGTAGCAGATGCATACAGCTTTAACTACATGATACATATAACAGGAAATATTTAAATACATAAAAAAATAGAGATGTAAACATTTAAAAACATCTAGAAGAAACAAAAAAAACACAACAATTTGATCCACCTCTCAACAAATCAGACATCTCAGTCTTTCCTGTACCCAAACTCAGCTAACAAAAAAAAAGAAAAAGTCTGATATAAAAACTCCAAACAGTTAAGTACCAGCATCATTTAATACCTACTCCACGTATAGAGCTTACACCCCTCCCTTTTCTGCCCCACCATTATAGCCAAATAATCAAATCAAGCAAAGTCCCTAAAGGAAGGACTTCATTGATTTTTCTGGTTTCTTTAACTTTTTCCCTGAACTCTGAATTATAAATGACTTCCTTCCACTAAAATTTAGCTAAAAAATTTTATTCCAAGAGAGATCACTCACTGAATCAAATTAGTAAAATTTATTTTTCTTCCCCGGTCCCGTGTAAAATTATTTTCAATGTGCTAATCATAACCACCATTTGAAGGCAGGACTCAATGCTTTCTTTAAAGTCATAAATTATTACTCTGTTGATGAATTTACACAGCTGGAATAAACACTCAACATAATTCCACTTAAAATGTTCAGTCCACGTGGGATAATTCACAGGGAAAAATAAAAATCAGGAAAATTAATTTTTCTCCCCATGTGAACTGGAAGTTATTTTTAATGTGCTAATCATAGCCATTGTTTTATTGATGAACTCTGCCAATCAACGCTTCAATAACAGACAAGAATTGTTAACATAGAGAAAAATCTCTGCAGGTGAGATGAGGAGAAAGTGAAAATATTAAAGGCTGCCACCTTAAGTACAGGAATTCAAATGCAACAGAGAAAGTGCTCTCCTCAGACAACTAATCCTGTTAATTTGAGAACTCTATTTTTTGGTTGGTCTCAAGAGAACTAATGGCTTTGGCCATGTTGGATAGAAAAGATTGGATCATTTTGCTACAAAATAATTTTCAAATAATATGAATCAATAACAGGGAGAAATGAATGATTTATGTATGTCCAGTGAAAGAAAGACAAAATGAGATATTACCAAATCAGAATGTAGATATTTTTAAAATTTGAAAACTGTTTTTTTTTTTGTTTTTTGTTGGGGGGAGGGGGGGGGGGGGGGGGGGTGTGTTTGTGTGTTAAATTCACAAACATGATATGTTAATCACTTATTTAATAATCATATAATCAGACATCTCACTCTTCTCAGTAGCACCCAAACTCTGCTGCAGTAATAATAATTCTGATATTAAAACCTCAAACACTTAAGTACTAGCATTGTCATTACCTACTCTACATAGAGCTTACAAAATTTACACTTTGTCTTTATTGAAATAATATTCTTGCTTTTTCTTATAGAAAAAACAATATACCGTATTCCTGTTTTTCTTTTTTCCCCAACAAAAAAATATATGCATATTATTAATGATTTATTTTGACAACTTGGAAAAATTGAATGAAAAAGAGATAAACGTGAAAGACAGATAAATCATACCCATAAAAAAATAGTTTGGTTGGAAGTTAACAGAACTGATAAACAACTGTACATATAGAAAGTTGTGGAATGACATGATCATCTATACCAGCAAACATTGTATTAATGTCCATAAAAGCGGATTCCTCAGGCTTGACCAAGACTGGCTTCTTCCAGTTTTCAAACATGAAGAATCTGCTTTGAATGACCAAGTTTGATTACTGAACTGTAGATGTGGTTTGGGGCACCAGACAGAAGAATTCTACAATCAAGGCATCAGGAAAGTGAAGAGGTGAAGGAAGAAATCAAGTTCACACAAATTTTTAGTTATATACCTTGACCTGGTCTTACTAAAATGCAAAACTATTTGATGAACCCTCTTATACATGCACACTGACCACAGCTTATTATGGAACTATTAGGATAACTTGTGTGTATTGACAATTGTTTAATCATAAATATAACAGAATGTTGCTATTAATAATGTCTGCATTGTGAAGCAACCTGCAAGGCTACTTTAGTAAGGTGGACAAATCAGAAAAATCACACACTAATAAATGAATTAAAAACAAATAATGTTTTTATAATAATTGACCCAAAAAAATACTTAAAACTGTATGTTACTTGATTCTTGATCCTTCCAGAACTGCAACATGTCACATGGGGCTCATAGCGTTTTTTGCACATCAATATTCTGGGTAAGATGTTTGATCTAATCTGATTAGTCTATGCCTGCCAACTTTGCTTCTCTTATAAGTGCTCTCTTCAGTGTCTCTCTATGTCATCCTAATTTCCTGTATCCTGATGTTTCCCACTGCAGAGCCTGTTTTGAAATTCTCTTGTTGTCTTTTGAACACATGCCTGACATATTTACATCTTCCCTTTCTAAATGTGGATGTGATCGTTGCTTGTATGACTATTTCTCTTATCTCTATATTAGTCTTAACTTCATTCCATTGTCCACAGAGTATTTTTCTTAGGCATTTGTCTTCAAAGTATGTTACTCTAGTACAGAATAAACTATTACTTTGTAAAGCTGTAACATACACATTTTATATGTTTCATTTTCTTTTACTCCAGCTTTACTGTGGTTGTACATAATATGATTCATATATTAATTATAATAATCTATTTTATATAATGATTATGTATCTGCATTAAACATTTATCTTTCTCCATTATTTAACAAAGGACTCCTTATACCATCATTTTAATATTTCTTTTACAAACATAGAAGATTTTTTTGTTCCATCAAAATTATGTTTCCCTTCTAATTTCTTTCAAAACAAGTTCCCCTTTTCCTTAGTTCACTTCCTCTCTACTGGACACATATCAATATTTAAGAACCTTGCCTTTGTTGCTAGAAAGCAAAAAAAAAAAAAAAAAAAGAAGAATGAAGACATGAGATATTTTATTATTCTTTTCATCATTATAAAGTACCATGTTTGCTGGCATAGGTGATCAAATTAAACAAATAATAAAATACAACAAATAAAAAAAAACATCACTGGAGGATATAGAAATGTGGTTTTACAGAAGAATGTTGAGAATACCATGGACAGCTAAGAAGAGTAATGAAAGTGTTCTGAAAGAGGCTAAAGCAAAGAGAGAGAGCTAATTTCCAATATTAGGAAGAAACAATCACCATTATTTTGGCCAATGAGAAGGGAGCAGCTGGAATATATTGTGACAACTGGAAAAGTTGAGGGGTGAAGAGATAGAGGGAAGCAAAGAGAAAAGACACCAGACAGCTTAAGAGAATGGCTGGGCAGAAGGTCAATAACAAAATTGATAAATAACTGTCAAGATCGAAAGTTGTTGAGATACATGATCACCTACATCAACAAGCATGGTACTTGATAATGAAGAGAAAGGAAAGGAAAAAAATAAGATTCTGAGTGAAGGAAACAATGTACCAGAGCTCCTTCTAACTCACAATAATCTACACCCATCATCATGCATTTTCATTACCGTATGATTAAAATTACTGGGCACCTATGAGACTGCACTAAATGCAACGAGGTCAGCTCTGATAACCAATCAACAAATTTCACTTTACCTGTCAAACCAGCAGTGACACCTCCACAATAAACAGTGCAGTTGGTGGAACTGGATTGGTGGAAAACTTCATCATAGACAAGTGGTTTAGCATCTAATTCAGGATAAAGAAATCAGGTTAAATTAGTACTTACTAAAACAAAATTATTAATACAAAAGAAACTAACAAAAAACTCAACATATATTTTTGCATTTTGCTTAATAAAATATTAAAGATTTAACGTTGATGAATCTAAACAGAATTGTAAAATATTCACTAAATTTTTTTAAAATTTAGGTAACAAAAATGTTCCCCTTTTTATACCTAATAAATAACAAAAGTAAAGTAAAAAAGTAAAGTACCCCAGTCACGCCAAGTGGCGTATAGGTAATATGGTGTTAGTGACCATACATTTTACAGATCTTCGGCACATGATTTTTGGGGTAATGTGGTCATTATTACGGCCGTGCTGCTTTACTTTCCCAGAAAAAATCCGGTACCCATTAAAGGCTGGGTGAACCCGGAAGCAGTCAGTTGGGATCGAACCCTACCTCTAATAAATAACAAAGGTAGTCATTAATTACTGGAAATATGCAGTGACAGAGACATGTAACAACAAAGGAAAATCACTAATTCAGACAGTTTGAGCAATGCATGAACGACAAATGATATAACCACGACACCTTTTCGGTACCAGTGAAAGAGAGAAAAGAAGAAAAAAAAGAAGTCATTAATTACTATTTTTGATCCAAGCAGGAAGCAGTAATTTGCTGAATTATGCCAGCAATTTATGTGCATTATTTTCTTTCTTTAAATAAACAAAATATTTCTGAACATATGCTGCAACTCTAAACATGGTGTTTAATGCACCATGCAGTGGTTCCTATACTTTGGTCATCTGACAAACATAATTGTTGACTCATAAAAGAACAATGGATAAATAAATAAATAAGTGCATCACTAAAATAACTAGCATACAATTTACATTGTCTGCCCTTGGTTTCACTAGCAGATCATCATGAGTTGTACATGAACTTTCAACAATTTGCTCTTTTGTGCACTAGCTTCTAAGATTTTTAAAAATTTCTATATATCCAGTTTTGAATTACATGATCCAACCAACTTCTCTTTTGTCTACCACTGCATCTTCTGCCTTGAAAGATGCTCTTGACCAAACTGTTAAGTCAAGTGACATGCCTGTTTCAACAACTGAACTATTTTCCTTACAAATTCTCTTTTCTTGGACTCTTTATGTCATTGGTGATGCCTTAGTCTCTGTAAGAGATGCCTTGAATCTTATGTCAACACCTAATTTCCTTAGCATGTTTTCTTCTAATTCTGCATTTAGGATTAATTGCTTTTACAGTTTATATTGGATTTCCAATTATTCAAATACAGCTAATCCATCTAATGTTTCACAAATATTGTGAGAAATTTCTCTAGTCCTGTTGCTATTTTTTTTCAATAAATCAAATTTGTAAGCAAATTTACTGTGGCCTACAAGATGAAGTAAAACAAACATTCAGTGTAGGCCTGGTTGATCAAAATGTGGAGACACCTCATTTAGATAAATTAAGGCTGAAATAACGTTGTTTGGACAAATTAAGGCTTACCTAATATGATAAACATGTGAGGACTTAACAATTTTATCCCTATTGGTCTATAAATATGACTTTTCAATCAGTGTATTATGAAACTGTGTTTGACTTTGTTAGATTTCAATTTGGGGTCAGTCTTTCTAACATTTTAACTTATTTGAGTTGAATTAAGGTATACAAGATTTTAACAGATTTCTCAGGCATTTCAATCTCATTTGATCTTGTAATCCCACTCAGAAATCTTTAACAATAGGTATATATATATTATAGACTTGACATATTATTTTTATCTGATTTATTTTAATTCTTACTCCATTTATATGAAGACTGAAAATTACTGTGGATTTTTTATCAGTTGTTTTACAAGTGATCTACCTCTCATAGTTTTTCTTTAACCAAGTGTGACAAGAAAGCGAAAAGTTGAAAATCCCTGGTCTTACCAAATTAGATCAGAAGGCATTATGGTGCAGTAATTGATTAGTTAATTATTAGATTCAAAGTTTTCAAAGCAAGGAGTACTTCCAGGCAAAACAAAAACTACCTTCTACTTACTTTCTTTGACTACAGGAGCAGGGGGCTTTCTTGTGGCCCAATTAGTTCTTATTGGTCGTGTGCCTAGCCACTGATTGTTCATGTTGTTGATAGCAGCCTCAGCATCCTGGCAACATAAAAAAAAAAGTGCAATTAACACTTGACATTTATGTCACAAAAGCAATAAATGTACATTCGGTTGGAACACTGTAATGTTAATTATTGGACTTCACATTTATTTTATTTTATTTTTTTCATGAAAAAATTCATTTTCAATGTAAACTTTCATAAATAGCGATAACTCAGGGCAATTTCAGCCAAGTGAACCCTGTTGAAAGGTATAGTGGAAAAAAGTGAACATGTAGAGTTATTTTAGGCAGAACCAAGAATTAATTAACTAATGAAATGAAGACTGAACATTAAAATTAATTATGTATCAAGAACAAGCCAAGCATAAAGCAGGGACAGGCATTTCCATTTCACATTAATATTCTCTCTCATTTGACACTGATAGTCAAGAGAGAGAGAGAGAAATAATAATGTGAGATTGAAATGCCTGTCCCTGCTTTGTGCTTGACTTGTTCACATTATTATTCTCTCACTCTCTCTTTATACATATTATATAAATATGTAAATATACACACACATACAGACACACACAGTGTACTGTGGGAATATTATTAATCTCACATACACAAAACATATGGTAGTTTAGTCCTATAACCTATTGGTAAGAGCACTGCCTTGGTATATCTGACTTAAACCCCTACCTGCCTGATGCTTTTTACTTGACCTGACTAAAGAAAAACTGAATGCCTGGCTTGCTCAGTCAGAGGAGGTAATGATGTACTGGCTAAATGCTGTGCTCTTGTACAGCAAAATTTAATACTTAACTTCCCTATGACATTATATGATTAAGGAAGATCCATTGTTTTTTTAAACTACATTACTTTATTGTTGACTTTATCAAGTTTTACTTGTATGATAGGCTCATAGGTTCTTAATCTTTTTCAGATGGTAGAGGGTATACAGTCCCACATAACGTAACAATCATATACCTCACCTGTTTATGTACAAACGACACAAAGCCGTATCCTCTGGATTTCATCGTGGCAGGATCACGAATAATTTTACAGTCTCTGGGAATGACACACAAATGTTTATTTTATAATTTTCTCAAGTGCACATTTAAGTTATGGGTATGTATAGAAGTGTCAAAGTCTATATGAATGAATACAGAAAAACATTAAAATTCCCTCAAAACATACTGACTTTATTTAAAAGCACACACTCATGTCCCACGCAGCGTCAGTCTACACAATTACATTGTTCCCATTACCAGATAAATGTTATCAAATTACAATTTTATTCATTCTCAAAGAAGTTCCTGTGTTTATTCAAAAGTTTTACCATTCCCAAATACTTTCAGTTTTCACAGAGAATGTAGTGCACACATAAATGTAACAAAGTAAGATAAGTGGATAAGAATATTGCTAAATATCTTGAAATTTGTTGGAATAATAAAAATACATTAAAATACTCTCTTTCTTTCCCTCATGTTGTTTCTATAATGGAAAGTTCCCTATTTTTCTGGTGCTCCAGCATCAATTTTGGAAGCCGCAATAGCTCAGTGGTTAGTGAACTGGACTACAAAGGACAAGGGGTAGGGTTCGATCCCAACCGACGGCTTCTGGGTTCACCCAGCCTTAAATGGGTACCGGATTTTTTTTGGGAAAGTAAAGCAGCACGGGCGTAATACCGACCACATTACTCCAAAAATCATGTGCTGAAGGTCAGTAAAATATAGGGTTACTAACACCATATTTCCCTATGCGCCACTTGGCGTGACGGGGGTATTTTACTTTTTTTACTTCAGCATCAATTTTAACCTTATCCTAATATAGCTGATTAGTGATGATGTTTAGAGAGATGTATTTAGTGCCAATTTGGAACTTTTGTAGATTTTGCAGATTTTCTTGATGTCAGCTTTAATCAGCAACAATTTGACTTTGGTTTCACCAGTTCACATGTCAGCTGGCTTGTTTTATCCGGACTTTGCAAGTTCTCCCTAGTTATGTTCTTGCCTGGCATTTTCTTGCCTCATTGTCTTATACCTTTGTAGAATGAATTTCCTAGTTATTTTCCATCTGCCATAAAGTGACAGAAGGAAGCCGTGATAGCTCAGTGGTTAGTGAACTGGACTACAAAGGACATGAGGTAGGGTTCGATCCTGACCGACCGCTTCCGGTTCACCCTGCCTTTAATGGGTACCGGATTTTTTTCTGGGAAAGTAAAGCGGCATGGGCGTAATGCAGACCACATTACCCCAAAAATCATGTGTCGAAGGTATGTAAAATTTATGGTCACTAACACCATATTCCCTATACGCCACTTGGCGTGACGGGGGTACTTTACTTTTTTTTTTTATAAAGTGACAGACTCAGTTCTAATCTATGCCATGTTCAAACATCTGTATCTATATATATATATGTATTTATATCTGTGTAGCAGGGAAGGACTGTTCATTTCATTCTCTTTTACAGATATCATTCTTCTTAACTTCTTAATGCACTGAACTCTGGACAAGTAAGGTCTCACTAGGACCTGCCAGCCTCTTCCATTTCATTCTCTTTTACATATATCATTCTTCTTATTCTTAATACACTGAACTCTGGACAAGTAAGGTCTCACCAGGACCTGCCAGCCTCTTTCATTTCATCATGTATGGTTCGTCACCATGTTCCTAATGGTCTGCCTCTTCTTTTCTTGGGGTGGATCAAGATCTTTGTCGGGACAGGGACTTCCATTTTACCTTCATCTGTCCATCATGGATGGCATTTCTGCCTGAGTCCCCGCTTGTTCCTTCAAAACTTAATTAATAAGTTCTTTTTCATGTGTTTCTGCAGCATTTTATAAATTTTCTGTGTGTGGGTTGCTGGCCCACGGCTGAACCCCCAACCTGGAGGACCAGTATGTCTCTCTTTGTCTGCCTCCTATCCTTTGACCTCTCCAGCTTGGGAGACACAGATATAATAGAGCCTCTACAATAGCAGTTTTTAAGAACCTACAATAACAGGCTATAAATATACCCTTTTACATTTAAACCATAACGCCTAATTTTCAGAAAAGCAGTAACCAATCATAAATATCTAGTGCTATATATGAAAATATATAGGAATAGGTATCACTATTCAGTATTACTATATATATATATATATATATATATTTTTTTTTTTTCATACACACACATATACAAAGACCTGAGAAAGCAGACTTAAACAATTATTTTTTCTTAAGGCAACAAATTCCTCACCCTTTTAATAAAATAAATAGAAATGAAAACAAATAAGTAAACAGCATTACATAAATGTCAACAAGAAATAAAAATAAAAACATGTTCTCTGATCATCCTAGACAAAAAGAAAGATGAAAGATTCGGAGTGTTTATGCTAATTTTGAAACCTTGACACCAAGATTGAAAATAATAAAATATTCTTCAATACAAAATGTAACAATGATGAAAATGAAGAAGTAAATATTGTAGTGTCTACAATGTGTTTAATGCAAAAACAGAAAGTAAATTAATCATACACAAATTTGCAATTTAAGTGGAACAGGGAATACTTAAAAGCAAGGGCACTTGTACACACAAACAAAATTGTAAAAAAACAAAATGGATGTATATTTTACAAACAAAAATAATGAAAGTGAAAACAAAAATGAAAATAAATGAAAAAAAAAAGAAGCTTTGGTAAAGAGCCATGAGAAAACATGTATATGTATTTTTAAAAAAAATAACATAAAAAAGGGGAAAGAAAAGATGTTCTGGTGCAATCTTGGATTTCATATTTCATTATTATGAACATAGTGTGTGTGAACTCATGAATTGTTGTATTTTCAACAAGTGAACATTCAACAAACCATAACCAAAGGGACACTCACAAAGGTAACTAACATTTATAAGACACATACAAATGTAACATCTCTCATGCTGAGTTACAGTTCATTGTCAAATATACTTTCATAGAAATAATCATATTATTTTGATTGTGTGAAACTGATGTATCCACTACTGAATCCTCGTATTAAATGTATACATGTTATCCATGCTGGCTTTATAAGAGTGTCATCCATATTCAATGTTTTTTCATATTATCCATACTGACTTATGCATAATATCCATATTGACTATCAGTATTATGCATACTATCAATTCTGACTGCTATGTATGTTATCTATACTATATGTATATCTTCTTTTCTCTTTTCACTGATACCTAAAGGTGTTGTGGTTATATCATTTGTCATTCTTGAGCTGCTCGAACTGTCTCATATATATATATATATATATATATATATATATATATAATATATATATATATATATATATATATGTTATCCATAATATTTTGCATATTATCCAACTGCTATAAATATTGTCTTTATCTATAAATCATATTCATTGAATTTTGAAGTTG
This sequence comes from Megaustenia siamemsis, assembly GCA_032433765.1. Taxonomy (NCBI): domain Eukaryota; kingdom Metazoa; phylum Mollusca; class Gastropoda; order Stylommatophora; family Ariophantidae; genus Megaustenia; species Megaustenia siamemsis. Next base: position 59,127,886 of record JAVIAB010000051.1, read on the forward strand.
TCATAGAGAGCAAGTCAAAAACAAAAGTTGTAGAGTGTTGGGTCAACATCATCATTAGTATCATTATACTCAGACATTGGTACTCTGGTGACTTTATTAATCATAGAAAGACCAGTAATGTTCAAGAACTATGTACCACCAACAGAAACTGCACAAACGTGTTTCAAAAACTTTACCATAATTGATTAAATAATGGCAGCACTTTTAGTTTTTTAATGCTTACTCAGGTAGCAGTATTCAGCGCTATTTGTGACTTTCAACAATGAAGGGCTCTTTCTATCTATCTATCTATTGACCTTTCGAGCCGTAGCCGGCTCATAGGACATAGACCAAGTCACTCTTTCTCTTATCTAAATTTTTATTTTAGCAGTTTTAAATCCTTCTAAAGATATTTTATCAAATCTCGCCATTTGTCTCTGTTCTGTGCAAGCAACTCTATCTCATTGAGGGAGTCGATTCCTGCTGTTCTTGCCTCTCTGATCAATGTTCTTCTCAGTGTCTCTCTGGGTTGGCCTCTTTTCCTCTTACCTGTTGTTTCCCATATGAGGGCTTGCTTTGTTATTCAGTTATTATCTTTCTTCATCACATGTCCAACATATGACCATCGTCTTTTCTTGATTACTAAAGAGATTAGTGGTTGATTGGCAATTTCTCTAATTTCTTCGTTTGCTTTGAATCCGTTTCATGCTATACAAAGTATTTCCTTAGACATTTATTTTTGAATGCGTTCAACTTTGTTTCTATGTCTCTTGTTGTTTTCCAGCTCTCACATGCATACGTACCGGTAGATAGTATGTAAAGAGCTCTTTAATAATGTAATGTTCATGCAATACACCACTTTCTTCACCTCCATTCACCATGAGGGCACTGATCATTGTACAGAAATTTTCAATCCACTACCTTTAGAGTGAAAGGCATGTGTCATATCTCCATAACTCCCTTGTACATTTCTTTTCAGTATTTTTCCCAGTCCCTCTTTGTCTGTTTCCAATTAGTTTCATTTATTACTTTTCTCAGACTTTCAGTCTCTAGTGAATGTTTAGATAAGATCGACCTTACATTGTTTAGATCCACCTTACAATGTCTAGATAAGATCCACCTTACAATGTTTAGATAAGATCCACCTTACAACGTTTAGATAAGATCCACCTATAACGTTTAGATAAGATCCACCTTACAACGTTTAGATAAGATCCACCTTACAACATTTAGATAAGATCCACCTTACAACGTTTAGATAAGATCCACCTATAACGTTTAGATAAGATCCACCTTACAACGTTTAGATAAGATCCACCTTACAACATTTAGATAAGATCCACCTTACAACGTTTATATAAGATCCACCTATAACAGATTAGATCCACCTTACAACGTTTAGATAAGATCCACCTTACAATGTTTAGATAAGATCCACCTTACAACATTTAGATAAGATCCACCTTACAATGTTCAGAAATTATTTTCTACGATTGATGTATATATCCTTTTAACCCACACCCTGTTAAGAACTTCATAACTGGTATTTTCCTGAATTCTATACGAACTTGCAGCTTTAGATGTTTTAAGTATGTTTATAAATATTTGTATGTTTTCAATGTGTTTATAAGTATTTGTAAGTTTTCATCATCTTTCCTACCCCATTCACCTTTCAGTACTGATGAGAGAGAATAGTTTGCAGTTTTTTACTCTTTGGTTGTCCCACTGTGCTTGTCACATTTGCAAGCATTTCTAGCCATGTCTATCCATCCTTTTTTAGGGGTATCCTCTCAGTTTCTTATTTACGTTGTACTTCTAAGTCATAAATCTGATTTTGTATATTTTTTCTGGACATTTTACCAGTTTCTGATCTCACTGAACAAAATTAATCCAATTCCAGATCTGTTTAGCTCATACGTTTCCAGATGATGTTAGTCAGAATGCCCATCTCCAGTCAATGACATAGGTCTATAAGAGTATTAATTTCTATTTAAAAATGGTCTCTTCTCTTTGTCAAGAATAAAGAAGCAATAAAAAGCTTAGCAAGGCAAAGCAACTTATATCTTTTACTAAGTCATTTTTGTACAGGCCTGGTAGAAATTTCCAGCAAAGAAATAATGCAAAAATAATTGGCTTTGATTTATTACATATTTGGAAAAAAAATGACTTTAAAATTGAAAAGGAAATACCAAAAAGTACAAACAAGATGTGACAAGAAAATGGTAACCATAATATTTCAAGATGATAAAGAAAATGTTAGTATGTATGTGTGTTTCTGATTAATAAAGGAAAGAAAATAATTAAAACCAGACTGAAGTAATAAATTGGAGACTTTATTCCCAGTCTAATCTGGTGAACTTGATTGAAAATGTATATGTTGTTAATTCATTGCTTCTAAGTTGGACATTCTTTCAATGATGTATCAATACTATCATCATCAAGTACTGTGCCTGCTGGCGTAGATGATCATGTCTCTCCACAACTTTCGGTCTCGGCAGTTATTTATCATTTCCGTTGTTGATCTTCTGCCAAGCCATTCTCTTAAGCTGCCTGGTACCTTTCTCTTTGCTTCCCTCAATCTCTTCGTCCCTTAATTTTCCCAGTTGTTACAATATATTTTACCTGTTCACCTGTTCTCATCTCATTACATGGCCAAAAATGATGATTGTTTCTTCCCAATATTGGAAATTAGCTCTCTTTTTACTTTGGCCTCTTTCAGAATGTTTTCATTACTCTTCTTAGCTGTCCATGGTATTCTCAACATTCTTCTGTAAAACCTCATTTCTACAGCCTCCAGTGATTTTCTTGTCTGTTGTCCATGATTCACATCCATATGTTAAGATTGGCTCTACATAACATTTAAGAACTCTTTTTGTTTTTATTGTCAAAAATGGATTGCACAATATCTTCCTCATTTTTTTGGAAAGCTGCTTTTGCCTGAGCCATTCTGCATCTCACCTCTGTTGTACATCTACCATCTGAGGTAAACAATGTTCCATAATACTAAATAATTTTAAAACGCAAATGCATGATTTATTATAACATTTTTCATCACTATTCATATTTTTAGTAATACTTATACTGTTTTTAACCGCTTTTACAATAGGTTTAACATAGCTGATCTAATACTGATAACTGAAAAATATTTAATCAGGTGCAGTGATGATGATGATCTTAGGATCAACAACATGTAATCAGCTATTTAATCACTCCTACATGCGTGTAACCAACTCCAATACTATATTTTGTTAGCCACTCATATAGTTCATTGAACCATTCCTGCACAATATTAAACCACACCTACATCTATTTAGTTTGTAACCTATGTAATCACTCCTATAATGTCTATATACACCTATACTGTATTTAATGCTCCTATAACGTCTATATACACCTATACTGTATTTAATGCTCCTATAACGTCTACATACACCTATACTGTATTTAATGCTCCTATAACGTCTACATACACCTATACTGTATTTAATGCTCCTATAACGTCTATATACACCTATACTGTATTTAATGCTCCTATAACGTCTATATACACCTATACTGTATTTAATGCTCCTATAATGTCTATATACACCTATACTGTATTTAATGCTCCTATAATGTCTACATAAACCTATACTGTATTTAATGCTCCTATAATGTCTACATACACCTATACTGTATTTAATGCTCCTATAACGTCTCTATACACCTATACTGTATTTAATGCTCCTATAACGTCTATATACACCTATACTGTATTTAATGCTCCTATAACGTCTATATACACCTATACTGTATTTAATGCTCCTATAATGTCTATATACACCTATACTGTATTTAATGCTCCTATAATGTCTATATACACCTATACTGTATTTAATGCTCCTATAATGTCTATATACACCTATACTGTATTTAATGCTCCTATAACGTCTATATACACCTATACTGTATTTAATGCTCCTATAATGTCTATATACACCTATACTGTATTTAATGCTCCTATAACGTCTATATACACCTATACTGTATTTAATACTCCTATAATGTCTATATACACCTATACTGTATTTAATGCTCCTGTAGTGTCTACATTTAACTACTCTTATAATAAAGTCAGCTCCAGGATCAGAAATGGTGAAGCCCTAGACTGGCTAGACTAGATGAAACTTTGGGGCCTCCTGTTAACAAACACCAAAAGGTCTCTGTCATAGATTACAATCTAAACAAATTTGAACCCCCCTTCCCAAAATTGTGAGGCCCTAAAAGCTGTAGCTAATTTAGCCTTGGCCTAAATCTGGCCCTGGCTATAGTGTATTTAACCACCTCAATAATGTACTTCAAACTCCTAATATGAAAGTATTTAACCACTGCTATACAGTAATTCCTGCGTGTTACCGGGGCCTCATTATGAGAAGTAAAGAATAGTGACACTGTGACCTTACAGGCATGTCGTAAGAGGCGACTAAGGAGGTTGATTGAGGGCTTGACAAGTTGTCATTGTAAAAAGTATTGTTATGGAAACAGCACCATATATTTTAGAGCAGTGATCTCTGCAATATGTGCCACTTTGGCACGCAAGGTTTCTGTTTTTGAGACTGTAGTTCTGCCCTATGTGCCGTCTTCGGCTCGAAAGGACAATAGATAGATAGATACAGTAATTAGCATCAATGTCTCAGTGGTCAATGTGCTCACTGTTTGATTAGAAGGGTTCAGGTTTAATTCCAAAATTGGCCAAACACCCACCACCCCACACAACAAGGCTCTAGGACTCACCTAACCTCTAAAAATGGGCACCAGAGACTGTTCTGTGATCTGATGTGATACCAACCACTTCATTCAAAAATTTGCTGCGTTCATAGAAAAATATGGCCACTATCACCATATTCCCCATACACCTATCAAGATTTGGAGGGAACCTTTCCTTACTTTATAATGTATTTAACCACTTCTATAACATAAAGTAATTTTTGCAAAATACTTTGCTGGATATGATGAATAAGTATTTATCTTTACTTTTCTATGATAAATTACACAAGTAAACTAAGTGTATATACATTCTGAGCTACATTTCAACAGTATTTACAATTCTGATTTATTATTAGTCCATTCCTTTCCCTATAAAGCGTCATTAAGCATGTCCTGACTGTTTCCCTACCCGGCACATTGCAGCCAGATGTTGTAAGAATTGATTTAGTCCATCACAAAGTCCTTGAAATTATTATGCAAAGAAATATATAGCAAAAGAAAGTTTAATAAAAGAAGGAAAAAAAAAAAAAAAAGAAATGGACTGTATGAATAAAATGCTTACTTAAAAGAACGCTTCAGTCCATGAAAAACAGAGAGGTAAAAAAAATTGTATTTTGTACACAAAAAGAAGTGAGTAATGTCATAAAAAAATCTATGACTGTATAAAAAGTATTAATTAAAATTACAATGTCTTTGATATATAAAAATATGCAGGTAGAAAGTTTGAAAGAAAAAAAAAAGGGAAACAAGTGAAAGGCATACATGTTAATGCCCCACATTCCAGGGGAGATAACACATGATAGGGGATCTCTCTTTAGGAGGCTGTCATCTGCATAGATATGAAAATAAGGGGAGCCAATTAAACACAATATAATGGGAAGTAAAGAACAGCAATAGTCCTTCGCTAGGTTATTTAGTAGGTATATCACTAGAAGAAAAAAAAAATGTAAGCTTTCTAAACCTCAATAAAGTCAGAAGGCCAGATACAAAACTATTTGATTAACTTAGACAGGTTATATAAGGAAACAGCTGATTTATGAGAGGATTAATTAGGTAAGTAAAATGCCTATGCTGGCTGTGATTTGCCTACCTATATGACTGTTGATTGTTTCATCTTTTTGTATTTTAAATCTTTCATTCCACACCCCAACAAATTAAAAAAAAAAAAAAAAGAATATTCCCACCACACAAATACATACATATAATCTTAAATAATAGACGCTTGTGAGAAATAAGCATGGAAGGGAAAAGGTAGTGATAATCAAGATTGTGATAGAATAACAGAGACATGAATGGATCGTGGGAAGAAGTTTAGCAGAAAGAATTGCCTCCAGCATAATCGAGTGGTCAACAAAATACTTTGTATTGACATTGTCAAGAACATCTTGAAGTAAAATGATGCTTATTGATTTCCGACAGAGATGAAAGTAGTTGTATCACATGATAATTATGTGCCAAATAATGATCATTATTAACTAGCAACAGAAACTTGAGATACACACTGTACCAAAATAATTATTAACATGATAAATAATGCAGTGCAGGCAACAGTCTCAAAACAAAGGTAGAGAATCATCATCATTATCAAGTTTCCAGCTGTTTGTAAACAGAACACAAGTCGTCACAAATTCTAATCTATTTGTTCTGCCTTGGGCTAATCTTTCCACTACTATTTGTGACTACCTTTTCTATATCAAATCTGTTTCTGAGACTCTTGTTTCTGTATTTCTTAGTCTTTATATATATATATGGATATATATATATATATATATATATATATATCTGTATTAAAGTTACACAGACAGTCTTGGAATAGGCAGTGAATGTAAGAAATGAAAGAGCAAAAGGATAAAGCATACAATATTTTAATGTTTGCAGCAGGGGAGCGAAGTTTTAAACCCCATAACATTTGCAGTTGAGAAGTCGTCCCTGCTGTTATTTACTTTCTCAACTTATTGAGCATTATACTTATTATTTTCTAGCTGGGTCAAATAGTTGCCAAGTTGCAATTGAACCCAAGTTCACTGATTGCCAAGCCAGCAGGCACCACAAAGTTACTGGTGCTGTGAATTTGTGGAGGTAGAAACCTGAGATTTTCTATAACAATATGGACTTCAAGAAGCTAATCCTGAAACACTGCAGTTTTAGCTAAAGAACACTGTAATGATACTGTTTCAATCAATCAGGAAATGTAGGTCACTGTTGTTCTGACTATCAGTCCATGATAAGAAAGGTTAAACAAGAATAACTGAGACAAGAATGTCTATAATCCATTGACATCTCAAGCACTCACTGACTAGTCACAATCTTATCTTATGGAAGTGCAATGAAAAGAAAGACAGGTTGTCAAAATGAGTTGTAAGCGTTGCCATGTAGAAAGATCCATCAGATGAAAGTGTTGTAGATGACAGAAAACAGATAGTGAGGACATTTCAAATCATTAAACTACAGGTCTGAAGTCACGCATGGCACAAATATGGTGGGACTCTGAGTGGAGCAAGCTTCTCTCTTTCCCTTCACCTCCTCCTGTACACATTTTGTGTTTAGGGAGATGCAAAGTTCTGGTTCTCGCCTTTCTGGTGGCTTTAACCATTGATATAATTAATGTTGTTGTAGCATTTCTTAGATGTTGTCTGCCCATCTTACTCTGGGCTGTTTTTCATTCTCCTCTTTTGATATGTTTTCTATGGTAAGGAATCATACAGCAATCTTTCTAGATAGGCAAACTATTTCATGTATTGTTTCTGTATGTAGTTTAGGATTGGTTCAACACACAACATAAATAAATCAATTAATTACAAGTCCTGATGTATCTTTACAATTTGCTGAAAAGACTACACAGTTATGAGCCCACCCAGACTAACTAAAATCCAATGTAGTAAGTAATGAGTAACATGTGGTTATAAACAATGTAAAGGATGTCCCCTACACATAAATAAAAACCTCACTGTAATATATATGGCCCTTTTCGTCTTGTCAGACGGTCTGGTGGAGGCTATTGCGTATTTTTTTGAGGTATTGTTTTTGCCGAACAGCTTCTCTCGTGGCTAATTCTACCAATGTTTGACAAACACACGCGGTCACATAATGAACAGGTCAGGCTCGCTGGTCCACAGGGTTTACCATCCTTTTTTATGAGTCTCTTCTCTTCTAAGTCCTGTCTTAGCACAGTCTCAAATGTTGTTATACCGTTCCTTATACGTGCTCTCCATGATGTGCGATCACTTGCCAGATGTTGCCAGTCATTTTCACAGATGGAGAAGTCTTTCAGAGATGATTTGCAGATATCTCTATATCGTAGTTTAGGTCTGCCGATTTGTCGTTTTCCGTGTTTTAGCTCGCCATATAATAAATGTTTTTCGGGGCTTAGGCCTTGCCAGAAAAAAGTATAGTTTTCTTCCTTTTCTTCTTTTTCCCTGTAATGGGTCACAATAAATAATAGAAAAGCTATCTGTGCACTTCCTCAATTAAGTGAACAAGGTAGTCATTCTTTTCAGCTGCACTGACTGGACATCATCAATGAAGAAGTACATGAGCATCATCATCATCAAGTGACATCTCCACATCGAAGGTCGGCTATGATGGAGTGCCATTCCACTCTGTCTCTTGCTTTGATGGTGCAGGTTGTCATAGAATGATACATCCACCTTTTGATGTAACTTGTCCATGATAGTCTTGGTCTGCCTCTGTCTCTTTTACCTTGTATTTTCCCTTTGAAGATTACTTTCAGTAGGCCGCTATGTCTTTTAACAATCCCCGAAAGTCTCATTTGTCTTGTTTGAATTGTGTTTAGTAGTTTTCTTTTAATTTTTAGTTGTTTTAAGACCACATGAGCATCATAGTTGCCTTATTGGCTTAACAACAACATGAAAATAGTTGAAGTCCAGCTTAATACTCTTCAGCTAAAAAAATAAAATTGAATACATGGTTCATTGAACTAGAGAAAGTAATAATATCGAGTAAGGACACAGGCTTACTCGCCTCCACGGATTGAGGTCTCATTAGTTAAAATTTAACACTTAACTTTCCTACAACATTATATATTACAAGACATCCTTTACCAATGATCAATGTGAGTTATTTTTAAACGTTTAGGCAGCCAAAGGAAAAGAAAACCTAAAGAAATTATTTATTTAGTCTGGGTTCAGAAAAAGGAATGAATCTTTTCATGTATTTGTCTTGAATAAGAGAGATGCAGGAGTGACTAAAAGAGTTGAAAATTGGAATTTGGTACACCCGTTCACTTTCTGAATGGCTTCATCCACTTAATCGATTATCACGGAGTATTAGGTTGGCTTGAAGCACATTTCACCAAGATATAAGAAGTAAGTAATGTACGTACATTATTAAACAGAAACTCCTTCAAATGCGATTTAAGAAAACACTGCTGAAAGCATTGCACAAATAGTGCTAAGATGTGTAGTATTTTTTTTTTGGGGGCAAAGAAATTTTCAGTTAATTTTGAGGAGAACATATATGAATCAAGAGTTTCCTCGAAGTAATTTTGTCTACATTCCAGCTCTAAACTGGAAAAAAAAAGAGAAAAAAAAAACCAAATAAATTACATACCAAAAAAAAAAAAAAAAAAAAAACACACAGCAAAAGTTCAATGAAAGAATTCTAATTCAAGCACAAATAAATCTCATGGAAAAGAAACAATGAAACACTACACAGATTTGAACGCAACCCAATGGAGAAAATTGAAAGGATGCTGAACACCATGATAAAAATCACAACAGGGAAGACAACAAAACTGAAAGAAGTATAAGTTGGTACATAAGGACAAATAGATTACTGGTTCAGAGCATAATAGGGCTAATTGTATAGTTTTTCCTCTATGCACCGCTTGATGATTGATATCTCCAAAGGCTTTGAATGAAGCCTAGCAGACATCTATCCATGCATTCATCTTTTTATTTTCGTTTATTGTCTCGTCACATTGTAAAAAGCCTGTAGCCAAAAATATTTATAATTGTGCACTGTCCTTTTTTTTTTAAAGTAAAGCTGCTTTATACAATTTTATATCTATCTGTTACTTCTGACGGGTGGATGGACTGTGAACTTTACAGATATTTAAGTGGAATATGATTTATTATTCTTTGTGTCGTGTGTTTGCGGTTCGACAACAATGGTACTGGCCAGGTGTGTTCAACCCGTATGTGAAAAGTCTGTGACGGTGGATTAGAAATAATCAACGGCCCAGAAAGCGAAAACAGCAAAGTGTGTGGTACACATGAGGCATATTCAGAAGACGAAAGATGAATATGGCAGACTACCGTGAAAGAGATTGGAGCCTCATCACGTAACAGGCTATGGAGTTAAATTCTAACTACTGTTTTAGGAACGAGCTAAAAATAGCCACATGGAATGTTAGGACCTTATACCAACAAGGAAAACTAGAAAATCTTATGGCAGAAGCAGAGTGATTAAACATAGATATTTTAGGCATATCAGAAACAAGATGGAAGGAAAGTGGATATATACAAGACGATAAATATACATTTATATACTCAGGTAACACAACAGAACACCGAAGAGGGGTAGGCATACTAATAAAACGAGAACTACAAAAAATGTTTGGGTCATGTTAAAAGACACAACAGCCTACTAAAAGTAGTCTTGAAGGGAAAATACAAGGCAAAAGAGGCAGAGGCAGACCAAGACTAACATGGACGAGTAACATCAAAAGATGGACAAATCAGCCGATGACAACCTGCACCATCAAAGCAAGCGACAGAGCAGAATGGCGCTCCATGGTAGCCAACCTTCGTTGCGGAGATTGCACCCGATGATGATATACTGGCATATAGTCTGTTTCAGTCTAGTGTTTGGAAGGAAATTGTATTTTGTTTCTTCTGAACATATGCCCGATGTATGTCATTCTCATGTTTACCTTAAAAATGGTGATACATATTTTTAGTTTGTCTCTTGACGCATGATTTCATTTGTTATTAAAAACTTTCTCATTTATATTTAACAGAATTCAATATGCTCTCCAGGTAATCAGTTTCTTTTCTAATGCCAGTGCGTGTGTGTGTGTGTGTGTGCGCGCACGTATATATATCTGCATCACACACGCATGCATAAACACACAAATCCCATCCATTCCCTGTCACAGACACACATGCCTCAAAGATATATCCTAATCAAGAATGCTTAAAAAACACTCATGTCATTTTTCACATCGATTAAAATACATCCTAATTTCATCAAAATTATTATTTCCCCTGTGACTTTAAGCGTCCCCATCACATCTCATTTTCAAGATCGCATGTCTGTGTATGTATGTGTGTATGTATGCGCGCGCGTTTCAACGTGAGTGTATGTGGTCGAGTAAGAGCTGTTGATTTGTTTTCCTGGTGAACAGAAACATGCATTTCCCACTGACCGTCACTTGAAATGGCTCGCATATCTGGGATACAATCTAAAGGGCCGGAGTGTTCTTCTGTGCGTGGCAAAAAAAAAAAAAAAAAAAAAGTGCAAATGTAATGGATGATATCCATAGCTGATGTTACTGTTATATTACATTTGTGTGGTGGCGCTGATGATGATGTTCACCCACTATACATTACTTGGTTTAGTACTCAGGACTGACCTGTCCATATTGCAAATCTCAAATCGCAGTCAAATCTCTCACTTCTGCCTCTTTCGCTATTTCTTCCTTCTTTGAATACAGGAGCAAGAGCTAGGGTTCACGGTAGGGTCATTCACCTAATGTTGATCAAGAACCACCAAAAGAATTGCCCATAAATACCTGCGTCAAAATATGCAGCCTTCTTCTGAGGTAATGGTAGTCTGTTCATATAGAGGATCTAGTGTTGCGTTACTTCTAGTAGCATTGACAAGCTGCAACTTTCATATAGAGGATCTAGTGTTGCGTTACTTCTAGTAGCATTGACAAACTGCAACTTTCATATAGAGGATCTAGTGTTGCGTTACTTCTAGTAGCATTGACAAACTGCAACTTTCACATAGAGGATCTAGTGTTGCGTTACTTCTAGTAGCATTGACAAGCTGCAACTTTCACATAGAGGATCTAGTGTTGCGTTACTTCTAGTAGCATTGACAAACTGCAACTTTCATATAGAGGATCTAGTGTTGCGTTACTTCTAGTAGCATTGACAAACTGCAACTTTCATATAGAGGATCTAGTGTTGCGTTACTTCTAGTAGCATTGACAAAATGCAACTTTCATATAGAGGATCTAGTGTTGCGTTACCTCTAGTAGCATTGACAAACTACAACTTTCATATAGAGGATCTAGTGTTGCGTTACCTCTAGTAGCATTGACAAACTACAACTTTCATATAGAGGATCTTATGTTGCGTTACTTCTAGTAGCATTGACAAACTACAACCTTCATATAGAGGATCTAGTGTTGCGTTACTTCTAGTAGCATTGACAAACTGCAACTTTCATATAGAGGACCTGGTGCTACGTTACTTCTAGTAGCATTGACAAGCTGCAACTTTCATATAGATGATCTAGTGTTGCGTTACTTCTAGTAGCATTGACAAACTGCAACTTTCACATAGAGGATCTAGTGTTGCGTTACTTCTAGTAGCATTGACAAGCTGCAACTTTCACATAGAGGATCTAGTGTTGCGTTACTTCTAGTAGCATTGACAAACTGCAACTTTCATATAGAGGATCTAGTGTTGCGTTACTTCTAGTAGCATTGACAAACTGCAACTTTCATATAGAGGATCTAGTGTTGCGTTACTTCTAGTAGCATTGACAAAATGCAACTTTCATATAGAGGATCTAGTGTTGCGTTACCTCTAGTAGCATTGACAAACTACAACTTTCATATAGAGGATCTAGTGTTGCGTTACCTCTAGTAGCATTGACAAACTACAACTTTCATATAGAGGATCTTATGTTGCGTTACTTCTAGTAGCATTGACAAACTACAACCTTCATATAGAGGATCTAGTGTTGCGTTACTTCTAGTAGCATTGACAAACTGCAACTTTCATATAGAGGACCTGGTGCTACGTTACTTCTAGTAGCATTGACAAGCTGCAACTTTCATATAGATGATCTAGTGTTGCGTTACTTCTAGTAGCATTGACAAGCTGCAACTTTCATATAGAGGATCTAGTGCTGCGTTACTTCTAGTAAAATTGACAAGCTGCAACTTTCATATAGAGGATATAGTTCTGCATTACTTCTAGTAGCATTGACAAGCTGCAACTTTCATATAGAGGATCTAGTTCTGCATTACTTCTAGTAGCATTGACAAGCTGCAACTTTCATATAGAGGATCTAGTGTTGCGTTACTTCTAGTAGCATTGACAAACTACAACTTTCATATAGAGGATCTAGTGTTGCGTTACTTCTAGTAGCATTGACAAACTGCAACTTTCATATAGAGGATCTAGTGTTTAGGTAACTCTAGCATTAACACGCCCCAACGTTCATACAGAAGATCTAGTGTTTAGGTAACTCTAGCATTAACAAGCTACAAATCATATAGAAGATCTAGTGTTTAGATATTAACACGTCCCAACGTTCATATAGAAGATCTAGTGTTGCGTCACTTCTAGCATTGAGAAACTTAACGTCTGAAGCAGAACTCAGTCAGTGAAGCCGGCAACATCAACGTCTAAGAGATAACAGCTAATGAAGGTCCCCTTGGAATAAAGTCGACATCTTTATGGCCACGTTTTTCTTGACTTCCTTCCGATACTTACGCTTCAGATCTTCCATCGTGTCCCAGTCACAAACACTTCACGTTGCCCGTCACGTCACTGGCGTATGAAGAATTACACTGTCAGTAGCCATATTTTCTCTAAGATCAATGACATATTTATGGTTATGGAAGGAGATATGTGGCCCCCATTTTAAGTAAAAGGGCGAACCCCGAGGCCGCCTCGATAAGGTGGGGATGAGACTTTCACCACACCTGCTCAACATAGACGTGAATCAAGTTCTGCTACCATGGAACCATCACTAACATGGAGATTGATGAACATCTGAAATATTTATTTTTACACTCGAATATTCTTGTTCATCAAAATATCTCTGATCTTGTATTTAATCCTATCTCCGACCTTATTTGATAACAAGATTTATTTATTTAAATCAAGATCTGACTTGTTAAGAATGTTCTCAGTTTAAAAAAAAAAATAGAATTCCTACTGTTTTATTAAATATTTTTTTCCCTGTCTATGTTACTCCTGTAGTACTTGTATGCTTAAACGATCTGTGTAGAAGCAACATCTCTAGTTTTTGTCGTTTTTAGAAATTGTCAAAAGTCGAAAGATGTAAGTTGCGACAGACCCAATGGCGTAAGTTGCCACAAACTCAAAGCTATAAGTTGCCACAAACCCAAAGATGTAAGTTGTGACAGACCCTAAGATGTGACAGACCCAAAGATGTAAGTTGTCACAAACCCATTATGTAAGTTGTGATAGACTCAAATATGTAAGTTGCCACAGACTTAAAGATATACATTTTCACAAACTCAAAGATGTAAGTTGCCAGAAATCCAAAAATGTAAGTTGCGACAGACCCAACGATGTCATAAAATAAATCCGCATCTCTGTTCATAAGACAGAATGAATTGAAAAAAAATTAAGAAAAATGGAATTAACTAACACATCATAAAGTGGGTAGACGTTCACGACACAAGTCTCTTGAGGACAGACGCTACTGTAATGTCCTATAACATTGTTATATTATTCCAAAGACAGTATTAAACCAGACGTGTTTACTTTCAAACTAGAAGAGTCTTAATATGTCAAAAAATTAAAGTTATAGTATAGGCCATTACATCTCTTCGATAACTTACGCAACATCGTTCTATGGGTTGCGCTACAGTTCATGATACTGTTATAGAATCTGTAGGGAGAGAAAGTTAGGCCACATTTTAGACGGCCAGTTCATTGACACCTATATTGAATGACTGCTCGAGGAGATCCACCCAAATGTTGTGACGTTTTCAGCATTGCAAGCAGAGGCGGTTGTGGGCAAAATGATGTCAGCCGTGAATAGCTAATATAGCCGAAGTCGTTACAAGCTTTGGGTGCTTTCGAGAAAATTCTATCAGCCATTCGGCTGTCAATATAGGTGGCAAAATGACCAGACCGATGTAACATTGCAACTACACACAAAACGAGACGTCATAAGGTGACCTATAACATAAAATGAGCTTGTCACATCCGTCTTCTTCCACTTCTTCGATCAGCCAGATTATCCTGTTAGCCAGAGGACAGGTAATTTGTCACCGCCGTTTCATTTATGGTAAAGGTAATCATATATTATATATGAAAGTATATCATGGTGGGTGTAGAGACAATAAGTGTTCTAACGTTACAGCTATAAACGTTACATTCATATGCAGCAACATTTTCGGACAACGAGGACCAGTAACATTTACGGACAACGAGGACCAGTAACATTTAAGGACAATGAGGACCAGTAACATTTAAGGACAACGAGGTCCAGCAACATTTTCGGACAACGAGGTCCAGCAACATTTACGGACAACGAGGACCAGTAACATTTAAGGACAATGAGACCCAGCAACATTTAAGGACAACGAGGACCAGTAACATTTAAGGACAATGAGACCCAGCAACATTTAGGGACAATAAGGTCCAGCAACATTTAGGGACAATAAGGTCCAGCAACATGTAGGGACTACTGACAGCTTTCTCAATTTCTCTCTATATTCAACCATGCTCTGGGAGTCTGCAAAGTTGAGACCGCCGTAATTAAGAGCTAGAAATCGGTATTTCAAGGCATCGCACTCTCTCCACTCACCCATTCAATAAAAGGAAATCAAAGTGTGAGGTGGCTGTAAGATCAGCCACCTTCCTCCCTTAAGTGCGCTCGCGCGCGCGCACACACACATGCGACTTTTGAACACTGCCTTAACTCACCTGGCACCTGCCTGCAGGCTGAGAAACGGTATTCTAAGAAAATGAAAAGACAAACTGACGTCACATCCAGTCTCATCCACGGCGGTATGTGTTTCATGAAGTTATTAAATACCCATATTGATAGTAGTTAAGAAGTCAGAAGGCTAAACGGCAGTTAGTATTTATGATAGATAATTGACTACTGATCACTTTCCTGCTGGTCTGTCACTCAAGACAAACACTCCATGCCTGTTGTATAAGACGTGATGGTTGTATGTAGTGCGCTGGCTTTTGGCTAGAAAGATCCGTGTTTAGTTCCCAGATGTAACTATTTCTTTTTCGGAATGACACGGTTTCGAAGTACGCCCACATTCTGAAAATGGGTACTAAAGAGTTGTTGTTTTTTTCCTCCCTGGGAAAAGTGAATGCCATGTTACCGACCTTAACAGAATCATTATTTACTTTAACTATACATCTGTCTTCACGTGTTTGAACTTCCGGTTTGTAGGCGGGTCAAGACGGCCGCCTAGTCAAATCAGGTTCATGACTGGTGGCATTTTAGCTGCAGTGTTTTGTTTGTGGAGACAGTTGTGGTCCGGTCGCATTCACCTGGCCACTGGAGTCAACGCGGATTCGGTGCCAATCATGGGGAAACTTCGTGCTGAAGACGGCGGCCGTTGATTAAGATGGAATTCTGGCCCCTAATGTTATCCTGGGTGTAATCTGTTTTCGCGTGCAAATTCCACACTAATTAGACTACGGTCTGTGTATCACCGGAGTGGAGCCTAATTTCATTTGTTGGGACACTTTCTTTGGACGCGATCGCCGACCACTAAGTCCATTCGACGACGATGTATGAAGCTGACCACGACCGTTACAGCTACCCGGAAGTGTTCATCCTGAGCTATGTACCTTTTTCCTTTAAAAAACAACACGTTCAATAATACAGTACGCACTATCAGGATAAATACTTTGTTGGCTGCTAAAAGGTAAGCAGGTATGGGAATGTCCAGCTGCAGAGACGCAAATCCGGTTTAGAGTCTAAAGTCTTGATGCGTTTCCTTTATAACGATTAGCTCGTCATAATGATTTTATAAAACTCCTTTATGATTCGCAATTTCATTGCATTTCTCCCAAAACAGTTATTGACAATGATCTTGTTCATTTGGTTTTCCCCGTTGCTGTCTTAATTAATCACACATCCCAAACGATAAACACAGACCGGTGTAACAGAACTAGACATGGCTAATCCAGCCGGTGATCAGGGAACGACAGAACGAGACCAGTATAAACAGATATGCGCTTGTTTGGAGCCAACTGGGAAATTATTGACAGTAATGTTCGATCCCAGCTTGACGCTTGCCAGTCCACAAAGATAAAAAAAAAAAATGGATACCTGGTTCAATGAGTTGAGGAGTGTAAATAATAGCGAGGAATAGCATTGCTCTCCCTCAATCCCAATGCAGTGAGATGTAGTATGGTGATATTTATTGCCTGACTTTCCTACGGCATTAATATATGCTAGGGGACATTCTTTAGTGTTGCAGACATACAGCAGAAATGGTCAACATGACAAATATAAAATAACATACTGGCCAATAAAGAAATGGATGTACACAAGTTTTGTATACATTGGCTGTAACATGTTCAATATCAAATCTCCCCCCCCCCCCCGCGTCTGGTTCTCGACTCTGGCGTCGTTGGTGATAAAAGAGATAATATACTTATAAAATTAGGGTTGGGGCGGTGGCGGTGGTGGTGGGGGGGGGGGGGAGGGGGGGGGGGGGGGAAGAGAAGAAAGAGGTCTGGTTCTTGACGTTGGTGATAAAAGATATGATAATATATTTGTAATATTAGGGTGGGGGGAAGGGTGGAGTGGTCTGGTTCCTGACGTTGGTGATACAAGAGATGATAATATATTTGTAATATTAGGGGGAGGAAAGGTCTGGTTCTTGACGTTGGTGATAAAAGATATGATAATATATTTGTAATATTAGGGGGGGGGGAAGGGTGGAGTGGTCTGGTTCCTGACGTTGGTGATACAAGAGATGATAATATATTTGTAATATTAGGGTGGGGGGAGGGGGGGGGGGTGGGAGAGGTCTGGTTCATGACGTTGGTGATAAAAGAGATGATAATATTGCAACTTCTGAAAAAAAAAGAGATCTGGTTCTTGACGTTGGTAATGAAAGATCTGATCGTGTACTTGCAATATTTAAAGCTGCACAAAAGGGACTTGGGTAACTACTCCGTCTAACCCAAGATGACACGGCGATTGCTGAAGACAATCATGAAACTTGACTAACTCGGATTGAGTTTTGGCACTAACAGGAAGGAGGAGGGTGTGGGGGTGGGGGAAAGAAGAATCACAAGTTTATTTGATCCACAGAACTAAAGTAACCATCAGCATTGATTCTTTATCCTGACAGTTGTATTAGCAACACTGGGCGTGCTGGAACTGTAATAACGGCGCTCTTTACGACGACCGGGGGGGGGGGGGGAAGAAAGAGAGAGAGAGAGAGAGAGGGAGAGAGAGGAGGGAGGAGAAATATGATATCTGAGTTTTATTTACAGATGAACCACAAATGCTTAAAAAAAAATCAACCACAAGTTTGAAAATAGCAGTGAATATAACAATAAAAGGAGACTAAACCTAGTAAATAAACTTATTATGAGCCCAATGTCCGCCTATTCATAAGTCTGTGCCCACTTTTATAACATTAGAAGACGAGTGTCAATATGGCACTAAAAGTCTGTTAATATATTCTGACGAATTCACTTCCAGTTTATGAATTTATTTATAGAGGATGTTCCTTCAATGATCAATGTACTAATAGTCGAGTAGTTTATCCAGTAAATTCCATATCGTACATCTTCTCTATACTCGGACAATGTTCATTAACGATCTCTGTACTGATAATACAGGAAGATCTCAGCAGAGAGTACAAACTTCGCAGAAACCGACTAGGGTCTAGGGTTTTTTTTTCAGACACAAAGATGTCAGGAATATTACTCTCCTCTCAAACGTGGCCCAGACAAAGAATGTCAGCCTACTCTTTAGATTTGCAAACATCAACGGTGTTTTCCCGCGCTGAAAATGGATAGCTCCTGTTTTTATCGTTTTCCCCAAACATGACTAGGTACTCGATCTCGCCTACCTTGGAATCAAGGTCATTATCGTTCAATCCATCATCACCATTATTATCGAGCTTGTCCGTCGTCCTTGAAATCTGGCTCTAATGACAGCTACTCTGAAGCTTTCTCTGTCCTACTAGAGATGACCAACTCCTGCAGCAGTCAATCCCAGCTAGTCTGTGGTATCTTGCACCCACCTACTTCTAAGTCTTTCTCTCCCTTATCTATATGGAACTATGTGTGCACCACATAATTATCTTCACTAGGTCATCATATTGTTTTATGTAGGTCATCATATTGTTTTATGTAGGTCATCATATTGTTTTATCTAGGCCATCATATTGTTTTATCTAGGTCATCATATTGTTTTATCTAGGCCATCATATTGTTTTATCTAGGTCATCATATTGTTTTATCTAGGTCATCATATTGTTTTATCTAGGTCATCATATTGTTTTATCTAGGCCATCATATTGTTTTATCTAGGTCATCATATTGTTTTATCTAGGTCATCATATTGTTTTATCTAGGTCATCATATTGTTTTATCTAGGTCATCATATTGTTTTAAATTCGTCTTCTTTCTTTCAACTCCCTGTGGAGCATAGGTCTGCAACAAATACTTTCCAAGCCTTGCTTCTTGCCATTCTTTTAAAATCATTCCATGCCTTTCCCATTATCTTCACCTCTGCTTCCACCTGTCTTCTCCAATACTTTGTCTTCATCTTTGTCTCTTCCCCTGGGGTTTCCAAAAAAGGCGTGTCGTGTACTAGTCTTAGTTGGCTTTCAAAGCATGTGTCCTATCCAGCGCCATTGTCTTCGTTGTATCTCTTTGTCTACTGGTATTTGACTGGTACTGTTCCATAATTCTACGTTCTGATTTTGTCCTGCCATTTCCATCCATTTATTCTAGCAAGGTCTGTACTTTCGTGATTGTCATTTTTATTGTTTTCCATGTTTCACAGCCATATAATAGGACTGACTTAACACTGGAGGTGAACACTTATTTTCGTATAAAAAAAAAAAAACATTATATCTTTTGCATGTTTTTATGCTTTTTTTTTAATCGCCACTTTTCTGGGATTTTAAACTCTTGCCAATTGATAAATTTGATTACAAAGGGTCTCTTGGGAAGAAAACTCCGATCGTTTCAAATGTGGTAGATTCTAGTAGTGAGGTGAGCACCTGACCCTAGCGACACTGCAGCAACTTCGTCGTGGTCATTCATTCCAACACCAATAACTTTCTGTGGTCATTCATTCCAACACCAATAACTTTCTGTGGTCATTCATTCCAACATCAATAACTTTCTGTGGTCATTCATTCCAACACCAATAACTTTCTGTGGTCATTCATTCCAACATCAATATCTTTCTTAGGCCATTCATTCCAACACCAATAACTTTCTGTGGTCATTCATTCCAACATCAATATCTTTCTGTGGCCATTCATTCCAACACCAATAACTTTCTGTGGTCATTCATTCCAACACCAATAACTTTCTGTGGTCATTCATTCCAACACCAATATCTTTCTGTGGCCATCCATTCCAACATCAATATCTTTCTGTGGCCATTCATTCCAACACCAATATCTTTCTGTGATCATGCATTCCAACACCAATATCTTTCTGTGGCCATCCATTCCAACATCAATATCTTTCTGTGGCCATTCATTCCAACACCAATATCTTTCTGTGATCATGCATTCCAACACCAATATCTTTCTGTGGCCATTCATTCCAACATCAATATCTTTCTGTGGCCATTCATTCCAACACCAATATCTTTCTGTGGTCATGCATTCCAACATCAATAACTTTCTGTGGCCATTCATTCCAACATCAATAACTTTCTGTGGTCATTCATTCCAACATCAATACCTTTCTGTGGTCATTCATTCCAACACCAATAACTTTCTGTGGTTATTCATTCCAACACCAATAACTTTCTGTGGTTATTCATTCCAACACCAATAACTTTCTCTGCATGGGTGTTTCCAGGTCTCACTTTTGCATTAAGCATCCCCCCCCCCCCTTTCTCATTTCTATGACTCGGATGTGTTTAGAAGTGATGACCATTTTGCAGTTGGTTATGTAGGTCATATGTTGCAGCATAGCGCTCGTGATATTTACGAATCTTCCTTTTAATTTTGTTCTACTCAATTTGCTGCCCATTGCTATATGTATTGTAACGTGGGCAAGTAAATCAATTTGTTATTTCTTTATTTACTGGATAATTCTCGCCAAGAATACATAATGACAGAACCGACTTGGCTGGCCACGTGATAAAACAGAAATACCTAATTAAAACACAACGAGACTCCAACAAATGCTACGGGAATGGCTACCAGACCCAAGGGTCGACCATACAAAAAAGATGGATTAATGGAATATTAGAAGCACTAGAACACTACGTCTCCCTCGTGGCTGAAAGGCAAATGAGAAGGAAAGAAGGAGAAGTAGAAGACAAAGAATAAGAAGAGTAGGAAAATTGAAAACAACGGAATACCTCACCCAGGGTCTATTCAATGAACATAATGCAACTCCTTCGACACGTTGCAGATCTGTTTTTTTTTATATTTTGTTTAAACAGTAACTATTTGTCAGGCTGTTGCTTTAACTTCTCATGTTTCTGTCCACATGCCTTCACTTATTCTTACTTGTTTATCGAGTTACTAATTTCTATTGCTGGCTGTTTCAGTTCAGTCTAACTACTACACTCATAGAGATAAGCACAAACATAAAATACCATGCGGGGCTGCATTGCGAACAAGCCTGGCATTAAAGTAGAGTGGGGTGGAGGGGGGGGGGTGAGCAACATAACCTCAGGTACGAAGATAACATAGTATTGATAACAGAAAGCCAACGAGATCTACAAAATCTATTAGATGAAATAGTGACATAACGTGAACAAAAAGGCCTGAACTTCAACGTAATAAAGAGAGAAACTGTGATAATATTAAAGAAACAGCACGCAAGAATGTAGACTGAAACTAAATGGAGATCTCCTGAAACAAGTGCATAGATTAAAAAAAAAAAAATCTGGGATCAATAATAACATCAGATAGCAGATACACTGCAGGAATTAGAAGCAGAATAGACAAACAAAAACAGAATTGCATCGAATGAAAACATCCTATGTAATCATTATCTATAAATGTTAAAAAACGTGTCCTAAAGTGCTACATCGAACCTGTACTACTTTATGGAAGCGAGTCATGGACGATAAGTAAGACAACACAAAGAACATTAGAGGCAGTGAAATGTGGTTTATCAGAAGAAGAATAAAGAAAGTAAACCCCCGTCACCCGTCGCCAAGTGGCGTATAGGGAAATATGGTGTTAGTGACCATAACTTTTACAGACCATCGGCACATGATTTTTGGGGTAATGTGGTCGGTATTACGCCCGTGCTGCTCTTACAGAAAAAAAAACGGTACCCATTAAAGGCTGGGTGTGACCGGAAGCCGTAGGTTGGGATTGAACCCTACCTCTTGTCCTTTGTAGTCCAGTTCATTAACCACTGAGCTATCACGGCTCAGGTTTATCAGAAGAGTGCTACAAATTTCAAGGACAGCAACAATTACAAATGTTTAAAACTAGCAGGAGAAACCAGAAATATCATCAAAATCATAAGGAAGAGACAATCAAAATTTACTGGATATCTCATGCGAAAAGAAGGCATTGATACTACTATAACAACAGACAGAATGAAAGGAAAGAAAAGCAGAGGGAAAATAAAGAGAAAAAAATATCGAACAGCTTATTGAAATGGCATAACAGAAGATCACCGACTGAATTTATGACATGAAGGACCGAGGTGGAGGGGGGGGGGGAGGAGAAGATCATCTACACTAACCGACATGGCACTCGTTGATAATGATGATGCGGGGCGGCGAGTAGAGCTGCAACATCCTCAAGTACCAGGCATGTTGGCGTAGGTGATCATGTCTCTCCACAACTTTCGGTCTCGACAGTTATTTATCATTTCTATTGTTGATCTTCTGCCAAGCCATTCTCTTAAGCTGTCTAGTATCTGTTCTCTTTGCTTCCCTCTATCTCTTTATCCCTCAATTTTCTAGAATCCCTCAGTCTAGAGTTATATTCCGGCTGTCACAAATTTGACGACGGTGGTAGTCTAGAATTATATTCCGGCTGGCACAAATTTGACGACGGTGGTAGTCTAGAGTTATATTCCTGCTGGCACAAATTTGACGACGGTGGTAGTCTAGAGTCATATTCCTGCTGGCACAAATTTGACGACGGTTGGTAGTCTAGAGTTATATTCCTGCTGGCACAAATTTGACGACGGTGGTAGTCTAGAGTCATATTCCTGCTGGCACAAATTTGACGACGGTGGTAGTCTAGAGTTATATTCCAGCTGGCACAAATTTGACGACGGAGGTAGTCTAGGTATTCAAGCCAAACAGCTTCAACGTGAAGGCACTGAACAGGGATCGATAGTGAAATGACAACAATACATGAAAATGCACTGATGTGCTGTTACACTATTCGAGTACTCGAGCAGAACAGTGAATAGAAAGGCTTTTGTAAATCGAAAAAAAAAATGAGTATGTTTATGAATTACAGTTGATCAATGATTAAAAACAACCCGCATTTCGTAGCAGTGTCGAAAGCATAATAGGACCGTTTCTATGAAAAATGAAATGTCCCTTCCCAGTGAATATTGAGGTATTATATTCAAATCTCCAGATCAATCCTCCTTAACAATTACACAAGCACTGACAAAGCAAAGAGGTAAACTAATAGTATCAACCAATTATTACTTGGAGCTCTATAAACCCATCGTTTATTTTATTTAGTTTACTGGGGATGGGGTAAAGTGCAGGAACAAAAGAGCTTGATCAGTGTACGAGAAATGATTCGACAAGGGAGGCAAATACAGCACAACAACAGATATAGTGTGGACAAGGTCTGAGAGTGCCGAAACATTCATTGCTAAGTGAACAAGCACAACACATACATAAAATGACAGAGGCGGTATAATACACACCAAACAGCTTACTGCTGCGAGGCTCGACAGAACTAAATGGCATCACCAAATAGAACTATTGGCACCACAAACAGAACTACTCTTAGCACTTAATGATCTCTCATCTATGACCACTCAGATCGGGAATCTCTAGTTCAAGGGTCTAGCCAACCTCATTTAACAATTCCTCACCATTACAGCATAACGTAACGATCAACATATTGCATTCATTACAAATAATACTGACACTCCAACAATTAAGCTTTGACAAAGAGAATAATAACCAGTCAACGAATACCTTAAAGGCCCCAACGCGAATGTGTGTGATCCAGCTGTACACACATATGCTGTTTCTATATGTGCCGTTAAGCCACATTTATTACCCAGTTCTTAAACAGAATGCCATTTTGAAGAAAAAAAAAAATTCACACATAAACTCAGTTTTTAAAGCATTCTTCACAGAACTTGGTCCATCTGGTACACGATTACCAGCCAACTAAATATTGGGCACACAGTTGCCGATGTTGCCTCTATACTATAGACAAACTTAGAACTGAGGGGACTTGGGACAAAATCTATACTAATGGGTATTATTAAACTGTTCAACAATAAGAGGGGCTAAGCTAATAAGACATCAACCAATAATAACAGAAACTTAATAATAATAGCTAACTGAACAATAACGGTGACTAAACAATAGACGAAGAACTTGAACTAAACAAGAACTGAGCAATATGAACACGATGTAAACAAGAAGAACTGAACGTCGACAACAAGAATCGAACACAAATAACGAGAGTATCAAAGAAGTGATCTAAGAAGACAACACGCGATGGGATCACAATGGCCGACAATGACGACACGAGACAGGAACTTACGAGATCTCGCCACCGAAGGCGTCCCTCAGCTGGTGCTGCTCAATTTCGGCACTGAGGTCCCCTACAAACACGTGGAAGTGTTCTGAAACAAAACAGAGAGGTTTCATCATGATGCTGTTGTATAGACTAAAACGGCAAATCTCAATGATGATCTATTTTATGTTGATTGTATGAGCTGAAACATCAAGTCTTACCAAGAGTCCATTATGGTGTTGATGTATGAGTTGAAACATCAAGTCTCACCAGAGTCCATAAGAGTCCATTATGTGTTGATGTGAATTGAAACAAGTCTCACCAAGAGTCCATTATGGTGTTGATGTATGAGCTGAAACATCAAGTCTTACCAAGAGTCCATTATGGTGTTGATGTATGAATTGAAACATCAAGTCTCACCAAGAGTCCATTATGGTGTTGTGTTGATGTGAGCTGAAACATCAAGTCTTACCAAGAGTCCATTATGGTGTTGATGTATGAGTTGAAACATCAAGTCTCACCGAGGGTTCAAGTCTTACCAAGAGTCCATTATGGTGTTGATGTATGAGTTGAAACATCAAGTCTCACCGAGGGTTACCACTAGCAGGATCAGGCTGTATAAGACACTCATACTGTAACTGAGATGAATGTGTAACTGAGATGAATGGTTTAATTGAAATGAATGATGTAACTGAGATGAATGGTTTAATTGAAATGAATGATGATGTAACGAGATGAATGGTGCAACTGAGATGAATGATGTAACTGAGATGAATGGTTTAATTGAAATGAATGATGTAACTGAGATGAATGGTGCAACTGAGATGAATGATGTAACTGAGATGAATGGTGCAACTGAGATGAATGGTGTAACTGAGATGAATGGTTTAATTGAAATGAATGATGTAACTGAGATGAATGGTGCAACTGAGATGAATGGTGCAACTGAGATGAATGATGTAACTGAGATGAATGATGTAACTGAGATGAATGGTGTAACTAACTGAGATGAATGATGTAACTGAGATGAATGGTGTAACTGAGATGAATGGTTTAATTGAAATGAATGATGTAACTGAGATGAATGCTGCAACTGAGATGAATGCTGCAACTGAGATGAATGGTGTAATTGAGATGAATGGTGTAACTGATATGACGGAGAGTAAGAGGAGTTTCGGGGGAAA